>VXAL01016050.1:124687-155154 GCA_013399475.1 Chauna torquata | reverse complement strand
GGCCCGGCGGCGGCGGCGGCAGCAGGAGGAGGACACGGAGCAGCCGGACAAACTTCCCTGGGGCCGCCCGGAGAAGCCCCGCTCCTCTTCCCCGTCCGCACCTGGCCCGGGCCCTGTGGCTGCCCCGGCCCCTCCAGGCGCAGTCGGGGAGCAGCCGCCCCCGCCACACACGCGCGCCCCCGGGTGGGATTTCTGCTGCGATCGGCGCGGCAGCAGTGTCGGCACGGAGCTGCTCCGGCACCCCGGCCCTGCCGCCCGCCTTCACCTCCGTTCCCCCGGAGGAGCGGTTGGCAGAGGAAATGGAGGCACCCCGCTTCTCCTGTCCCTTCCTCCCCTCCCCGCTGCCTTAGCCTTCCTTACGGTTTCATCCATCTCCAGCACAGGTCTCCCCCCACAAAGCTGCAGCCTCCCGCAAACTCCCAGCACTGTCAGTATTTCTTCCTCCCGCCTGCATCCTGCGCTCAGCGCATCCAGTCATCATCTGCTCTCCTGCTGCCCAGGACTGGTGTACTGCACCATCTTATCTCGGCGTGTTTGCTTCGTGTTTCATTACACTCTTTGCCTTGTGAGGCTCATCTTGTTTGATCTGTTTCTCTCTCTGTGCCCTAGAGCAGTATATATTTTAAATGCTCCGTAAAATTTTGCAAACAGGCGAGTGAGCAGACTTGAGGCATCAACCTTAGCTTTAATATTCGCACCTCAACTCGTGCTACAACATGCTTGCTGCTTTCCGGGCATGCCGCTCTGTACAGCTCCACTCCAGTTTACAGGCACTCTGGCTGCGTACCGGGTTGGTTGGGAGGGCTGCAGAGCGGGGAATAGCGCTTGGTGGGTGAATGTACAGAGAGAAAAGCCCCAAAGCTGGGATTTTCTAGAAGTGTTGTGTCTGTTAATCTGGATTTCAGGACATTGATTGCACCGGATGAATCTTGGCTGATCCAGAGGGTGAAACCCACCTAGCTTTGGGGGAGAAGGGCATCCATGAGAGACAACTGACAAACTCCCCTTGGCTTCTGTCTTTGGACCACGTTGCAGCACGTGCACTGCCGCCGTAACTACAGCCGCGTGCGCCTTTTCCTCCCTTGAGCTCATCTTCTCCTGCCAGGAGGGGCATTTGTTTGGCTGCGCGCAGTATATATGTGCGAAGTAGTCTCTGGCTTTCGCTCCTGTCAGCCTTGCAGAGGAGCTGCTGGAAGCACGTAGTGGTAGACAATACAATGCAGGTTCTCTAAACCACATGAAAATGCACATTTAAAATACTCCTTTTCCTTTCTGTAAGTGGCACAATGGGAACGATCTCCTGGGGACAAATTGGCCAGCAGACAGGCAGGGAGCGGATCACATCTGGGACGCAGGAAGGAGCAGCAGTGAATGCATAAGGAGTGCCTGTGCTGTACCCACCGAGACCTATAGGGGAAGAGAGAGATTAAAAACCCGTCTTGCTTGGTCAGCGAGTGCGCGTTTGTCTGGATGGTTTCGGTGACCTCACATACACTGTAAGAACGGTGTTGGTGGCGGTGGCAGTGCTGGGACATGATGGAGCTGCGGTTAGAAGGGAAATGTGCCAAGCCAGAGAATGATCCACAGGGATATCCAGACTGCGTGTTACGTTAGTGCCAAATTCCCGCTGTAGGGACTGTTACACAGCAGAAGTCAAAGGCACCAGCAGCAATGAAGGGAGGTAGAAAAAAGGGGCTTCGGTGTGCCGTGAGGCAGCGGAGAAGAGGCACCCCCCATTTGGTAAGGCAAAAGCGGTGGGCAATTTTCTGTGGTCAGGGTCCCCGTTTTTACGGGCAGCAGGGAGAGACTGTGCATCGGGGAGGTGTCAGCCAGGCCAGCCGAGCAGCCCAGGAGTAAGAGAATCAAATTTAAGAGCTGAGTCACACAAGGACAGAAAACAAAGACCTGGCAGAGCTCAGGTTTGTCTGTCATCCATACCAAATAGTCACTTCTGTTTAATAAATACATCTAATACCCACTGGGCTTTGCGGCTGCCTGAACAGCTTCAGGAAGGTTTTTAATTTATTTTCACTTCCACAGACACTCCGCTTTTGATGTTGAATAACCTGTGATTTATTTAATCTAAACCACTCCTGACTGGCGCTTGGGTTATGGCTGCAAGCAGTCCCAGGGACTGGATAATCAGCCCTTCCACCTTTAAGAGCAGAGGATGTCTCTTGGGGTTATGCAGCCCCCAGTTGTGCTCAGGCTTTTGATCCAAAAGGCACAGGCTTGTGCATCTTCCTACCTGACATGCTGTCGGCATCCTGGTGGCACCTGAAAAACATGGGAAAAAGCCTGGAGACGAAACAGACCCGGAGAAGGGAAAACGAAGGTTGCTGCCCCTGAGATTGAAGCTTTGGAAATGTCATATCTCACTCGGTGCCTTTATTTCCACCTCTCTAGCTCCAGATTCAGTGCATCAATCTCTGTTATCAAGGCTGCCTTCACAACCTGAAGAAACAGGGGGAAGGAAAAAAAAAAAAAAAAAGGAAGCTTGAATTCCAGAAAGTACTGCAAAATCTGAGCAAAGCTCATTTTTTAATTTCAGAAATGCAGAGGATCAGTGTCACTGGTGTAAGCCGCCTGAAGGGGCTATTTTTGTTCTTTAGAAGCTTTTCCCTCTATTCTAACACAGATTAATTATGAATATTTATGTATATAGTACCAAAAATGTGATGAGCTGTTTGCAGGCTGGCTTGCAAAATATGTATACCATATTGTAAAAATTAGCTCTCTTTTCTGGGCTTTGTGCCTGGTCACTCACACTTTCTAAATGGCTAGCGGAGAACAGAGACAACATGCTTTTGTGGTGCTGCCTCCTCTATTCAGAGCACCAAGAAACTGGTGCAGTCAGGAACTGCAGTCGGTGTTGATTTGAAATCAGCCCCCTCTCACTCAGAGCATGCCTCTGTTAAAACGCTGCTAATCCTCTCTGTGAGCTCGGCTGGGCCATTGCACTGATTTAACAGGCAGAACTTTGTTCTGCTCTTTAGCGAGACTCAGCATTTGGGCTAAATTTGGAAAGGTCTGATACCGTTTTAAGGTATACATAGGAGCTTGCTGCCCGTCTTCCAGATGAGACAGCTATCAGGATCCTGAGCGTTTGTGGTCATCAGAACTCACAGAGCACTTTAATGAGAGAGAAACATTAAGCTTTCTGTCCAGGGGAGATTCCTAGCAGGGAAGCTGCAGTATGGCAACTTCCAATTACTTATCTGCTGCTCCAAAAAACAGCATAAATTAATATATACTGTTAAGGAACTGCCACGTGCTGCCCCAAAGCTAACAGTAATGGAAAGAGAATTTTCAATACAGATGGTTTGTAAGCTGACTTATGCAAATAGGCATATTGGAAGAGAGGAGTTATTGCTAAATATAAAATAAGTCATACTGTCCTACGACTTGTGTGAGCTGCCAAAGAACTAGACAGCCTATCCCTAAGGATCAAGCCCAGTTATTTCAACAGGCTTTCAATCAGCTCTCAATGTGTTAAAAAACAAAAAAAAGAAAGGAAAAAAAAAAAAGGGTGCATTTCTAGTTAATAACAAGCTTTCTTTTTTTTAATTACAAATTCAAACATCCATTGGAATCACAAGTGGCATTTCCCTCACTATATCTGTTTATGCGTCTATAATCCAAAACACGTCTCTTAGCCTTTGCAAAGTCTGTAAAGGGAGAACACTGCATTGCTTTGACATTAGCGCTTAGTGCAATATTTGTGAATTAAATTGTGGATATAGCAAAAGAGAATCTGTCTGGACCATTCACAAAATGAGCTTTGATATCCTTTTAGTAAGTAAAAAGCTGAAGGGAGGCATTAATAATTTATTAGCACTTGGATTACATCCTCTGGTGCTTGTAGTTTGCTGCCTTCTTGGAGAAAAAGAGGACAACGGCAATATTGTCTCTTGGGTTATAAGTCTTCGCATTCTCTAATATGGTGATGTTGAAAAAGGATGCCTCATTTTGAGTGGTGTTCTGACTCAAATAATATCCATGACTCTCAGCGTGATGGTCACGGTTCCAGGAACCACAGTGGGATGAACCAGCAGCCTGTTGTCGTGTGGTGCCTTTCCAATTACCAGCACAAAACGAGCCAGGTGGCATTGGTACCATGCCCGCTACATAGGTACCCCTGTTGTAAACTGCAGTCTCATTGTCCAGAGAGGCCTGGGCTTTAATAGCTAATGTACAAAATTTTGTGGGTTTTGGGGACACGACATGGCTGGACAGTATGGGTGCCACCCACACAGATGCGAGGCCCAAGACAAGGCCCCTCTATAGAGAGGCAAAGCACTCCTCATTCCTTGTCACCTCCTGCCACGGTCACCTCCTGGCACTGCTCACCATGTTTTCTTCATTTCTCGATCCATCTCTACATTCTAGGCTTTTTCTTCTATGCTGTCTCAGATGTCCCTGCCCTGCCTCCTGCCATCTCTTTCCTGGTTGCAGTGATGCCCACTCTCAAGCTCTAGGCTTAGTAATGCTATTGCCGTCTTGTGCAGATACGCCAGAATTCGCACTGACATTTGCTTTTTTCCCTCAGAATGAAATGTTCTCCCTTCTCATCTATTCCTCTAGCTTGTGCCTTTCAAATTTGGCACCAGTTGTCTATTTCTCTTTCCCTTATCTTGCTCCTTCTGATGTGCTGTTTCCAATACCTGAACAATCAGCATCACCCACAACTTCTTCTTTCCCAGCTTTTTCAATCTTTGAGTCCTGAGAACCCTTCCCTAGCTCTGTCCCAGTTACTGTCACCAAGAGCTGCACCTCCTCTCACAAGCACTCCCAAGAAGCACTTAGCAAGGGTATTCCTCTGCTAACTCAACTGCAGCAGAATCCAATCTCTCTCTTTCCTGCTTCTTCAAGCTGCTGCTCTTCCCTCTAGGGGCTGCTCGTGAGGGAGGACATCTCCAACCTCCACTGACAGAGACAGAGCACACGCTCTCCTCTCAGCCCTACGTAGGCCATGAAGGGCTATGGGCAGCGTGAAGGACCTAGAGCTGCCTCTGCCCGTCTTTGTGCACAAGGCTTTTGTTTCCTGCAGGTGCAGACATTTCCTATTCCATGAATGCTGAATGTGCCTGCACAAAACCAGACAGATGCCCTGGGAGGCAGGCAGCAGCAAAAGGCCATGCCTCCGACAGTCCACCCGCACCCTCTGAGGCTGGTGACGATGCTTGCGTTGTGCTAAGCCTGAGCAGATGTACCCTGCCGTTCAGAGGACTTTTTAATGCTACCTAGATCCTGTTCACAAAGTGCTTTGGAGCAAATGAGGACAAAAGTCTTTTCATAAATATTGCAGAGGCATCCCAATTTCAATGGGCTGCTACAGACATTTATGAGGAATTTGAGTCCCCAGAATCTCTCTCCTTAGCACTGAGGGGCTTTGTAAATCAAAGGGGGTAGCAATGGAAGAAACAAGAGAAAAGAGAATTTGTTCCTACCTGTTCACAACATTTTGTTATCTTGAAAAGGACAGAGAGTTCTTCAGACACAGTGGCTGACCAGAGGAGCAACCCTCGGCCAGGCAATTCCCCAGCAGCTCCAAGCACCAAAATAGGGTGTGTAGGGTCAGAGAAAGAGCAAACACGTACCTCTGGTCCTTAGCAGGAAACACCTAACTACCACATGGCTTGGCCAACTTCTTTCCAAAGTTAAACCCAGAAGCCCAAATCTATGCATTGACCTGCATGTCTCATGACTTCTGATGCAGAACAGCCATCTGGGCAGTGACATTCCAGAGCCAAGTCGATAATTTGGCGGGTTCCCAGCATTTTCCCATGGGAAACAAGCTGGGCAGTTGCTGCTGCTGTATGTCTCTAGAAGGCAGCCGGCCAGCCCTCAGGGCTGCTGTCCAGTGCCAAACAGACTTCTTAAACACATGGCCCTTGGTGACAAACCAAAATGAAAAGATGCACGCACACATCTGAGCAATCAATGCTCCAACATGGTGACATTGTGCAACTGCTAGTGTGATCTCTGCTGTTTCTCCTGTAACTGCGTCACTGAAGAAAAGGGCTTTTAAGTGTCGGTGTTGCTAGTGGCACCGCTTGCCACTAACAGGAGGGGGGCCCTCTGCCTGTGGGCCTTCCTCTGGGAACCATCAACTTCTTCTGACGTAGGCAACTGCCACTAGAGATCACAATAGCTATAAATGCCTTTGAAATTAAAAAACAAAAACAAACAAACAAAAACACTGAAGAGAACGTGTTGTCAGGCAAATAATGAGCATAACAGTGCACTCTAGAAAAATGCTTTCACAACAGCCTGGTAGAGAAGTGCATGCAGCTGAAGCTTTCTGATGACTTTGCTTCCAACTCCAAGTATCACCAGCGAAGGAACAGTCCTGTCCTGGTGCTAGGCATACATCAAACTTCACAGGAACTAAGCCTCTGGGGGAAAAAAAAAAAAAAAAGAAGTGCTAGTATCTACTGTATGGAAGACTGGCAAAAGCATTTCTTCAGTGTATGAGGTGCTGAAAGAGTTCAAAAGTGACTTTGTACCAGTACCACATATAAGTGTTAGATATCCCATGTGATACCAACACAGCTCTAGTAGTTTCCTTAGAAAACCCCTCTTCCAGACACCACTTCCACCTTGCTGGGTAGTCCTTTTAGACAGTTGTTTTTCACTAAGCTGCTTGTCTCTCCCTACCTGCTGGAAAGTTGGGTGAATGCAGTGTGTGTTGCTCCTCAAGAAGCAGAAACGTACACCACCAGCATGCTCCTCTAGGAACCCACAGCATTTCGTGTCACTCCCAGGGAGATGGGAAACCAGCTCTGATGTAGTAAGACTCCATGGGTGAGTCCTCAGGCAGACGAGGCACAGCTACCCACCACAGACCTTTATATTTTCAAAGATGAAGGCAAAAGCCCAACTCTGTGTGACTGCAGTTAGTTCTGCCAGATCACTTAAATCATCAGGACATCATGATTATCACTGTTAAAAACTCTTGGCAGATCTAGCAGCATTAGCATAGCTATTTACAGTTAAGTACTCAAGGCTTGGGTCTACCGGCAGTATGAACTAGCTGCTGAGCATGCATCTACACTGAATATTGAGCTCCCCAAACCGAGAGCGTAGCAACGGCCATGCTTTCTGTTCCCAGGGTGCAAGAGTTGGATTCTGGGAGAAGAGATCTTCCCTGGGTACTCCTTTTGGTGCATATTCTGGCTAGTACAGGTGGGATTTGGATAAAGCATGTATGCATCGCTCTCATGCTGCTCGGATGCACAAGTATAAGGTTTTTCCCATGATATAACAGGAAATAATCTGAAAAAAAGAAAGGAACAAATCCTGACTGCCAGCAAAACAGCCAGTTCTTCAGAAGATTTGCCACAGAGGATAATCATCTGAGCACATCCAGTGCTTTCAACAGTTTTAAATTGTGTGAAATATGAGGCTTAGGCACTTTGACAGGCTTCCTTTAAAATCTATGACAGTAGACTTGATTGCATCCACCACGCTGCTCAGATTTTGGCAGACAGATCCAGCAGCAGCAGCCATGAGAGACACTGTCCTCAGCCGAGGGAAGCTGATGCTCAGAAATGTTGCTTCCCTTGCTGATATTAGGGGCAGACGGCATTGCCAGGCAGGGTCAGCTCACAGACTATTTCCATTTAAGCCTTCTGTGAACCAGTGAATGTCAATGATGATGCATTCACCATCTGTGCAAACAGTGATTTTCACCTGCAATACTCTTCAGATGAAGCGTCTGAATGACCTGACCTGAGAAACACATTTGCTTGACTGCCCTTTCTAATTTCCACAGCAGTCTGTCCTCTGGAGTCTCAGCTGTATGTCAGCTCACTTTTAGTTGGATTTTATTTTGATGTTGTAAGGAGGTGAGGAAATCCCAGTGTGATAGGGATACATTATACAGACTGAGCAAGAAATACATTTATTTACTGAAGATGTGTGTTATTTCAGGATATTTTCAATTAGTCTGATAAAAAAGGCATTTCTATAGAAACAATTGATAAAACAAACAACCAAGAGGAAATCCCATGCTAACTGTCAAGAGCCAACATCATGTTTGGCAGATGCACTACTAGAGATGAGTAAATACTCCGCTGTTTTGGGCTTTTAAAATACGCAACCTCTCCCCCTCATTACACGGTTAAATCAATTCACATTGAGCAGGGATCTGTGCTTTTTATTGGTGATCAAGTAGAAGTTTGATTTAAAATATCCCTGCTTTACATAGTCCTAGGAATCCACAGCAGCCTGTGCTCAGTGGGGTGTTACTGTCACAAAATCCCAGGGTTCCACCCAAAAAGTAGGCCAGGGAGCTGCAGAAAAAGCCATCCAAAGCTCTGTGATAGATCTCTCAGGATATTTGGACATACGGACCATCCCTGCCTGCATATCAGGTTCTTTCACCAGCAAGAAAGCTGCCCTTGATTACTCACAATCAAGTTCTGCACTCGCGCATGCACATTTTTTCAAGAACACGTGTAATTTTTTTAATACCACAGAGACTCCTGCTGTGCTTTGTGTGACACCGCTGTGTGTACTTCCCTGCTTTCTGGTTTGGGCTCTTACTCTTCCAGCTGGATTCCTGCAGAGATTGGTGTTCATGTGCAGTGCAACAACTCCTCTGAGGCATGAGATATTACCGTTCCTTCTGAGTTCAAGGCTCAGTCCCCTGCAGAGATGAACCTACAGCACAGGTGACAACTTGCTACTGAACTTTGTCCCACCAGTCTCAACATCTTTTTACAAAGGAACACATGTAAGGACTTGTATCTTGGACCTATCCCATATTATCATCAGTTCTCCATTCCCAGGCAAACCTGTGTGCTTCCCACCACCCTGCTCTTTAGCTACTCTGTTCTTGACTTCAGTTTCTGTCTTCCGGAAATGAACCTCTAGGATTATCTGTCTCCTTGGCCATCTGCTTCTTAGGCAACTCATCCAAATATTTATCATCTCTGCAACACAGATAATATTGTTACATTCACATATTTACCCTTTCTAATCCCACTAAGGCCACTGCCATATTGTCTTTGTTGTTCCAATCCCTTCCATTTTACAGTCCATTGAGAAAGCATTTGGTTGTAGGCTCTCATGCTTCTCTGCTTTGGAAGACCAAAACCATCCACCAGAAAGTCATGTGAAGCTATTTCCTTGTGGCAAGCAAGAACGACGTGAGGGAGATGAACTTTTAAAGTCTCATAAAACAGCTCTCCTTAAGTGAGGAATGTTTGCGTTCACCTCCAATGACTCTTACAGATGCTCTGGTGGGAATTTCCTTGCCAGAATAGCTTAGCAGATCCACACAAGTGTGTAGATACTTATAATTTATAGGATAAATATGAAGATGCACAAGCATGATTTATTGATAGAGCATAAGCTATATATAGTGCCCTTAACTGTATTATTAAAACAGAAGGTAAATAATTAATGGAATGAAGAAAAGATACATAAAACTCCAGCAGTTTTGACAGGAAGTATTCCTGTCTTGCAGTAATCAAAATTAAAAATATTCTGAGCATACTTTTATATCTTTCTGACAAAAAAGATTATTTGCTCACTTCACATGCATCGCTGAGAGTCACAGTGTGTGGCCGCAGAACTTGTGCAGCCACTGTGAGTGAAATCAGGGAGGAAAAATGCTTATGGCTGCTCAGTTTAAATGCCATCTCATTCTCAGGATAGGATTACCATCTGTGGATATTGCCCACTTACACTTCGTTGACCATCAGATTAGTTTCAGATTAGATGCAACTCAAACAACACTTGCTGGTTTTGCTAAGTTCAATGCTGACCATTCACATGAGAAGTATTACAGAAAGGTACGGGCTTACTTCAGCAGAAAGCAAGAGACAAAGTTAACTTTTTTATGATTAGAAACAGAGAACTACTCAGGCAAAGCAAAACTCTGCTAGCAACCGGTCGTGTATCTCATATACACGTCTCCTGGGGTTAAGAGGAAAAGATGATGAGCAGAACATCCCTAAGAACCATAACTCCGACAGGCCCTTTCATGTGTCAGTCTATCTAATTTGCTGAATTGATTCAATTCAAGATATGTAGGTTCAAACATCCTGTAACACCTTTAGGGTATCTTTTTTTTTTTTTTCCCCCCCACTGGACGTATAGTAATTAATTTACTTCATTTCTATACTAACACTGTTAGTAATGTCAAAGTGACCTTACAAATAATTACTAAAATCCCTGCATTCAGAACAGCTCAACCTCATGAGTGGTTGTCAGACAGTTTAAACAGTCTCAACACTTAATTGAAACACATTCCAGTGCAACCAGTGCCAAAGCCTCCCTGCTTTATTATCCAGGTAACAGAACCCAAATGTCTTTGTCAGGGTCCAAAGCAGATTGTTCGGAAGTTCTGCGCCAGCAAAGCCTCAGAGTGTGAAAGGTCTACTCCCACCAGTATATCTGCCAAACTCTTCTGTAAAATCAATGCTCTCTTGTCCAGTCTAAACACGAACAGCAAAATAAACCAAAATCCAAGTTCCACCTTTTGCCTCCGGCAGAGACATAATCCATTGATTTTAATAGATTTTAAAGCAGCTCTACACAATCTCTACTGACCCACAAGCATAAAAACGCACAAAAGCTAATATGGCACCAAATGGAACATTAAAATTCTTGCTTCCAGACACCATTCCCGTGGTAGCCACAGAGTCCTGTTGCCACCAACAGTGTCATATGTTTCCATGGGGAAGAGACTAGAAACTGCTGCTCTCGAGGTTTAACTGCATGAAACTTGAACAGTCATTTCAAAGTGTTTCTTGCATCCCAAGCCAGCAGAATCCAGGAATGACAAAATTAAGTGGGAGATGGTGGCAGTTGATTTCAGTGAAATGGAGAGTTGGACCTTACATTTCTCAACAGCCACTGCTATTCCTGAACTAGGTTTGACTTTAATTTGATTCCAGCTCCTTTAGGGAGTGTAAAGCAGAGCTCTACCATCTGATGAACTGCACTCTAGCAGAGTAGCACCAGGGAAGCACTCCAAACGCTCTTGAGGCTCTCTTCTGAGAATCTCCAAATGTAATTAAGAGCAGCTCTATTTATTCCTCCTGCTAGGGCCACCTATAAGCACCAGATATAATAGTAGTAGCTGCTCAAACACCTGTGCCAGAATCAGGCAGAAAAACATCCGTTCATAAAGCTAGAATTGGGCTCACTCTTGGCTACTTAGTTGGTCTAATTGGGCATCTTCAAGTGATTTTGGTGGTTCCTACTTTAGGAAGTACTCAACGATCTAAAGCAGCACAGGCTTCAACTTCACCATCTCAGGAACAGCATTGCCCTCAGAAGACTCACAGCTGAGGAAGAAGTTTTCTGCCCGGCATTTTCATTGAGAATTTCCATTTTGTACGAGTGCATCACAACCCTGGTTCACTGAAACTGTGGTCAAGACCAGCTATCTGTTGGCAGGATTAAGGTTTACCTTAATTTCTAGAGATTCAAGTGCCAAACTTGTGTCTGGCTGCAATTTTGCTGTAGTATCACAGTCTTCTGAAGGAATAAAAAGACTAGTGAGATCCAGCAGACGAAAACATACTGCATTCCTTACAGTACTGGGGCACTTGCGGTGAGCCCTTCTCAAACTGTCGGCCCACCTGGCCCAAGACCTGGAACCTGTGTCCTTACTCACACCCACTGAGTCCATCACAGGTAAAAAAAACCTGAAAGGTGACTCAGCGCTAAAACTAATGACCACTATTAAAATCAGTGCTTCTGCAAGTTATGACTGCTTTCCAGCAGTTTTTAATAAAGCTTGACATACATGAATAGTACATGAATAATTAGACATGAATAATAAATTATAGCTCTGTTTACATAGCTTTATGTATCTGTCCTGAAACACATGCAGTCTCAAGCACATCAACAACCTCTAATAATGAGAAGGAACAGATCACATATTTGCATAAATGTGCTCCTACATAGGCACGCACATGCTATTGGAAGTAGGTGCCCTATATTTACACCTAAGACAAACGCCTGTGAGAACGCACGTTTGGACTGCACAAACCAAGGATTTGGGGGAAATATTTCAGCGCCGGGACCGCTTTTCACTGAGCCCCAAGCCGCTAGCAATAGCGAGCTGCCTCCCCACACCTCCTCCCCGGGCCGCAGGGGAGGGTGTACAAGAACCACCGCGGCACTGGGCCCGCTGTGCGGGGCGACCAGAGCAGTAACTGCGCGGCACAGCCACCGAAAACGCCGCCAAAACCCTGCGGTCGCAGCCGCTGAGGGGAGGGAAAATGGCGGTGCCCCGCCCCCGCTGGCGGAGAGGAAGTGCTGGCGGAAGTGATGCTTGGCCGGGCGGAAGTAGTCCCTGTGAGGCAGAGCGGAAGTGGTGGTGGTGAGCGGCGCGGGCCGAGCGCAGGTGANGCTACACGGGGCCGCTTCCCGGGCCTTTGCCTTCACCAGAGGCTTCCTGCGGCCCCGCGAGGTCCGCTGGGCCCGTGCCCCCGGCTGCCGGCGCCTCATCTGTGCCCGAGAGCCGCTGGCTGCCGCAGGGCCCCTCTCGGACAGCTCTCCTTCGGGGAGAGGCCGGGCCGGCCTGCGGTGTGCTGTTAGGGGCCCGATTCAGGCTCCTCTAGCGACAGCCCGGGAGG
The DNA here is from genome assembly GCA_013399475.1 of Chauna torquata. Lineage (NCBI taxonomy): Eukaryota > Metazoa > Chordata > Aves > Anseriformes > Anhimidae > Chauna > Chauna torquata. The sequence continues at coordinate 142,552 of VXAL01016050.1, read as the reverse complement.
GCTGTGGGCACAGCGTCAGGGCACGCCAATTGTTTAGCTTGTTAACAGCACCTTGTTGCTTTTAATTGAGTTTTGTGCCACGCTGGTGCTTCTTTCCTGCAGAGGCTCTTCAGGCAAGTTGGAGACAGCAGCATTTTTTGAGGCAAGGTGTTGTGTGCATGCACGCGTTATGTGCCTGGTGGCAGCCCAACAAACAGTCCCAGAGTCATACCTGGCCAGCCTGAGCTGTGGAGCCTCTCTGAGGAGATGTTCTTGCAGCTTTTGATCAGGATTTTCCCTCTTGGAAGGAGGGTCTCTACAGATACATGCCTTCTCCATAGCAGGTTAAAGTTTCTGTCCTTACTGTCAAGCCTAGATATTTTAGACTGCTAGTCCTTATGGTGTTGCGTGCAGAAAATATTTTTGTGACAAAGCAGAGCGTGCACATCACCATTTTGCAAAGTGGCCAAGAGTCCTGAGTGACACTTTCATTGACTCATAATCTAGAGCAGAGAAATTTTGCCTTTCTATTGACTGCTGAGCTGCCTTGGAGAGGCTGAGATTTGACTCTGCTCTCTTTTTTAATTCCTTACCTTAGCCATCAAGTTCTAAGTGTGAAACCAGAAATACATTTAATATGTGACTGCAGGACCTTGTTTTCCTCTTTGATCCAAACCTGATAACTTTTTTAAAAGAATGTAGTTTTGTAGACTTGAGGATGGGGATAAAATGATATAACAACGTTCAGAAATTGGTAGGAGTCTGAGATGATTCTTTTACGAGTACTTGCTGCCTTTTCTTTTTTACCCATTTCCAGTTCATGACTGTTGTTGTGATTTAAGTGGCTGTCTTGTGCTTTAGGCCTCTGCTGCTGCAGAAGAAAAAAGTGCCTTGTAAATGCAGATGATCTAGAATAAAAATAATTATGGTATTGGATTATATTGAGTAAGTACAGTTTTCTGTAGCCTGATAGCAACTGTAAAAATCTTGATCAGAAGTGTAGTGGTACTTTGCTCATACAAAGCTGTGCCTGATTCTTATGTTGTTTTATGTCTGCTAAGGGCGGTGGCAGGGATGAATAACATATGCCTTGGAAGCTTAAGTGCTGCTTCAGGGAAGTATTGCAGGAGTATTGTAAACCTCAGTGTTTCTGTAAAGTAAGTGCCATACCCTGTGATACGCTGGTGATGCATTAATTTGTGATTAGAGTCCTTTGCTGCCCTAACTGGCCTTCCTCCTCAGGCTGACACTTGAGCTGAGGTTGGTTAATCCAAAAATGTGTCTTGGCACTTTAAGCAGTCTGTGACTTTATTGCCTTTTGTGCTTTTGCACATTTTTTTAGTCCAACTTCAACCACTGGTCCCAACTGTGTTTGTAAAACTATCTGCAGCACTAGCAGGATTTTCAAACAACTGTATCGTCCATGGGCAGTGCAGAGCACATCAGAAAAGTATTTATTGAGATTCTTAGTCCAGACAGAGGATATAACAGCAGATGATTCCATATCTGCATAACAATCACTATGTTCTGGTGTGTATAGGTGCTTATGGTCCTTTCACTTGCATTTCTGATCCCTTGCAGGCATCCCTAGGGCAACGGCCGCGGCAGGCTGTGCGTGCTGGCTAGGTGGTGGTCCGTCTAGACGAACAGCTTCTGTGCACATAGCTTTTAAATAGCAGGTTGCAAGATTGGAGATGACCAGACTGTATGGTGCTGGTGTCAGTACTGATGATCAGTACTGTTACTTATTTCTCTTATGTGTTTTCTCTGAGTGCTGATGGATAAGAATTGCTCTTTATGATGGCCAGGTAAGTGTTGCTAATGCGCTTAGAAGCCTCCAAGGGCATGGAAAAAGGTACCGTTAGAAAGTAAACTATTTTCACCTCATTCTGTCTGTCCACAAGTACCATTTGTATTTAAACAATTTCTCTTTCGTTGGACTGCAGAAGGACCAAGTCAAAGGCCTTGGTTATATTAAATTTCTAGACCCAGTTAGAACATAGAAAGAACACGTTTAAGTCATTTATCTATTTTTACACCAAACGAGCAGCCACCTCTGTGTTACCATCCTGTAACTCTTTACATTTGGGTAGCTTCTATATCCATATGGAGGAAGGACTGACTTCAAGGAAATGGTTTCTGGCACAACATTGCTGTCTAACCTCTTTAGACAGTGACTGTGAAGTTGGCCCGAATATTCTCCAGACAAATAAAAGCAGTTTCAAGGACCCATATATTTTTGTGTAACGTAAGTAATATGCAGAGACTCAGAGAACTGTGTGTGTGTCCCTGTGTGGAAGAGGCTTAGCACAGAAAGATGAGCAGCACACTTTGCTTATAACCAGGCATTCTGTGTCTGCTAATCCTAGCATCATCCTCATTCAGGCTTTGAAGCCCATGACGACAGGGCATGAAACGGTTGGCTTTTGATGCATGTGGTGCTGCTTATGCATATCAAAGCGGGACCTATCAACTGAAATATGACTATTGGAGCCCCTGTTGTGGCAGAAAGCTCTATAAATAAACAGCAAGTAGGTGTGCTTATGCTAGGAGAGCACAAAAAAGGCGCTGTCTGCAGGAGCTGCAATTTTTGCTATGCAGTTGGAAGGGAACTGGGCTGCAAGGGAGTGTTTCTACCTCCTTGGCGTCAGTCAGAACTGCAGTGACATCCCAGATGTGTTGTGTTACACCTCTCTCCAACAGTAGCGAGGCAGTGTAGCAGGATGTTCCGCTCCCTTCTTACTCTGAAGTTGCCCCTTGCTGGTGGCCGTGTTCCACAGATGTCCTTGACAGTGTTGGCAGAGAAGTCGGGCATTTTTGCTGTGTGTTGGGGAGGGTTTTATGGTTCAGAGGGTACGGGCAAGTTCCCCTTGCTGCTGCCTGTGCCGTACATATGCTTGGTGTAAATGGAAGTTGTTGTTGTGGGACTCTTGAGCTGACAGCTTTCATTAAGGCCAGTGTGTTGAGATGTCTGAACTTGAGCAACTAACTCGTGATGCTGGCATCAGATGAAGAGGTCTGTTTCTTCAGTAATGAGTGCTGAAGTGAATGGAGTCCCTGGAAACTCTAAACCTCTGAAAATCCACTTTGTATTGGTGCAGAAAGCTCTTAAATCTGAATGTTTTTAGTATAGTTTTTGCACAAAAGGAGGGGCAGGAGGAAGAATTTCATCTGGTCTTATATGGCTGTTGGTTTTACATGAAGGCCTTATTTAAAAAAAAAAAAAAAATCACCAAAACAAAAGAACAACACAACAGTAAAGCTGCCTGGACTTCTTCGTTTCGTGTTGATGGAGCGAGCACCATCGTATCTAACTGATGTTGGTCAAGACTGGGATCACTAAAAATGGTATAAATATTCCAAGTGTAGGTCAGAAATACTGCATGAGTTAATTCTTGTGTCTGTTAGCATCCTTCCCACAAGGTGTCTGCCCACGTATTTTACAGCAAAGGATAATAATAGCATAAGACAAACAAAACATTGGTTTCAAGGCAGGATGTGTCTGCACTGGGGTTGAATGTTGTTTTGGGCTGAGATTAAGACAGATTCACTTTGAAGCTTTCCATTTTCTCTTGCATACAGCCTATCCATATGGCAGATGATTATAGTTTCAAAAATCTATACCTGCTTCCCTTTCCAACTTCACAGTAAATCATCGTTGAGTCCTTGTGGTCTCTTCAAAGTAGAAGAGATCAAATATGTACAAAATATTTCAAAATACCAAGTGTGGGAGGGTGTCAAGTCAGCAGCATTAGTTCTGATCAGTGATTCAATTAGTGTGATACGTATTTGCAAACACTTTACTTGCTGCCTCAGAGAAATGGATTGATGGTCCCAGGCTCTGGGAATGAGAGGTGTGATATTTGCAAGTATTTTCATGGCCAGAAGATGAGAGGTGGAAGAGCTTCTTTCCTTGTAAGTTCTGATATGCACCGAGGTACAAGTATTTATAAATACCACCCCTGGCTTTCAACCCAAAACTGGTCTGAGCAGTGAATAAAAATGCTTGGAAATAGCATACATTCTGCCAGTAAGAGGACAGTGAAACAGGGAGAACTGAAGCAGAAGGACTAGATAAGGAAGAAAAACTTTTTTTCAGTTGGGAGATTAGGGGGAGAAGGGGAGCAATAGTAGTGAGTGTGTTGTCCAAATCTACATGGACAGGCTCTTGCATCCTGACAAAGATGCTAATGCCAGGATCTTGAGAAGACAGTATGGTGGAGGGAGGAGGTTTGCATCATAGCGTGCCTCTGACATTCTTGTTTGATGCTGATATTGGAGTAAGTCAAATGTATTGCTTGGCACAGGTACTTCTGTGGCTTTGCAAATCCAAGGCCGTGTGGTTGGCATTCTGGAAGTGATATATATACTTGTTGGCCAGCTTTTTGCTGGATGGATGGCATTCTGCTCCCTGCTGGATGGTAGACCAGGTGTCAGCTTGTCTAGTAGCATGTTGTTCGGCAATGAAGAACAAGGTAAACAGTTTGTCTGGGACTCTGGTACAACTGGGTGTGCCCTGGGGTGATCCTGAAGTAGGGCAGCTGCAGTATGTACAGAAACAGCGCGGCAGGACAAAAATGTATAGTTTTCTCTTGCTGTCCCCATGCTGTCCCCAGGAAAGCCAGTTCTGTAACCAGTTTTCCATGTGTTCAATAGGTTCCATGTGAACAACACGCAAGGCCAGCCTGCAACAGCAAGAAGGCAGGATGTTGTCAAGACCAAAGCCTGGGGAGTCTGAGGCAGACCTGATACACTTTCAAAACCAGTTCCTGGCAGCCAGAGCTTCACCTGCAGTGAAGATTGTGAAGAAAGCAGACAAGAGGAAGGGGGAGGAAGGGAGCACAGATGCTGAGAGACCCCCGCTACAGGACAGCAAAGATGTAGTCATGCTGGATGGTAATTTCCCTTGTGGGGTTCTTTGAATTGCTTGGTTTCTCTGTCCCTTTCAGTTCCTCTCTCTCAACCTGCTGTTGCCTTTTCCCTGCATGTGTCCTTGCAGTATTCTTTGTTCTTAGCCTTGTTTGAAAATGCACTTGTCCAATGTTACTACCTCCAGTAGAACCACCTTTCTAACACACTGCCTTCATCTGCATTTATCAGCTGTCTGTGGTACCTTGCCAATCTCAATACAGGTATTTTCTGTGATTTGTACTCATTGGACTACGAGTGCTTATTTTGCCATCTATCTAGACCCTGTTCTCAGTGAGTCTGAGATTTAGCTCTGCTAACAGTTCCAGCTTTCAACCAGCAGATCTGTCCTGATAAGCCTCCTTCCTGTGATTTTGTTTTCCTCCACCAGTGGTAACTGTAACACTTGTCATGCCCTTAATAGTATCAGAAGCTCAAGGTGCTTTCTTAAAAGCAACAGTTTAAATCTTACAGTACTTGCTTCTAGGTAAGAAAACATGATCCCAGTTTATAGATAGTGAAAAGGAGGCCTTGACTAACTTATGATCATACTAATCACTCGGTGTTGGAGCTGGCAGTGGAAATGTGCTTTTCTGTGCCTGAACACAACCTGCAAGGACACTGTTTCTGTACAGCCTCGCTTCTTCCCTTAATATTTACAGTTGGGCCTCAGTACACTTTGCTGCTTATGCAGCTCTTTGAAAAGACCTTGGTGCCAATACATTAATAATAAAATTCTTGAGCGTGTTGCTCTCCATTACCTAGTGCAAGTCAGAGACAGGGGACTTTTAATTGTCTTACTGCTTCCTCATCTTGTTTGTTTCTCATCAGAGCAATAACAGATGCTATTAGGAATTTGGTCTGATACCTATTGTGCAGTAGTTATATATAAGTAACTTGGCTGCTTTTTGTCTTTTTCTTTCCCCTCCACAGATTTTCCTGATATTCTCCCAGCTCTAACTCCTGGTCCTCCAAAAAAGTCCAAGATCAAAAGTGCCTCTGTCCACTTCAAGGATGAAGATCCAGAGCAAAGACTGGAGAGTCATGATCAACACATTACAACAGTCTTCAGCAAAATCATTGTATGTTTGGCTTTCATATAATGGTCTAGTGGTTTTTTTTGAATGCTATGAACTGAGAAGTGGACAGGGATGAAGGGTTCTGTTGCTGCTTTTTATCTCTGCAGTGTAATGAAGCAGTTGTAGCACTGTAGAACAGTGTCCTGGAGCATCCTGGGGGAAAAAGAAGCTCTTTGGGTATATTTTTGCTGTCACTTAAACGTGGGTTTAAATCTGCTCTCCCGTCCAGACTGCTTGCATGCAGCCATGTACTCTGGTGTAGATTTGGGTGAGGGTCTGTATTCTCTGAAGCGGATGTTATTGCTCTGCACTGGCCCAGCTTTCCCTTTATCTGATTCTTTGGGTGGTTTGTGGAGATTGGCAGCACAGCCTTTTGGAAGATAACCTCACTCTGGCTCTAAGTAAGCACAAGGTGTCCTGAGCCTGACAGCTACGTAGCAGAAAGCTTGTGAGCTGCCAAACTGAGAGTTTAGTCCACTCTTAGCTAAATAGTGTAAACGTGTCTGGCTGTTGTGATGGTTTCTATGGCACTTGAATTTTTTGCTGCAGGAACGAGACACAAGTGCAGTAGCAGTGACTATGCCAGTGCCCACTGGAGACCCATTTCCCAGGACATTTCATCGTTCTGAGATAAAAAGTGAGGTAAGAGTGTTATCAGTTGTTCTATACTACCTTCATTAAGACTTCCCCACAACAAAGTGTAATGCCTGGTGACTGGTAGGACTCAAAATAAGGGACTTGGCATGCTGGAAATGGGAAGCTGGCTCAGCATCTCTGGCATTGCCTTCTTAGTACAGGACGAAAGAGAAAGTTCTCCTACCAAACTGCCATCAAATAGGCAGTCCATACCCTGCAGTTAAATAACATTGGAATCCTTTCAGTTGAGGAAAAAAGGCAATCCCGTTCAGCTAACTTTAGCAAGGAGGATCAAATCTGCCCTGTTGTAAGAGAATGTGTTCTGCCTTGCTTTTCTCTGAGGAACAATCCCTGTGAATTTGCCCATCACGTTTGTGCAAGTCTGTACTTACTCAAGTTGCCCCTGATTCCTCCTGGAATGACATTTGAATGCAGTTGCACAGATTATCTTTTGCAGCTTCTTGGATTTTGACATAAAATTTGTTCTAAGGCTGTAAAACTGGAAGCCATGGCTCCTATCATCAGAATAGTTGCTGTAGTAGCAAGAGCTGCTAGCTGAGTAGGAGTCAGATGCTGGGAAATGGAATGTGATTGCTATGGTTGCTTTGAAGAGAGTTTATTTTGAAGGACAGCTCTTTTGAGGGGGAAAAAGTAGTAATTCTTGAAACTACCAGTTCTGTTTACCTGATGCAGGAGTGCACAAACTAGCTACTAAATGTTAAGACTGCCTTTTAAGCTTCTTCTCTGGACTGGGGACATGCAAGAGTCTTTTTTTGCTTAGTCTGCTTTGGATTTCCTGTGTATCAAAAGCTGTTCAGAGCCTCGCCCTTCCATTGCCCAGGCAAGCAGCACAGTAATTTAGTCAGGATTATTTTAGCACCACTTGCCCGCTTCTTACTGTGTAAATCTCTTCACCCTGCTGCTCTCTAATCACCTTATAAGAAGCCTGTTCCAAGCATGTGGTGAGCACAGTACAGTACAGCCCCATTTATCCTCAGAAATTTAAGGTATTCAGCTATTCAGGGTTTCCAAGCAGCAGGAAAGCTGGAACTGTTATGTTTGGTGATATTTTAGGTGTACTTGCCTGGTCCGAATTCACTTACAATTAATCATCTTCCCTCTCTAGGTAGCAAAAACGTTCATGTGTTTTGTCTCACTATCCTAGCATTAAACTGTATGTTAAAAAAAGAATAGCAGACGCACATAAAAGGGCAGGCGGCTGCCAGCAGCTTCTCTTGCGTTGTGTCCCAGAGTCTGATTCGAGGGTGTCTTTAGGATCAGATCTGCATATTTCTTAGCACCAGGTGTGCGGGGGAGTCTGAAGAAAAGAGTGGTGACACACAGCTTCCTTGTTTGCAGGTGAAGGTGGGATCTGGAAGAAAAAGCATCTTTGCACAGAAGATGGCAGCAAGAAGAGCTGCTGAAAAGGCAGCAACAGCTCCCTCTGCTGCTGAGTGCATGCAAGTAAGATCAGCTCCGCTGGATGCCCTGGATCCTGAGGGATCAGCAGAAGAGGCATCTTGCCCTGGCAACAGGGATGGTAAGGGGAGGAGGTTCTGTTTATCCAGCCTACTGTATTTACATAGCCTTAATAACCATAACATCAGTGCATCTTATCTTTAAATTGGGGAAGCACTGTTGTCCTCGGTTTAGAAATCGCAAAGTCACTTGGAATGTCTGTGGCACAGCAAGGATTTGAAATGGTCAGAGACCCAAATTAACATGCTAAAAATTGGGTCAGCTTTCTCACTAATTTTCTTTTTTGTTTTTTACACAGGGCCAAATAGATTTGTTTTTCAAGGTTCTTGCCCTCCTTTTCCTCTCTGTTTGTCACATGTAAAGCATTTCTTGTTTCATCAGTAACTTTTGCAATTTTTGGAGGTGGGTCCATCTTGTGCATGATGAAGGTGTTCAAGACTTCTGATACAGGTTCCCATTCCTACCTACCTGGAAGTTGAAAGCTCAGTCTTCCATCACTGCTTACTGTGCCATGGTACTGTGGCTTTGCTGTATAAGGAATGTTGAGGCAGCACTGATGAGTCAGTGCCACCTCCAGCAGTTATTTGTCTGACAGCAAAGTGACAAGAAAAGATGAAACCAATTCAAGTGGTACAAGCATCTCCAGGCTTGTGTGTGTGCATCCAAAATTACTGTTTGCTATATACCCTGTTAGAATTGTGCATGCATACTTCTGTATGAGAAATACCAAAGGGAACACAGCAGCCCTATGGTTGTGATCCTCTTGAAGTAGGGGAACACTAATGAATGTAGTAATACATCAGAGGGATCAGGAAATGGCTTGGCCTCCTCTGCAAGACTGCTGGGGAAGGGTTTTTGTGAGAGGATCGCTAGAATCAAGAGAACTGGAGTAGCCCCATTTCTTCAGTAACAAAGTGTTTGTGCCTGGTAACTCTCAGATCAGTTGTTGAACAGTAGAAAGTTTTTCGTGAATTTTTTACCAGGCCACTCTATCTTCTCATCTCTTTCAGTTCAATACGCAAGACAACTGCTGCGGAAATGACTTCAGACCTTACTGCTGTTTGAGCAGCAGTTTGATGCTTTCATTGGCTGGTTTAGGGTGACAGGGATTTTCCAAGTCACTATATAGAGCATATGGGGAGAAAAAAAAAAGCAAATAAAAAACTTGTGGAATAAAGCCACAAAGACAAGTCCTTGTACAGTGGGCTACAGGCCAGCTAGAGGGTCTTCCTCTGTTTGACCAGAGGAGCAAGTTACCCTGCTGCTAGAATTAAATGAAGTGAGCCTTTAAAAAATTTAGATCAAGTGATAAAGGAGATTTGATTTTGTTCAGGGTAGGAAGGATATCCCCCCTGCTGGACTTTCTAATATGTTTGACCCTTAAAGGTGAATACAGAAAGTTAGTTATTAGAAGGAAACATGCCCGTGTTGAGAATGGATCCTGTATTACACTGGAAACTGCGTTACATAATAATTTTCATTCTGTCTTGCTCAGCAGATACTAGGCCATGGTTCAGCTGATGTACAGATGTGGGTTCAGGTTTTCTTGAGCAGAGAAAGAATCTAGTACACTAAGTCAGAATGCCCTGATTTGTGAATTATGCTCAAGTTTACCTTTTTTTGCTTTTCTTTAAAGAAACAAAATTCCTTCTCCCGTCCCTCCGCAACTCCTAAAGAAACAAGATGGAGATGGTGTTTTGTTGTCACATGGGAGGAAAGCCTGAAAGTCCGAATATTTTAATTTTGTTTCAAGATAAATTAAACTTCTTTACTCCTGTTTTAACTTGGCTACCAATGTTTCTTTAAAAAAAAAAAAAAAGGGAAATTGTGCACGCTTGGTAATGACAAAATCTAAGTGAGCTCATAGTGCCCTAGACTTACATCACTAACTGCTTTCTTTGCTGGATCTTTTAGATAAAGCTAGTGACTTTTTCACCTCTCAGCGGCCTTGTATCATAACGGGAGAGGGTCTTGGAAGCCAAAAGAGTGAGCAGGAAGCCCAGGCTATTCACAAAGAGAACTTGGAGAAGCTGCAGTCCATGTCCCATGAAGAGATCCTGCAGGAGCAGGAAAGGCTTCTGGCTCAGCTGGGTAAGTGCTTCCCAGAGTGAATTCCCCTAGAGGCAGGGAAGTTTATTGAACATGTAGGTGTCCTGAAGTCTCAACAAATTCACAGATCAAAGATGGGAGCTTGAGATCATGAGTCATTGCACATGGGGATAGTTTAACCTCCATGTCATGTCAGTAGCTTATGACTAAGAATCAAGTGTGAATGAATTTTAAGAGTGCTTATTCCTCAGTGAGAGGGGCTTAGCCTTAGACCGTCTTCTCTCCCCTTTGCTGTGGGATAAGAAGATCCATGTGCTCTGTTACTTTGCACACCTGATACCTGGTTACATATACATATATTGAGGTTCTAAGATGTAATTCTCTGAAACAGATAAGAAAGGTGAAAAAATCTTGCTTTTTTAACTTCATTGCTTACAGCAATGGTATGTGTATGAAAAATGCCTTGTTTATGCAATTTCTTCTTGTGACTGATTTGTGACCTTTGCTCCTTGTCCCCACCACTCAGTCCTTTGGGATATTAGTGAAGCAAACACACGGGGAGTTTAAAAAGGACAGGATACATGTTTTTTTCAACAATTAATTATTTTCTAAAACAGCATATGTGTTTATACACCCTGTGGGTTAAAGTTATAGATCTTTGTCTTTGAGGCCTTAAGTATACTGGGGGTAATGTTGGCATTCCCAAAGTATCCATGCCCAGGGAATCATGCCCAATGAAGCAACTCCTGAACTAAGTTGCCTACTTGCAGATGAACTTGGGAACTGGACAGGTACAGAGATGTGGATTAAGGAGACTTTTCCTCCATATTCAGGAGTTGGAATAATTTGTGGGTGTTTATTGCTGCCCGGTTTCAGAATTAACCTCTTAATCATGAAGTAGATGAGACTACATGGGGTGGACTGTGAGGATGGGTAGGCTCTTCCATGCTGGGCAGTGTGTTCAAACTCTTATGGTTGTCACTATTTTGTTTTTGCACGTGGAGACTCGGGCAGAAGTAGTCTTACTTTTTGCCATGCTGTGCACAGATTGACATAATCAGTGACTTTTGAGTAATGTTTGTATGAAATTATGAAATAATGAATATAGCCTCTTCCTTGGCATGTACAGTAAAGTGTGGGAAAGTGAGAGCTCTGCCTGTATTCAAGAAAAAATATGGATGCTTTAATTGAGACTGGGCGGAATGCCTGTCCCTCGCTGAGGGAGGCTTAAACTGCATCATGAGAAAAGCATGCAGCAATCACAAGTGTGGGATAGATCCCTGTGTCCTCTTTGAACTATTTCAGAGATAAGGCAGTTGTTTCCTTTTTGGGGGTGACTTCTCTTGGGTACAGAGAATTTCTGAATTGCTTGTCCTTTGTCCTCCAAAGAATAGATAACCAATGTAAGTGTTATATTCTGTTACTTTACACATCTCTGATGCGGTTTATCAAAGTACCTCTGTATGGTTTAGAGAAACAGTGAACAGGCTCTTGCTGTTTGTCTCGGGCATGAACATCCCAACACCATCTTCTAGATGGAGAATCATCCTTCAGAGACAGAAAGTGCACTCCATCAAAAATGATGTGGTATATATGTAGCAGATCTGAAAGTAAAATGATCATCTCCTGACACTCTCCTGTTTGAAAGCCACAGGAATATTACCTGTCCTTCAAAACACCCCTACCTCCCAAATGTTCCTCTTCTCTAAAGCATGAAGAGAATGGCCATTTATGTTTTCTGGATGTTATCAGACCATAATTAACTCTCAGGATGGGGAGTCGGTTCAGGATGAACAAGATATCCTTCTCCTAACTTAATATCTAGACCATGCACTGCCGCTCTAGTGCAATTCAATAAGGCAGGTAATTCTTCTTGTGGTGTCTGTTCTGTGTATTCTCATAGCGTTCAGGTCAACGCCACTGAGCAAATCACAGGCAGGGTAGGCAAACTGTCAGACCCGGGTTCCTCCCATAAATCACAGACCTGAGTTCTCTCCAAAGTGAATGGTCTTGTATGGATGTGCCTTTTTCAGAGGCAGTGAGGGGGAAGGAAACAATTCTGGTTTTGTTTGCAAGTCGGGAGAATAAATAGAATTTTTGTTGCTGCTTTACCTTGAAAGACATTTATCAGTGCTCTCTCTGGTGTCACCTCACCAGTGAGTTGTCCACAGCTTATGTGCTCAGGAGTCATAAAGCAGTTAAGTGCCTCAGTTTGAAAAGAAGTGACAGCTGGCACAGAAGAAGGGAGTATGTGGAATGGGAATGAAAAGATTAAAACATAAATAGCAGGACCTATAGACGTACCAAGTATTTTGAGACTTTGTCACTTCTCTGTCTGTCTCTTTGTCAATACTTGCAGATCCCAGTTTAGTTGCTTTCTTAAAGTCACGACGTGGCGTTAATGTAGGCCAGAAAAATGAATTAAAAATGGAACAGAACAGACTGGAGGAGTTTGTGGAATCTCTGACTGATCCTCAGCATGGTGTAGGAGCGCCTCTTTCCGTACAGGAGTCAGGTCTGGAAGAATCTGTAAGGAAGGAAGAAAATACGAAAATGGAAATGACAGGTAAAAAAAAGTACATGTTGTTAATGTTCTGAACATAAATGTAAGGTTTATCTGGTGTTTGCATCAATCCAGATTGGAGTTCTTTGGCACTTCAACTATCCAGAACAAAATTTTATCATGATATTTAAAGATTTTTTGTTTTTTTTTTCAGTTCAAGAAAGAGCATCCTTGTCATTTCTAGTTGAGCTCCATAGATTAGAAGGGTGATACACTATATAATGGAGGTAGTGAGCTATGCAGTGAGAGGACTTGCTTTGTCGTGGAAATTTGTTCTGAGATCTCTGGAAGGAAAATGTGTCTTAAACAGTAAGCATAATTGCTCTTCTGTTTGGTCCTGTAAACAGGGAAATGAGTGTGATAGTGAGGTGCAGCTACTGCTTAAATAATTTCCTTTAACTGGGACTAGATGGGGACAGGAGGTTGTTGGGTCGGTCCCCCTAAAAAGAATCACTGATGGTGCTCACAGGATAGCATGAAGACAACAGTCAATCTCATTTCAATGAAATTGCTCATATAGCACGTCTTATTGTGACACTGCTCCTGATGCCCGCACTCTGTGGTTGTATCACAGAGCCTATGCAGTCATTTCAAAAGGATGCAGTTCTTTCCTTTGTGTGCTATGAGTGGAAGGAAGTATTAAGGTGTAGAGTTTTGCTCTTTTGGAGGAATTGTACAGAGCCATTGCCTTTTATGACAGAAGACGTTAATACTCAATTTTACTATTGGTTCTTTTATCTTGTGTATCTTGATGATGCAAGAGAGCAGTAGTGTGTCTAAAAGAATGAAGGTGTGGAAGTTTGCCAATGGAAATCTTTATTTTAGCCTTCAAACTGGCAAGAGACCTGAGTGACTGTGTACACTCACTCATATATCAGAACTAGGTCCACTGAACTTACCTGCCTGTGAATTTCTGCATGTTATTCACCTCGCTTATTTCCCTTTCTAAATGACCCGAGGAGTCTTTGTTGGGCTACTAGGGGACAGTTTTACCTCTTGCTTAATTACCTACTTGTAAGTATCTGCTTGTCCCCTTGTTCCGGTCATGCTAAGGAAGCCTGCATTGATGTTGCCTGTGTTGCTTCTGCATTTTTTGTGCTCGTATGAGAAGAAAGCTGCTTTATTCCAGGCAGCTAGTGCAACCCTTATATTCTCATGGCAGACAAAAGAAATGTTGTCCCGTTACGTTTTTGCTCTTATTGTTGCTTTCCTCACTGCAATTTTTTCTTTAGCCATTTCTTTTTCTCTGTAATGATTTTAGGTTCCTGTTCTCATCTTTCTGAACACTTTAGTTTGTAGTGTGTATGAAAGAGACATCTCTCCTTCATTAGCGTGCTTTTTCCCAATTTCATGTTGATCTTTGGCTTCTGATGCCTTGTTTGTGTCCCAGCGCAACATGCGAACTGATTAAAGAGGTCACTGAATCACTGTTGGATTTCATCTTGATGTTTGCAAGAGATAACAACTGTTTACCATTTTCTTGATGAGAAGGATAAATCTGTGAGTGTGTGTGTGTACATGTGCAGGAGAAGGAAATATGATTAGCCACTTATTGAAGAAGACACCTCAATGAACAGTCCTTTTGCTGTTCTTCCCCCAGTTTTACTTTTCCACCAATCCATGTTAATCAAAAGAACTGTTTTTGATGCTTTTTCCAGAACAATTGAGAGCACAAGTAGCACCAGATTAAGTGACATTCTTTTTACTCACCTGGGAGCAATAGGAGTGGGTTGTTCAGCTGTAAAGACTGAACAAGATTGTAGTAGTGCTCTTGGGAATAGCTCAGTGTTCAGTGTTGTGTGCTGACAACATCTTTTGCTTCCCATGGGAGAATACAAAGGAAAGAAGAAACAGTTTTCCTGGGATATTTGAAATAACAAAGAAACGATGAGCTGGAACATCGTTTATAAAAACAAGGAAGCCTTTCCAGCACCTGAGTTTGTGCCTGCAGCCCATCTTGGGCAACAGAAGATGTAAAATATTAATTTGACTTTAGAACGTAGTGTTGGGTTTTTGCATCTGTTGGTGCTCAGAAGTAAACTCATCACGAATAACTCAGCAGAAATGGTCATTCTGAATTTCCCCAGGGAGAGGATGATAACAAAAGAAAAAAACAGGATTGCTCAAAAGTCAAACTTGCCTCTCCAATGAGATAAAAGGCTACTGTTTCTAGTAAACAAATGGTGAAGCCTTTGTCTAGCAACTTGTAATCTTATCAAATAGAAAAACAAATCCTGGCACCAAAACAAAAGGGAAAACAAACAAGAAAAGGAAGAGGTTGGTTGGTAGTCTTTAATATAATGCAAGTCTGAAAAAGTTCAGTACAAATGTTGCATTCAGACTGCCAGCTTGTGTTTCTCTAAAGGATTTTCTCAGTAACTGAACAATCTGCTGATGCCTTGGAATATATATCTGTCTTTTCTTGTTGACAAGATCATAATGCTAAGGGCTGATGGTAATATGCGTAATCCTATTCATAGAATGATTAACTAATCATAGAATGATTATCCAATTTAGTGATTAATGGAGAAGGAAAAAACAATTTGTTGAATTACAAATGTCAATAGATTTCATTTTTTCTGTTGATTTTATTTCCTCTGGTTTTGCACTCACCACCCACAACCATTCCACTTTCTTACGCATCAGATGCTTTTTCCTTTAATTAAAATGTGTACTGAGCCTTTGGCTGAAATTCTGTGGAACAGCTTTCTGGCTTGGGGAAGATAACTCTGTGCTTGGTTCCTTGCCTGACCACATTGATCATAAGGGTGAAGCTTCATCCTAGAAATGATGTGCCCTTCCTGAAAGTGTATCTGCTAATTGGAGGAGAGTGAAAGGTTGGGTTTTAGGCCAGTTATCAGCAGGGAAAGATCTGATGAAAGAAGAGCATCTCAGCAGGGCTCACTGTTCCTTCACAGAATCACAGAATGGTTTGGGTTGGAAGGGACCTTAAAGATCATCCAGTTCCGGCCCCCTGCCATGGGCAGGGATGCCACCCCTAGATCAGGTTGCTCAGGGCCCCATCCAGCCTGGCCTTGAACACTTCCAGGGATGGGGCATCCACAGCTTCCCTGGGCAGCCTGTTCCAGTGCCTCACCACCCTCTGAGTAAAGAGTTTCCTCATAACATCTAGTCTAAATCTTCCTTCCTTTAGTTTAAAACCCTTCCCTCTTGTCCTATCACTATCTGCCTGTGTAAAGAGTCCCTCTCCAGCTTTTTTGTAAGCCCCCTTCAAGTACTGAAAGGCCACAGTGAGGTCTCTCTGGAGCCTTCTCTTCTCCAGGCTGAACAACCCCAGCTCTCTCAGCCTTTCTGCACAGGAGAGCTGCTCCAGCCCTCTGACCATCCTCGTGGCCCTCCTCTGGGACCCGCTCCAGCAGGTCCACATCCTTCTTTGCTGGGGGCCCCAGACCTGGATGCAGCACTCCAGGTGGGGCCTCACGAGGGCAGAGCAGAGGGGGACGATCCCCTCCCTTGACCTGCTGCCCACACCTCTGGTGATGCAGCCCAGGATGCAGTTGGCCTTCTGGGCTGTGAGTGCACGCTGCTGGCTCATGTTAAGCTTCTCATGCACCAGAACTCCCAAGTCCTTCTCTGTAGGGCTGCTCTCAATGAGTTCTTCTCCCAGTCTGTCCTCATGTCTGGGAATGCCCTGACGCAGGTGCAGCACCTTGCACTTGGACTTGTTGAACCTCATTAGGCACCCAGGGACCCACCTCTCAAGCCTGCCCAGGTCCCTTTGGATGGCATCCCTCCCTTGTGGCGTGTCAACTGCACCACTCAGCTTGGTGTCATCTGCAAACTTGCTGAGGGTGCGCTCAATCCCACTGTCTATGTCATCAATGAAGATAATAAACAGCACTGGTCCCAAGATGAACCCCTGAGGGACACCACTCATCACCAGCCTCCACCTGGACATAGAGCTGTTGACTGCAACTCTCTGGCTGTGGCCCTCCAGACAGTTCTTCATCCACCAAACAGTCCACCCTTCAAATCCATATCTGTCCAATGTAGAGGTTTCATTGCAACAGAAGACCAGAGCACTAGGATTAACAGCTGCAATGCAAATGAATTCTGGGCTTGTTTAGTTTCAGTAGGGCTGATGATCCTGCTTTTCATGCCCTCCATCTGCCTGCTCCTGTCTATGTGTGTGATTTCTCTTGAGATAACAAAGACTTCTTGGTTCGTTCTTCTCACACCAGTATGGGATAGTTTCCTACTAGCAAAGCATTACTTTTGCAAGTGTTTAGATAACTTCCAGTTAAATCTCTCCTGTCCCTTCAATTGGGATATTCTTCCACATGCTGATCTCTCTCTTTCCTAGGGCAATTCTTGTGATGTCAAGCATAGATGTCTTGTTTCTCAAATGTCAAATTCTCAAATTTCTCAAATTCTGATATTATTTTCTGCCTCAGTTCTTACCACTTTGCCATGTGGCCTGACTTCTGTTCATTTTCTCCCAAATTAGCATTGTTTATTAATTTCATTACCATACTGTTTACTTCCTCTTCTAGCTTCTCGTGAAGGATGAAAACAGCTTAAATCTTTGATGTGTATGCATCAGCCAACAGTCAGTTTGAAAATCATTTTCTTATTTTACGCGAATCCTATATTTGATGCAGTCTTTAAGCCAAGTAGGTTGACGAAGGAGGGAATAGTATTTTCTTCATTTTTGCTGTGGAAGGTAAGGCTGCCATTTTTTTCCCCCCCCAAAGATGATGATCTGCCTGTGAAGCCGAAGAAGGAATGGATTCACATGGACAACGTGGAGTTTGAGAAGTTGGAGTGGATGAAAGATTTGCCTTCGCCCCGGCAGAAGAAAACCAAAAAGGTTTTAAAGCAGAAACTGATTTCTCATGTTTGTGAGGTGTTTGGTTCGTGTTTCTCAGCAGTAACAATTTTGAAGGTTTCATAAACTAGTCTTCCTGGTTACTTAATCTGAGAGATTTTGTAAGTCTGAAAGATCCCTCAGTCTTTTCCACAGGGTGGGATGTTACATGGTCTCTTTAGTCTGTAGTGCTCAAGAGAGCTACAAAGTGAGAGTCTAGTGACCGTCATCTGTGGTGAAACAAGTCTGAAAACCAAGAAAAAAAGGGAAGAAAGTGGAGTAAGCTTTTTTTTTTTTTTTTTTAAAGTTTTTGGGGCCGGGTTTGGGGGGTTTTTGAGTGGCAC
>VXAL01016050.1:25314-124648 GCA_013399475.1 Chauna torquata | reverse complement strand
AAAAAGGAGAGAAGGGGTGTTATTTTTTTTTTTTTTTTTTTTTTAAAGGATTTGAGGCCTGGTCTGGGGAGTTTTTGAAGTGTCACCTTCCAGCAGTTGATTTAAGAAGTGGAATTTTAAGAGGTGAATAGAGTGAAAGGCAATAGAAATAATCTTTCTCTCCTTCCACCCCTTTACTTTAGGGAATGCAAGCTCGATTCAGTTTAAAGGGAGACTTGATTCCTGCAGATGCTGATTTGCCTACTCATCTAGGCCTGCATCACCATGGAGAAGAGGCAGAGGTAGGTGTAATGAAGCAGAAAGGAAAGAGCACACCTATTTCCATTTTCTGCATTTAATTTATGAGATTTCTTTTGTGTCAAGGCTTTTTAGTGACAAAAACCTCAGGAAAGTGTGGATGGATGGTTTCCTTTTGAAACAGGCTACTGAAGAGAAGTTGGGTCTGCTCACATAAACTTGCTGTGTTTGTTTTCAGAAAACTCCATTAATGCTTTTTTGCTTTAATGCCATTAAGGATCTGTGGTGTTGGGAAAAAGGAACACTTACATCCTTTTCTTAAGAAGTAATTTTCTTCCATCACGTCATTGATTAGAATCTGTTCCACAATTCATGTGAAACAGCAAACGATGTTGCGTTGCATTTTGTCTCCTGTTATGCATTATTTTACAGCCGATCTTGTTTTAAGGGGCCTGTTGTTGTCTACAGTTGGTTTTTTTTTTTTGTCTTTGCTTTTTCCTCCCCCATTTAGAGGGCTGGTTATTCTCTCCAAGAGCTCTTTCATTTGTCTCGCAGCCAAGTTATTCAACAGAGGACACTAGCTCTACAGGTCTTGGGTCGTATTGTTCAAAAGGTAAGTCACTTTCTATGGAATTCCTCCCCATAATTCAAGTTTCCAGTGATCAGGGTCTAGATTGTCTGGTGCTAGTTGTTTGCTTTCTTCTGTTTAATGAAGGTGAGCAAAATCACCAGCAGGGTATTCTTTTTACACTGAGGATCTCATTGTTAGAAAAGTTACAGTGTTGGGACATAACAAACTGAGTTTCAGGTTTCTCTGCAGGGAGTTGCTTTCAAGTGTTGCTCAGCAGCAGCGGTGCAATTTCAGTTCTGTTTTTTCTTTGGACACAAGTGATGTTTTTGGTGTTACTTTTGTGAGAAAAGCTATCCTTCGCAATGACCCTTTCATTCTTGTTGCCTGAGCCAGCTACATGATGTGCTTGTTCTGTGTAGGTGGTGAGAATGAACCAGCCTACTCTTACAGTGATGGGCATAAAGCAAAATGAATACTTACTTCTATGCACCTTCCCACCTAACTCTCAGGGGAAGAGCTAACCTTCCCTCCAACAGCCATGGAGGCAGAGAAGAAGAAACAGTGTGGTTTTGAGAAGAAAGATGGGGCAGTACAGGATGAAGTAGTAAGATGGGTCCAGACTTCAGAAGGAAAGGTTTCCTGTATTAAGAAACTGGAGTTATGCCTCTTTATAGAATGAAAGGAAGAGAAAATAAAGAACAATTTTCTTAAAACCTCTTCTATGGGAAACAGCTGACTTGTCTTCTTTATTATTATTATGGGACGGTTGTGGACTGCTCAGAGGAGGTAGCCCAGGATTGACCTAAGCAGAAAAGAATTTCTTGTCCCCTAAACCAGATGGGAAATATGTCACCAAGTTGCTGAAATATCATTGGAATATGAAATTATTCTCTTAGAACTTTTCTTTTTTCCTGGGTTGGCCCTTGAGTCACAGAATTGTGAGTGAGGAGAGATGTTTTTAGCATGCAAAACAGGGTGGGCATTCTGGTGGATTCCAGCTTCTGCACGTCGTAATTGCTCTTGGGGGTGTGTGACCCCTCTTCCCCCTGTGCAGAGAGGAAGGGTAAGCATGTAAGTGCAGAAACAGAAGCCATTCATCAGCAGATAACGCTCCCTAGAAAGGCTATCTATTCTGTCATATACATTTGAGTACTTATCAGTTTGTGTTACCTGCTGTATGGGGTGGTCCTGGAATGCGGGAAGTCTGTATCAGTCAGTGATGTCCTAAGGCTAGGTTGCATGGAAGAATCCTAACTCTGTAGTGAAAACCGCAGGTGGTCAGAATGTGGTTCAGGTGCCCAATTTCGTGGTATCTAAGTGGATTTTACTGCATTGCTGGCTTTGTAGGTCTTTCAGGATCTCTGAGATCTTAAGCATTTCTTCTCTTTCGTATCGCTGCTTTGGACTGAATGATACGAAATTTTCCTGTCCCCGTAGATAATTCTGCAGTTTCCTTGGAGAATACCCAGCAGAGCAGCCTGCTGTGCTGCCTGCACGCAGTTTAGCTGCTTTACAGTAGAAATGGGAAGAGGCAAACATGCAGAATGTTAAGATGTACCCAGTCAAGATGCAACAGCTTTAACACTGTCTCTATATGGCATACCTTTCAGGCCAGGGCTGGGGAGTTTGCTTCCTCCTTGAAAGGCAGCATTCTGCGTCTGCTGCTTGATGCTGGGTTTCTCTTCTTGCTGCGCTTCTCGCTGGATGATGCAGTAGATAATGTCATGGCAGCATCTGTTGGTGCTCTCCGGGCTCTGCTGGTGTCACTCGATGATGAGGTGAGAAAATCATTAAGTGCCCCACTTTGGTTTCATACTGAACTGTTTACAGGAATCAGAACGAAAAGACATGGTAAGTAAGTTCAACAAAGTCTTGCTGAGTGGATTAGCTTAATGGTCAATAGAATGCTATTGCTGTGCTTTGGGACAGACAAGGGACTGTGGTATTCCAAGTCTGAGAGATTCAGTCATCTGTTCTCCTGTTTGAGTTAGCTCTGCCCGTGACTAAATTCAGTGCAGGCTGCTGAGGGAGTTCTCTTCATTTTTGGCACCTTTACAATCTAGATCATGTCACCGCTAATGTAAGCATACAATTTAGATTTTTTATTTTTAATGTGGCCTCCTTTGTTGTTGGCTTCTTGCTTTGTAGTTTTCCTGCTTCTGAACAGATTAGTGACTAAATATTCTCCCTGCTTTCCCTCATGCCTCATGGTAGTATTGTTCTCTTTCCCTCGCATTGTCCATTATTTCTTGTTCTCACATGCTTTTCTTTCACTGATAAATACATAGTTTTCCCTTCTTATGTGTCTTGTTTTCTCCTTGATGCTTTTTTTCCTGTTAGAAAGCTGAAACTTCTTTTGGATGTTCAGAGATCCTGAACAGCCTTGAGCAGCAAGATTAAAGTGTCCTCCAGGTTGGACAGAAGCAGACCATTATGGACAAAGCAGGCCATGGCCTGTATGTCAAGTTACTTTCATGAGAGCTGCTTCTGTGTCATGCTGCAAGGGTCTGGTGCTAGAGAAGAGTGGTTAGATCTCAAGAAGGCCCCTATAACTTCTCCCAGGCCATCAGAGCTATCCCTAGTGGGAAGGCAAGGGAAATGAAGGATTGCGTAGCTTTCTCCACATCTTGCTCTTTTTCTAAGCTATCAACATAATGGTGTTCTGTTAGATGAGTGCTGCCCACTCACAGGAGGTGATTAATGCTATGAACCAGTTTCTTAATGTGTTTTTTTTTTTCCTTCATCTTCTGACATTACTCTGGTTTACATCTGTGTGCAATGCTGTGATTCTAAGATCAAAACTTGTGGCATGATGTGTAAGTGGGAATCGCTGACTCTCTCCATGTGAAAAGCAACGCTGCGAGTGATGTGTCAGTGTATTTTCTTGTTTGGAAGATCCTTCCTAGAGTCTCGTGCTGCTGAGTTTCAAAAGGTCCGTGAGGAAGCAGCAGGGCTGGAAGTCTAGCCTTCTACTCCAGGTTTTGTAAGACAAACAGGATTTATGCCCGCTATATACACAGAAGATCAAAACGCATAAAAATTATACTGCATAAATGTTTTTTTTTTTCATTTATCAGTGTCTATGGGAAGCATCTTTTTCTTTGTGTCCTTTGAAGACCAGACACAGATACTCTGTCCTGTGTTTTTCCTTTTCCTTCTCTTGGTGGAATGAAGACTATAGGCCGAAGTCAGTACCCTAGATGGACCTGTAGCCGCATCGTGTAAAGTCAGGTCTCTTTTGATAGTATCATTCACTCACTTACCAACTTTGTTTAACATTCCTTTTTTAATGTCTGATAATAACTTGCGCTTTAATTTGAAATTTTTCAAAAACATCTAAGGTTTAGTTGAAGTCTGCAGCTTCTTTTGTGACTAATGTAGTTATTTTTGATTGCCAGTTTAGGAAATGGAAATGTAAAGCAGTTAAGTAGTGCAAGCATTGGATTAAATTCTTTTATATTCTAAAATATTTTGGAGGAAGTATGTCTGCTGTGGGCATGATCCCTTCCCTGGGGAGTTGGAAGCTGCAGGGTACTGCAGTATTGCCCTAGAACTTGAGAGTATCTGATGCTGTCATTGGTTGTGAACAAAAACGCTTTTTTCTACGCTGAAGCTGAGGGTCATTCAACAAAAAGCCAAACAAGCATGAACAAATATGTCAGTATTTATTTTAACATAGCAATTTTTACATGACCATTCTGTCTTATTTGTGACCTAAGTTCCACACAGCTCCAGAATTAGGAACAGAGCCAATAAATGCCAAATTCCAGTTTAACTTCTAAAGCCCTTGGTGGTTATTTTATTTATTTTTGTCTTAAATGTTTTCCAGTTAAGCTGCATTTCTGTTCCCTTTATAGTGAACTTAATTTACTTCATAGTAATTGCTTTTCATGGTTTCCCAAATGTCTGGGTCATAGGTTAAAATCACTTCCCTGAAAAAGTATTTCATTCTACTTGTACATGTTTAGAGTACCCTTTACTGTGTTCCTGTTTTCCTGGGGTTAGGCGAGAATCAGTAAAGCATTCTCAAAACTTTTTTTGTCTTCCATGATACCTTTTTCTGAGAATTTTGTGTGCTTTTACTCTCCTCATAGAAATATCTTGATTGGACTTTCTCGTGGTACCAAGGGATGGCTGCATTCCCTTTTGTCCCCAGCAATAAGGAGGAAGAAGAGGAGGAAGAGGAAGAATTAACTGGAACAGAAAAGTCTCAGGATGAAAAACTAAAGGATGAAAACAAGCCAGATCCAGATGTGGCCCGCTATGATGTTGTAAAGGTAAGCACAGAGCTAGGCCTGAAATCTTTTTAGGAAAATAGGCTCTACACAGTGGCTATGTGTGCTATTGAAATGTGTGCATTCCTGTGTACACTATTAGTGTTATGAACAAAAATTAGAACTCTTCCATTGCTGTCAGATATTGTTATGTTTCTGTCATACATTATCAGAAGCATAATTTTATTGGCCTCTAAAAATGCTGAGAGTTGACCACTGTGATTTCAGTATTATTAAGTAACTCTAACTTTCTCTAGGGAAATTGGCAACAAGCACACTAATGACCCTGATTTTTTTTTTAAACAGACTTGCTGAAAGATTGCATGCAGACATGACTTTCAAGCTCATTTACTTGAGCTAAAAGTGAAATGTTTTCAGCCACTATTAAAGTGTCTATGCACTGTTGTAAAGTTAAGCATGAGCATTGCAGCTGTGTAGTTCTGAATTAGTTAGATTTGTACAGTGACATTCTCATTGTATTTGACATAGGGTGGCTACTTACCATTTCCCCAATATCATTCTTCATGTTTGCACCTCTGTCATGGTTTTGGCTGGGATAGAGTTAATTTTGTTCGTAGAGGCTCACACAATGCTGTGTTTTGGATTTTTGATGAAAATAGCGGCGATGTTTTTGGTTGTTGCAGAGCAGTATTTACATAGAGCCAAGGACTTTTTTGCTTCTTGTGCTGCCCTGTCAGCGAGGAGGCTGGGGGTGCACAGGGAGCTGGGAGGAGACATAGCCAGGGCAGGTGACCCAGACTGACCAAAGAGATATTCCACACCATATGACGTCATGCTCAGCCATAAAAGCTGGGGTAAAGAAGGAGGAAGGGGGGGACGTTGGGAGTGATGGCGTTTGTCTTCCCAAGAAACCACTACGCGTGACGAGCCCTGCTTTCCTGGCAGTGGCTGAGCACCTGCCTGCCCATGGGAAGGAGCGAATGGATTCCTTGTTTTGCTTTGCTTGCGTGCGCGGCTTTTGCTTTACCCAGTAAACTGTCTTTATCTCAACCCATGAGTTCTCACACTTTTACCTTTCTGATTCTCTCCCCATCCCACCTGGGGAGAGTGAGCGAGCGGCTGTGTGGCACTTAGCTGCCTGCCGGGGCTAAACCACAACAACCTCTCAGAAAGAAAGTTATAACATTTAGAAGGAATTCCACATGTATTTAAGCCTAATCCCACACCCTTGATATGAGATCTAACAATAGTAATCTTTGTCATCTCACACCCAACCCTGGTGGAGCCAATGCAACTGTCTTGTCTGCTGCAATTGTTCATGTCTGTGATCACATCACTTAATCCATGTGCTTGAGCCTGTATTCAAATGGCACTTGGTTATAAACTCACTGGGAAAATGAATTATTGTGCTTGGGCATCTGGTCTTGGTTAGTGGCTTCACAATTTGAGATCTATTCTACTTTGTTACATTGTTTAAAAGGCTTAACAAAAGAGACATAGATAGAGTTGAGGTAACTGTTTCCAGAATGACAAACTGACATCGTTCAGCATAATAAATTTTAACTTTTTCCAAGTGGCCTGAACTCAGAAGAGATTTGGGATAAAATTCTGCACTGTTCCAGCTGTTGTGAAATTCCGTTTCACATCTGCTAATTGGCCGTTACAACCCAATTACTCCACATGTTGGAAGAATAGTATTTAAACTAGCAGCTGAGTTCAGTCAAGCCTAGAACTACAACCTTGCCTGGCTGCAGCCTTTTAAAAAAAAAATCAATTCTATGAACTCAGGTGTTGTACCTTTTCCCAGAACTAGGATCACGTAACAATGTCAATTAAATGGAAGATTTCTTAGCACTGGTACTGTCCTGCTTTGTGAACCATACAAAATCACATCATCTATCTGCATCTCTTTTCCTACTGCAAAATAGGAATTGGTGTCTGTTCTCTGCTTCTGTCAGCTTTCTCTGATGTAACAGGTACTATCAACACCAAAGTCAGTACTGCATTAGGTGGAAGTGGTGGCTAGCCAAAATGAATCAAAGAGCACAAGAACCTTTTTCAGCCACATTATGTTTTAGTAGTCCTTTATAGGGAAGGTATTCCCTGTTACTTGCAGTTTCATACTCTGGAAAACATAAGTATCCAAAAATCCCACCAGTGGTCTTATTCAGCCCAACAGAGCAGGAACGTCTGAACTTTCTAACTTTTTTGATCATTTGCTAGCATACGGGCAAACCTGCAGAAACTTCTCTCTGTTTCCCCAGTGGTGGTTTTAATACCTTCTCTCAGCAGAAAATTTAACTGAATCTGCTTTTCCCTTCCAGCAACTGCTGTTCAGAGAGCAATCATTAAGAGCACAATGGATTTTTTTTTCTTTCAGGGACTTTTGAAGACACGGATCCAGCACCGGCTGAGGTACATCCTTGAGGTGGTACGACCTGTTCCAACAGTAGTCCTAGATATTCTGCACATCCTTACCCACATAGCGAGGCACTCCTCTGAAGCATGCAGCCAGGTAAATTACCCATTGTACAGGAGCTCAGGAATGGTAGGGAAAGGTTTGAAAAAGGGAAGAAAGAAGCAGATAAAGTTATGGCAAAGAGTTAGACAAAGTTGGGTGTTCTGCATGTCTTGCTGCTGGAAGTGCATTGCTTTAGTTATTTGTGTTGCCTGCTATTTCTCTGCAGCTGCTTGACTGTCCTCGGTTGATTGACACCATTGTCAGGGAATTTATCCCTACTCAGTGGGATCCTCATGTGGCTGAACCAGGGTGTTTACTCACCAGTCTCCACGGAGTTGCTTGTGCCACTGCTATGAAGTTCATCAGAGTGTTGGCATCTGGAGGCAGAAATGCAACAGCTAGGCTGGTGAGTGATTCTCAGAAGAGCTTTTCTGATGGCAAATGCCATTGTTTTCCGTGCCTTGCTTCCTAAGTAATGATAGATACTTAATCGGAGATGGCTCTGAGCTGAAGGATTTGATTCAGACCTCAGCAATGCATGTGAAACTGGGACAGATGGAGTCAGGATTCCTGGTGCAGTCCCACTCTGAGGCAAAGGGAAGCAGTAGGGCCACTAAGATGATTAAGGAATTGAAGCATCTGACGTACAGGAAAAGGTTGAGAGAACTGTAATTCTTTAGGCTTGGCAAGAGAAGGCTCAGGATGGAGTATGTTTTGTTGTTTTGTGTGGTGATTTACTCCCCCCGCGTGGAAGGGAGGAAAGAAAACAGAGCAAAACTCTTATCCTTTCAGTGGATATACTGATGAGAAGCAGTGGGCACAAGTTGAAATATGGGACATTCCAGTTAAGCATAAAGTTGTTTTTTGTGCTGTGAAGGTGGTCAGACACTTGAACAGGTTGCCCAGGGAGGCTGTGGACTTTCCATCCTTGAAATTCAGAACCCTACTGGACCCAGCTCTGAGCAACCTGTTCTAGCTGACTCTTCTATAAGCAGGGAGGACTGGACTAGGCAATCTCCAGAGGTCCTTTCTGACCAACAACTACTCTGTGACTCTATGAGCCTATAAATAGACTTGCCAACGGTTCAAGCACAGTGTAGATCTTAACCTCACAGTCTCTGCATCCTATAGATGTCTTCTGCCAGTTGCAGGCAAACCTCAGAAATCTCTTGGAAGACAGTGCAAGCTGGAATAGAGAAGCTGAAATAATCGTTGTGAAGAAGATGCATATGTGCATTTTGAAGGAATTGTTGACAGTATCACAATAACGTCTTCTGTTGTGTAACAGTAGAGAAGCTGTCTCAAGCTTTTCTCTGCTTTTTTTTTTTCTATGTAGTGCAGCTATGCTAAATCACATAGCACAGCTCAGTGATACTGGCCAACAGCAGGTACTTAGAGCACACATTGGCATGTATTGCTCTGTACTCTCCCATGTTCCAGTGACAGGCAGCTGAGGACTTTATATACCACAGGTCTAATTTGTATCCTTGTGTTTTACAGCCCTGGTTGAACTTTCCTGCCATGAATTTGTCTTAATAACTGAGGTTATTTATCAGTAGTTCCAACCGCTCTTATCTACTTCTGGACAGGTTTTCCACTTCACAGATAATTGGTTCACTCATATAGGTCATCACACTGGTGCTATAAATACATAACATCTACCCAGAGCAGCACCCATTACAGTGCAGTGAGCACCTCTTAGGGTTTTTGGTTCGGTATTTTTAATAACATCTAATAAATTGCCATCCAGGAAATTGCTAGCATCAGCATCAGAATACTAATCTGTGCTATAAAATACATAGAAAAATGAGCCGATAACAGATAGTGGGATATTTAAAGGCTGTAAGTGGTGGTAGGAACATAATAGAAAATATCTGGATTTTACTCTTTCAGGCTTGTGTACTCCAGGTGTTTCAAGGCACGCAAAAATTGCTTACAAGGTTCCTACCACTCAGGCTTTGGTTCTGTTGTGCTCTCATATGGCTCACTGCAGACACTTGAACATAGGAACTGAAGATAATCAAAAACTAAATCAAAATTGTCAATGTAAGAATTTATTTTACCTAGCAACAAAATTTTTCCATGTTCCTCCTCTGGAAGTAAATTTAACTTTACCCTCTGTTCTGTAGGAGGGGTGTGAGAATTCATAGTTTGATTCATCAGCTTCTTTGCTTTCTTACTGGTGTGCAGTGATTTCCCTACAAGATGGCTCTAAAGCATTTGAATTTTAAATTATCTATAATATGTCATTGTGTTGTGAAAAAGACATTGTCAACTCATTTGTTTAGACAGAGCGCACAAGCTTTTGTATGTGTGGGAGAGGGAAAGAGAAGCTCTTTTTTGTGGTTAAGCAAAAATATCCATTTGTTGGGGAGGATAAAAATTATTTCTAGAGAACTGCAAATGATTCATCATGCTTAATTCAATACTAAAATAATTTCAGAACATATTCAAGACACCAAAATTCTGTAATTGTATAAAAGTAATAGGCAGGTGGTACCCTTTTTATAAAATAAACACAGAATCATAGAAAGATTCAGGTTGTATGACCTCTAAAAGCTATCTAGCGTGACCTCCTCGAAGAAGAATATAAGCATCCATTCAGTATTTTTGTATACCGCGTCCTCATAAGATAAATCTCTACGTGTAACCTTGACTAATAGAGTTCTGCTTATAACTAGTTAAAGAAGGATAATTATATATTTTAAAAGTCAACTAAATGCTGCAGAGAGCATCTAAAACAAGAGTATGTGTGGGCTAGACAAACCTCTGTCAGGAGTAATTTAAGTATACTTGATCTGTGTAAGGAACGGGTTAGGTGACACCTAGGCATCCTTTCCAGGAATACTTCCATCTTAATAACCATTTGTTGACCCTTTGTAATATGCTCACTAAGATTACACAAGCTAAATACAGATTTGAACAGTGCAAGGGGAGTTTAGAATAAGCTGCAGTGAAATCTGCAGCTTTTTTGGTGTGTCAGACTAACGAGTGTCTTGATGCATGTGAGTGAAGTCTTTATTCCTTTGTCTTTTTTTGTTCTTTTTCCTGTTTTTATTTGTTCTACAGCTTAACAAGTTTGAAATGAAGAGCAGATTAATTCGATTTATAGCTGAAGACCCACAGGATCTGCTTCTGCCAAGGGAAGAAGCCATCAGGCTAAGCACTGAAGCCTTCCGGTTGTGGGCTGTAGCTGCTGGCTATGGTCAGGCCTGTGATCTCTACAGGTACAGTCCAAAGCTGGAGAAATGGGAGTGGTGGAGGTGGAGGGCACAAGAGAGGAAATGGGCATCCTGTTCCAGAGGGACAAATTTGAGATCTCTAGGATCAGTTGCTACTCCTTTCAGGGAGTCTTACCTCCCTTTCTCTGGCCTCCTGCAGTAAAACTCAGTTTCTAAAGGTATTCATGTTGAGTTCTTGTCGTTTTCTGTCTTTCCCTTATCTCCCGTGTTTAAACACTGCTAATCTGTTATTCCTTCTCTGTACTTTGGGAGGATACCTGAACTTTTTAGGGTTGCATCTTTTTTGCCCTTGAAGGCATGAATACTCTGTGTTTGCGTAACATCAAGACATAGTGAGCAGCACATGTACGATTGAATCCAATGAGCTAAAGGCGGTCCGGGCAGCAGTCACCCGCATGCTTACTAAGTGAGGCAGACAAACTCTGCACTCAGCATCGACTACTCTCAGTTCAGTATAAAGTTCTTGTACTTGACCTTCAAGGTCTCCACTGGGATAAGTCTGACCTACCTCAAGCATTGAATCTTCTTCCTGTAATTACACTCACTTGAAACCACAGAGATGCCTGTGGAGTTGCCTGAAGAGGAGTAAAAAGGAGGCCAGGAGTAAGTGTCAGAAGGGAGGTTGTCTCTTTGCAACAGCATTTTGAATTCTCCAGCCCAATCATGTGTCTTGGTTAATAGAGTAAAAAACAGTATATAATTTTTTAACATTGTAAATAATGCTGAGGAAAGAGAAGCAGCAGAAGATTCCTTGCATTTGCATGATTATAACTATGGATACTTTGAGCATTTGAGAACTAGAGAAATAAGAATAAAATAAATGATTTTTTTCAAGAGTTGGTTAGAGTGCTTGGAGGCAGGGTATGTCCCATTCAGTTAAGTTGGGAATGACACAATTCTTTCTTTGTCATCTTTTTTCCATGTCTGTTTATTTTTTATTATTTTGGGGATGTTGGTGGTGATGGTTCTCATCATCTCATCTTAGCAATCCTTATAAGCATGTGAAGGGATGGTGTGTAGAAGATAGAGCCAAGTTCTTCTAGTGGGACACAGAGAAAGTTCAAAAAGCAATGGGCACAAATTGAAATACAGGAAATTTGACTTAAGAAAATGTTTTTCTGCAGTGAAGGTGGTCACATTGGAGCAGATTGCTCAAAGAGATTGTGGATTCTGCATCCTTGAATATATTCAAAACCCAACTATACTTGTTCCTAGGCAAACTTGCTTTAGCTGAGTCAGCTTGAGCAGGGAGTTGGACTACAGATGATCTGCAGAGATCTCTTCTGACGTCATCTGTCCTGTGATTCATACTGTAGGGATCTCTACCCTGTGCTGGTGAGGATACTGCAGTCCCTGCCTGAGTTGCTCAGCGCTTGCCGTGAGAAGAATCCTATGCTTGAGTTGTCTGTCCAGCGAGCCACAGCAGTGATTACTCTGCTGATGCATGTGACGCAAGCAGCAGGCTGCACAGTGGAGCTGCAGGCCAAGCTGAGCAGGTAGGCCCTCTGTCATCAGTGCTGTGTGTCTGGGCAGTTGTATTCCCTCTCTTCAGTTAGGAGACCTGACTATCCCCTTCTCTGTTCCTTCATTCTGGGATGATGTACTGTCCCACGTGTGAATCCTTGCATGGTAGGGTGTATTCCCTTTCATGTGGGGTCAGAAGGGGTATCTAGACTGGTAGATAGCTGTATGCGTGCTAGCCTGATTACAGGGAGTAAAAATCTGCATTTAGCAATGGGTTACAAGGACAGTATTAGCCAAATGCACTCCTGAATTGAGCTAGGAAACTCCTTTGACTTTCCCTTTGTGAAAAGGAAAATAATCTCTCTGAGGGCTGGAGGAAAGAACCTCTTTGCAGAGACCAAGATGGGTCAGGATTAAGAGAAGTGGGCTGTAGCTTTGGTTTTGGTAGATGTCAAAGCTGAAGACACAGGTATGTTTTCTGGTGCAAAGCAAGAAACTCTGGACTAATTTAACCAAAGCTGGATACTGGGGTAACATGCCCAGTAAAACTAGAGCATAGCTTAAGGACAGAATAATGCAGGTGATGAAACTTCAGATTTCATGAGTAGATTCGGCATTTGACCTTTCTGCCTAAAATGATTTGGTCTGGTCTGTGGGAATGTGCAAATATGTTTTTCCCGTAGTGGCTGTCATTAGGCGTCTGTCTTCCAAACTACATGTAACTGGAAATCTTGCTATTAAAATGTTTTAGAGAGAATTGTTTTTGAGACATCCTCAGTATCCTGTGTCATTCTTCTGTTGTGTTTCAGTAATAGCTCAGAAGATAGTGAACAGATTCCACCTCCTCCAGTAGCGTGGAATCAAGTGTCAGGCTTACAGCCCTTCCTTGAGACCAGTCTGAAAAAATTCCTACAGGAGATATCCCAGACAGAAGCTTGGCAAACTCTCCAGCCTCTGACCACAACTTATATGATTTACCTGGGAGTTTATTACAGGGCTTGCAGCCAGCAGGTAAGGCCTGAAAAATATAGGGTGTCTTTTCATCTCACCGGCATCAGCTTGTGTCTTACCACTGAATTCCTGAAAAAGAAAGGCATTGAGGAATATAGATGAGGACTAGATTTTGCTTACTGCACCTCATATCTAGAGCGGGTGGCATTTAGGGTCAGATGAATTTGCTGATCCTTCACATTAGCAATGCCAAATATCACGGTCTTCATGACTTCCTTTGGGCTCAGAGTCTCAGTCAAGGTATGTGATAATTCTGTGACTGTTCTGATTTACTGCAGAGATCCATAGCATGCAGCAAATACAGCCTAATTTAGTTTTGCAGTCCTTTATCCTTGTGGGCTTAATTAAGTTGCACATTTTTGCATTTGTTGTGGTCAGAGAGCTTACGTGTGGACAGTTACTGCAGTTAACCTGGTTGGAAGATTGAGCACTGAGGGTCATACTGTATGAACTTTGGATGAGAGGCAATAAAGATAAATTTATTTGCAGCACCACTGACATTCAAGGTCAAATTCTGTAACCCAGTCACTGTTGCAGTGTGTGACCATCTTTTAAACTGAGTTTTCTGAAGGCGACACATCAGTATGATGTCTTATACTTCAGCTACCTTAAAGATTCATGTTCTAAAGATAAATAGAAGTTTCCTCTTTACTGCCTGACTGGTATGCCCAAGTTCTGACTTGAGAGAGCTGTCTTCAAGGTGTGGGGATAATTTAATGCCTGTAGTTATTCAGACCTCTGCCACTCCTCTGAAATTTGCCCAAAACAAATGAGTTTGCTTGCCGTGGCTGGGGTGGAAACTGCCAGTATCTTTTGAAGATATCTTCAGTGCTCCAAAGGTTTTTATCACCTTTCACCTGCTATCATTAGGTTCTGAGCATTAGAGAACCAGGATGACCATTTAAAGAGATTATTATTCCTTTTTAACCTTCATAGATATCCCAGAAGAGTGGCTGCCTAAATAATTTCTTAGGTCCTTGAACTATGCTGTGAGAATTTTTATTTCCACTTTAAAAAAAAATAAAAATAAAAATTCACATAGCATGTTTGAATGGACTAGTGCAAAAAAAAAAAAAATCAGCCCATATGGTAACTGGACTAGTGAATATTGGGATCTTGGAATGTTTTTGTTAGGCTACTAAGAACTAAGGTTAACATCTTCATTTAGATTTTGCTAACTGATTTCTGGAGAGAGTTTTCACCTGGCAGAAAATTAGATTTTGTCATGAAAATGAGTATTTCTGTATCCTAAAGCAGCATTCTAATGAAGGGAAAGTACAGTAAAAATTTGCCAGCATGTTCCTTCAACCTGGAATATTGCTTACTAGGGACGGAAGAATTCGGATGGTTCTCTAAAAGCCACAGATCCTCCCCTGTGCAGTGTTCATCCACAGCCATGTCTTGATGGGTAGGTCAAATGCACTTTATACAGTTGACTTTTTTTTCTGAGACCCTCATGATGCCACTCTGCTTTCTCAAGGTAGTTCTGATCACTTTTGTGTTTTCTTCAAGTTAAATGGGAAGATCAGCACATAGATAGTATGGGGAGGTGGGGTTAGCACTTAGGGCAAGTTTTAATTTAGGGAATCTTGCTCCCTTACTTCCAGTCAAGTAAGAATTCTCCGTGATGCATTTTAAGACTTGAGTATGAGGACACCTTGAGGTGCCAGCTCTCAGCTTCCACACTGAGCGGTGAGGCCAGCTGTAACCTATAGCAGTACTAGTATGTAGATGATGTGTGTCAAAGAGCTAATTAACGAAAGAGTAAGGAATTAAATCAGCCTGTCTTTTTTTGCCTTCCTCTGTTTCCCCATGTTTTATGCAGCCATCAGTCAATCCAATTGACTGCTTAGAAGAACTGGAACGTTTGACATCTGAGGTGCTGCAGCCCCTTCTCAGCCAGCCAGCCATACGCGGCATGTGGGATTTGCTCAGGTAAAATCATTCCATTGCTAAGACACTGTTGCCAGAAGCTAAGAGAGCCTCATTTCTAGACTGTACTATGTGGTCAGGAATGCACAAAGTGCAGTGGTTCAGGGACTGGGAATCCACTCACAGCAAAGAAATTCTCTAGGGTTGGCCTTGAATATATCAAAGAGCACAGTTCTGCTTTGGATGGTTTTCCCTATCCCATTTATTTACCCTGTGTATATGTGCCCCATGTGTGTGACACCGAAAGCTGGGTGAATTAGAGTGCAGTAGGGCTCCGTCTACACCCTGCGTTGTCCCCTCCTCTCACAGCAAAAGGCAGGATGGCTACAGAGGTTCTCCAGTTAGTCCTTGCTTACCGGTGCTGCTGCAGTGTCTGCATTTCTGCCTGTCATGTAGCCATGTTTTATATCAACTTCAAATTGATTTTAGTCACTCTTGGCTTTGATTCTTCTTTGGCTTCCCTGATTTAAAAACAAGAACAGCAAAAAAAAACCAACATCAATTTGAGTCCCTCTTGCATCAGCAGTAATGCGTGTACTGTTCACGTGCTCTGTATGATACTGCTTTTATAAAATAATTTAAGCTCCTGCAGAGCTCCACAAAGGCCTTGAAAGCCCCTACAGGAAAGTGAAAGGCCAGATACCAAAACGTCCTTTCAGACATTTGGATAACATGAGTTTTGTCTTGGGCTCTGGGAACTGTTGAGCACTGCAGATATTCTGCCTTTCTGCTGCAGAGGGAGCCTCCCTGCCAGCCCGTGAATCAACCCTCTGAAGAGGAACCTGAAAGGTTTAACTTGTAGTCAGGGAAGCATCCAGTTGCGTCTTAAGAATGTCTGATATAAGGGCACTTGAAATTTTTGGTTTTAAGTGGCATTTGAATGGTCAGCAAGCTGTTTGGCCCGTGTTCTTTCATGACAGAGAACTGAGTTCTGAAGCTCCTAGCACCAAAGCTTCTGACACAAGGGGCAGCATTTTTGCAATGTCAGTTTTAGATATAAGCTGGCTTTTTGGCTTTGCCTGCCAGTTTATTTCTGAAATGTCCCAAGTGTGTGGGCAGCCTTATTAGCCTGGATTATGTATGCATGTGCGGAAATGTGTACTTTTTTTTTTAATCAAGGGCCCAATGCTTTCAAATGTTTGACATCAGAGATGCATCACTGCATCAATATTTCTGCGTATCATGTATAATTTAGCTGAAGATTAGAATTCTTGACAGTTCACTAGCATTAGATTGTATGGTGACAGTGCTTACTTGACACTGGTTTTTTTTTTTTTCTTGCACAGTCTTTGGGGCTTCTGTTTTACTGCCATGTGTGGCATGGTTCAGATAGTAACATTCCTACAGGCTAAATTTTCAGTAGTATGAATGCTTTTGATCTGATCCTCTCTCTCATTCTATGTTCACACAGGCCATGTTCTGCTTTGTGCAACCCTCTGTCCTGTTCCCCAGCACCTGAGTCTGTCTTCAGCATTGTATCTTTGAGTTGCACTGGAGGCAAACCTCCTTTGAGCCTAGTTGGCTCCAAGTCACCTTTCCCATTCCTCACTGCCCTGCTATTTCTCATCAATAGCATCACTCACATTCACAAAGGGCTGATCAGCAAGGTGAGAACAGACTTTTTAACTCTAAGTTCTATGTGACTGATAGTATACTTGGAAGGGAGGTTAGTATTTCTATCTTCCCAGGCTTAAGAATGATGTTAGCAGGACTATTAAAATAGAATTGTTGCGTATTTTTAATTTAAAAATATCAAAGTACTATAGAGGGAAATACCTCTATTTTCAGAACAGGTGAGACAAGGATCTGAAAAATATCTTTTATCTTTGAACTCAAATATCCAGTTTACACTGGGAAGCGATGAGGCTTAAAGGATGGATTTATAAAGAACAGTGAGAAGGGTTAAACAACTGTTGTTTTGCTAAACAAAATAAATAGTTGAGGGTCAGAGGAGGAAAAAGCGATGGTTGAAGGATATATAACAAAGGAAAAAGGGATAAAATTAAATGAGAGTATGAGTGCTACAGTGGTTGGAAAGGTTTCTTCCCACTTCTGGTTGCCTTGAATTTTTAGAATAAGAGTGAGTCATGGAAGAGTGCAAACTCTGAAGAGGAAATGGCAGCGTCCTAGAGAGATGGAGTGCCTAGCATAAGCTTTTTCAAAGCTTTCCTCTGTGATCTTACATTTAATTAGCTGATAGGTTACTAATAGCAGTATCTTGCTACATGAGAGAAAAACCTTTTAAGCTACTGACCAGACTTGTGTCTTACAAAGCACTATGGAAAATGTAAGCAGCGAGTATTGGTTACCTGAGGTGGGGGGTGGTCATGGTGGATGCTGGTGAGACCTGAGGCAGAAGAACAGCTATTTATCAGGCCATTTCTAAGTATCTCCTTTAGAGCAGCCAACAGGAATTCTTATAGGAGAAAGTAGGGCTGGTGGACTTTGGGAGAGGACTTTTACTTTCCTCTGTACGTGGATTGTGTTAATATTACTTGTCTCCACCTCTGATTCCTTTATAGTACAGCTCTGTGCTGAGCTTTGGAGGCCTGAAGGATTATCTGCATCAAAGCTGGCAGACTGGACCTCCCTCTCTAACTCCCTCGTCTGTGTGGATGTTGCGCCATGAATATCATCTGCAGTACTTCATTTTATCGTTGGCTAGGAGAATGGTATCCTTGCTGGTCCTTTCGTTTTTTTCACCCAAGAAATTGACTTCACTTCAGTTTCTCTAACTCAGTGTGTCAGACTGGCAACTGGACTTTGCATCAGTGTTCTTCCACATAGCAGGCTTAGGTCTGGTGACTCTTCTGCTCTCTTGACTGTTCTGCCCCATTAGCAAATAATATCTTCACTTTACAGTTACTGATGTGGGGATCCATAATACTTTGAATGGCAGAATTATATTTTTGCCTGTCTTTGGGCTAGAGTGAGAACAATTTTTTTAGCAGCACACTTGAAAACTATGTCTGTCTGTCTAGGGCAATCAAGGGAAGCAGAAAGATGTCCATATGAATGCTGACAGTGCTTACAGTCTGCCTCAGTCTCACTTTCCAGTGAGATCTCTGCCTCAACTGCTTCCCCCCTACCCCATTGCATTGTTGACAAAAGATACACTGATTTTCCCTGTTTTTTTGTTTCCTGTACAGGCAGGCACTTGTCCGGATTATAGCCAGCATGCCTCACTCCATCACTGTGTTGCCATGGCATTGCTAAGTCGTCTGTTGCCAGGGAGTGAGCATCTGGCTTACGAAGTCCTGCTGGATCTTGCCTTTAATCCAGAGTTTCTTCCGTAAGCTTTGCATTTTTTTCCTTTCTGTAGTCTGGTACATGCGAAGACTTGGGAAAGATGAAAAAGCAGATGTTGGCACTGGAATTTGGTAATTTTTTGCTTTCAGTAAAGGCTTGTATTCAAATTTTAGATACTCATTGGCATATTCTCAAGTCATGGAGCCTTCTAATCAGACCAGCAGTGTGGTTGCAGATTTCTCTCCAGTGTATCCATGTTCAGAAATATGACCAATTCCTTTTGATCTCCTCAGTGGCAAGAGTCCTGTGATTCCTGGTAGAACTGATTTTCACTAAGGTCCAGCATCTACTGTGCTGAGAGTAGCGAGTCTGGGAAACACATGGGAACCTGACCTACTCTGAAAAGCTTACTAAATCTTCCTCTAACCCTTACTATACAAGTTCTTACACAAATTTTTGCTGATGTGACAATGGTGGTGTTTTCCACCTTGTACTGGAAGAAATCCTGAGCATCTCAAATATGAAGCCTTCCATGTCTGGCCAAGGTGGTAGCAGTTTATTTAGTTCATCACAGTGACTTTCAAGCTTGCCATGGTGCATCACTGTAGGAGGTTGGACCAATATGCTGCAAAGAGATGCCATACTTCTCCACAAAATTTCCCTTTCAAAAGGAAAGCTTATTTTTATTTTTATTNTTGCCATGTTTGGTGCTTTCAACCTTAGCTGCTGGATTCCAGTGTTAAAAGTTGTTATTTTTATTTTTATTTTTATTTTTTATTTTTTATTTTTTATTTTTATTGTCTTGCAAATACCTGCTGTAGAGCCATCATTTTGCAAGAGTTTGACAAGTAATCTGAGACCATAGTCAGTCTCTGATTTGAAATCATGGCACATGAGTTTGACAGCCCCCATCCCTCCATTTCTATTTACCAGTGTGTATGGTTGCCACTGCAAGCTGCAAAGCTACTATTGTGAGAAATGTCTTATTGATTCAAGTTGGCCTTATATGATCGCAGTATTTCACTTCAGCACCCTGACAACTATGTTGGTAAGTGGGCTGTCTCCCTGGACAGGGGATTGCAGCCTCCACAGCAGAGCACTGGCATTGTGTGGAAGTTTTTCACGTCATACCTTAGCGTTGCTAACTCCAGAAGTAGTTCTGCGAATTTCCTGTAGATATCAAGGTAGCTGATGCTTTACAGGTACTCAGTATTATAACTGAATGCTGCAGAAAGTGTCCTAACTTCTGTGCGTACTACTCTCTCTGATCCAGGGAGATCATAGAGATGAGTTTTTGTGTTGCCTTTTTTTTTTTGGCATTTCTGATTTTCTTGTTTGTTTGTTTGTTTGTTTTTGTTTGTTTTTAATTTTAACTGCTGTCTGTTTTTACCTTACAGTGAAGGGAAAACAGGAGGGCCAGAAGCAGCTGACTTTTCTGATATCCTGCATCTGGGTACCAATGCCAAACTGGCACAGCCTGGCTCTGCAGCGGCAGCATCTTCAAAGCCTACACGTGGCGCCCTGCTGAGAGAATCATACCAGAATCTGCCTGTCATCCGCTCCTGCTACCTCTCTCATTTTGTTCACTTGCAGCCTGCCCTTGTGCGTTCCCAAGCTTCCTACCAAGGACGGAATTACCTCATCCAGTCAATGCTGCTTCCTGAGGTCAGAGGGCCTATCCTGCCTTCAGATTGGCCATTCTTTCCACTTATCAGCCTCTACAACAAAGTGACTAATGCAGAGACGCGTGGGGCTGTGCTGAACTCTCTCCCACTTGATCTAGTCAACACCGTGACCTGGAACCTTCAGTGGATCTTGTTGCTGGAAACCTGGCGTGCTAAAGCCCTTCAGACCATTCCTACTGCTGCCAAACTTGCACGACTTATGTGTGTCTTCCTCACAGGCGGTGACCTCTTTCTAGAAGCACCAATCCACTGCTACGCAGCTGCCCTTCTCTCTGTCTATTGCCAGCCCAAGGCACTAGACTCCCTGAACTTGGATGCTCCACTCCCTGGTTTGGCTTCCTTCCATGATCTCTATATAAGTCTGCTGGAGCAGTTTGAAGCTGTCTCCTTTGGAGATCCACTCTTTGGAGTCTTTGTTCTTGTACCTCTGCAGAAGCGTTTCAGTGTTCATCTGCGTCTGTCTGTTTTTGGGGAGCACACAAGTATCCTGCGGGCACTGGGAGTGCCGCTCCAGCAGGTAATCCTGGCTTATAGTAGTTGCCTGTCACTGCACATTTCTGAGATACTGGGCTCTTTCCTGTGTTTCTTCAACCTTGATTTGGGCATCCTCCCAGCACTTCCTCTTCTTCCTCATCCCTCAGTATCCAGTTGAATAGTTGCATTTTCTTTGCTTACAAGCTTTTCATTCTTCTTGAAGAAAATCCAGTGCGTGGAATGTAAAATAGAATAGGAATGGAGAGCAGTGTTCTTGATTGAGGGCTATGACAGCAGTGTATACTTTTTTTTTTTTCCAAACAGCATGATTGATTGTAAGTCTCAAGAACAGTGTCCATGTCCAGCCCCTGTAGATGCAGGCCCTTGCCCTTGTAACAGAATCCTTTTCAGAGACCTGTCGAACTTTGTTTTGAGAGCTGGTAGTGTGTGTAATATGTAAGGCAGGAGCTGTGAAATTGTTCACAGTCTTCAGTGGATGCTATCCCATGCCCTGCTTGGTCTAATGGTTGAGAAGCTCCTAATTTATGGCCTGTATGTATGAAGGGCTAGTCTGCACCCCATGTTTTTCTGACATAAATTACCTTTCCCTTAAGTAAGTCTTTTCTCTGCCTGATGAGAACCTTTTGCTGTGCAATGCATGGACAAACACTCATTTTTCCTCTCAGACCACGTTTCCACAATTGATTATACTGGAGTTGTTCTTTACTGGATCACTCAGCAAGAAAGTTTGATCAGTCAAGTGCATTTCTTTTGAATGGAGATGGAATTTAGCTGGCTTGAAGTTCTATGTCAGTTGCAGAATAACAGGTGACACCTGATCTAGCCTAAAGTTTGCTAATACAAAGACAACGTTTCAAAAAAATTTCAAATAACTGTGAACCAGCATTTTAAATGAGATCAGTGCTTTGCATCGTGTGGTTGCAGTGCTTTTGTTACGATTGTAGTAGCCCTGCAGCCAGTTTTTGTATATCATTATGGCTAGATGAGCCTTTGTTTCTTAAGCTGAGTAAGCCAAGATATTCTGGCCTGCTTCTTATCATAAGCTCTCTGTTCTGTTGATGTTCCCATAGCTCTTCCCTGTCTCTGTTCTAGTTCCACAAATATATGTAGGGCTGAATACCCTATTCCAGATGAAAGCCTTTTACATATGCCTTGATCCTGCAGTGTCAAATCCCTCAATACTATCAGAATTGTGACATATGTTACAATGGAGAAAGTTTCAAAGCAGGTTTCTATACTTTGTTTTTCATGTGCTCAGAATTTTTTTTTAAATGATGAATACTTTGGATAATGTTTTCATTGCTGTGTCGCTTGAAAACAAATTGTGCGTTGGAAAATTTGAGCAAAATGACTTGGGAGGGAAGGTTGGTTGTTTTTTCCCTTTATTTTGTATTAAGTTAAACATACCCTAGTGGGCAGGGCAGTAAAAATGCTAATAATACTGTCTTTGTAGCCAAAGACTGAAGTTTGGCATATATGCCGTGTTGTCACTGAAGACTGTGACTGAATTGAGTAAAATCAATGATTGTCTTCAATCTTGCAAAGAAGATGCTTCAAAGTGAAATACATAATATTAGCTCTAGAGAACTTATCTAAAAATAGAGAAGAACAAAATTTGGATTTCTGGAGAACAGAGAAGCAAACAAAACTAAGTTGTTATTAAAAGCTTTTCCAACCTATTTTTCAAAGCTAGATGGTGAAGTCAGAAAAATGTTGGAAACTTCATTTAACAGCAGCGACGACTCTGGCATATATATCTGCTTTCCTTTTCTTGCTAAATGCATAGGGCAATGTAAGCCTCTGATACATTAGTAGGAGATACAGTGCTGCTGAATGCACTTTGTCTCCTCACTTTAAAACACCTCCTCCTACCTGTGCCAAAAAGTCACTTGACCGGTAAAACACTTCTCCATAAAGCTGAAGAGGTCTTGAGGACACTTTGTCAAAGGCGTGTCACACTAGCCAGTGTGGGTAGTAACAGTTCTGCTCCAAATGGGGGTTTTGCCACTGAGGTAGGTGCATTGTGTTATATGGGAGTGCAGACCCAAACAGCTGGGGAAGCGAACACTAAAGCCCCGAACTTCTCCTCACTCCTTAGATCCTGACACAGAAAGTAATGTTGCCTTTGGGTGGGTTTCTTGCAGTTTCCAGTGCCTCTCACACGATACACTTCTCCTCCTGAGGATAACCTGAACCTCCTGCGACTCTACTTCAGAACGCTGGTCACTGGTGCACTGCGCCATGCCTGGTGCCCTGTTCTTTATGTGGTGGCTGTGGCTCATGTGAACAGCTTTATTTTCTCCCAAGACAGCACAACACAGGTAGGTAATGGATGGCAGAGCCTCAGGGCTGGAAGCTTTGGGTTTTGCACCTGCTCTTCCTAAGAGTCCGTTATGGCTTGTTGGTGAATCACTGACCCTGAGCTTGAAGACAAAGATTGTAGGTATGTGTTGAGGACTGTGCAGCTGTTTGCGATCTGAAGGTTGGAATTCACGTAGGAGACAGCAGACGGCAACTGTTGTTCATTATACCTTAAGAAGCTTGTACTAACGGTAGCCAATCCTACACAAACTTCCGAAGTCAGCAACTGTGGGCTGTTGTACAGAAGGGAAGAATGAAGCAAGAATGATGAAGGAGCTGATCAGGCAGTGATAGCTTGTAATAGATATAGCCTCTGCCAGGGGCAATCTTAAGGTGTGGAATGGTCTTTCCTTTCACCTTGCTTGAATAACTTACTGCCTGAGTTAGCCAAGCAGGAGCCCTCCTATGGCCTCAGGGCCTCTAGCACTCAAGCAGTTGAGGTGTCATAGAATCATAGAATGGTTTGGAAGGGACCTTAAAGATCATCTAGTTCCAATCCCTGTGCCATGGCAGGGACACTTCCTACTAGACTAGGTTGCTCAAAGCCCCGTCCAACCTGGCATTGAACACCTCCAGGGATGGGGCATCTGCAACTTCTCTGGAATCTGTTCCACTGCCTCACCACCCTCATAATGAAAAATTTCGTCCTAATATCTAGTCTAAATCTACCCTCTTTCAGTTTAAAGCCATTACCCCTCGTCCTATCATTACATGTCAGGTGGGTTTCAGGTCAGGGGAAGGAGGAGAGAGGGGGGATCCAAGCGATTGCCACCTCAAGCCCTTTCTGATAGAACAAGCTGCACTTTGGACCATCATCATAACAAGCATAGCATCCTTTTATAGTGCTGCATGGCCTGTGGACAAAGCAAAGCTAGCATTGTGCCATATTAATTGAAGTATGTATTTTGTTCTTAGGAGGCTGATGCTGCTCGGAAAAGCATGCTGCGAAAGACATGGCTCTTGGTGGATGAGGTAGGATCCGTAAGGATCAGTGTGCACCACTGGGGCTTGAGTTTTTCAGGCATGATACTCTTAGAGATTTAAATTCATGCTTGAAATTTGAAATTTGTATTTATCTACCTTGCTAACTTGAGAATGAGAGGAGATCAGCAGCAGGATTTTAATGTGCAGTGGCTATCAGTAGTGTTACCCAGTTCTTGTTGTAACTGAACTCGATGCACGGAGCCCACTGGAATGCAAATGGATCTCCTGTGCTGTATTTCCATGCCTCTTGCCGGAGCAGTATTATATCTGGATAGTGAGAGGTCCTAGAGGGGTGGCTATAACACAGCTGTGAATAGACAGCCAGCAGGGACCTCCCTTAACTCTTAGTTGGATGCTTTCCCCACAAAAGAACAAAACAGATGTAAGGTTTATACTTTTCTGCTTTCCGTCCTGCATTATCATAACAGATCTTGCCAAAGTCCATCATTTGTGTAACAGAACTGAGTCATTTGGCCCTTTATGTTCAGTGTCCAGGGTAAATTCTTAGTTCCCACTCAAAACCCCATTTGGGCATCTGGCAAGAGATCATTGAGAGGGATTGTTGGGGAGTCAGGAGAGTTTTGTTCAGAAGAGAAAAACTCATGCAAATCAAGACAGTTTCTTGGAAGAAACACACCTTTTATAGTTCTTCTGTTGAAGATGATGCAACTAAATACGCTGGGCGTGGTGGAGTTGTATTGTCTGGCAGGTTGCTATGTTGTATTGGAGATGGGGGGAAGGTTAGATTTTTACTTTTAAGACATGCTTAATGACTGCCATTTCTTTCTTCAGACCTTGAAAAAGCACCTTCTCTACTACAAACTGCTGAATGCAGAGAGCACTTTGGGATTTGACCTTTATAAGCAACTCCCTCCCATGCGACTGAAGTACCTGCAGACGGTGACGCAGAATGAAAATACGGAGAACACACCAGTTCTAGTCTCATAGCAAAACACTTGTGGAAGAGGAGGGCTAAGGGGAAGAATAGAAAAGCTCAGTTTATGCTTCACTGATGAAACTGTGCACTTTTCAGACAGTTACGGTGTCTTGCTTGGACACTCTTGGCATCTCTGCAAAGTGAAGCACCAGTAGAATGCTCCCAGCCCTGCAGCACAATACAAACCTCAAGATATGGCA
Organism: Chauna torquata; assembly: GCA_013399475.1. NCBI lineage: Eukaryota > Metazoa > Chordata > Aves > Anseriformes > Anhimidae > Chauna > Chauna torquata. Next base: position 99,584 of record VXAL01016050.1, on the reverse strand, counting down.
ATATGTGCGTGTTGCCTCTCCATTATGAATGCTGGGGTATTTTCCTGCATTCTCTTTCAGGTTGTTCAGCTTCTTCCTGGAGGAGGTGAGAATGTGTCTAAGATGCGCTGGACTGTTGAATAAACTGAAAGAACTGAAAAAGCCTTTTGTTCATTCGGGCTGGAGATTGTGAATTCTCATGATGATGTCCGTCTTCCCCAGATCTTTCCCTTGCTTTTTTGTATCCTGAGTTTTGAATGGTCCCTTTCCCCCCCTGCCCCCTGCAAATAGAATGACAACACAGCAGGGAAGAAGCTGATCCTGTGTGCTTTTTTTTTTCATATACAGTTTCTCCAGGATCGTATTCTGCGCACATCGTCAGTCACAGATTTATTGAGTCAGACTTCTAAGAAACAGTAGTTCCTAGTGCAGTGGTAGAAACACTGGACATCATACCTTGGCTGTCTTTTGGATAGTATCTAAACTGCTTTCTTTTCTCCCTTATATGGTTACATGTATAACAAGATCAGAAATAATTTCTTTGCAGGGAGAATGCTTGGCAGTAACCACTCCCCATTAGAGAAAAATCGTATCTGCTTGTTTAATTAGAACATGCATTTATCCTCTTCTGAGAAGAGGGGAATGTAATATAAATTTTAAAGTGGTGTTCCTAAGTTTAGCCCTAATTTTAACAGTCCCTTAATTCATCCCACTTCTACATCCAAATTCTGTACCGCAGCCACAAACACATGGGCTACAAATGTAGTGCCCTGAAAGGATCATCACAAATGCCAGGTTAAACCCAGAATTTACCCTAAGGGTAGTCTTGCTGAGGTGGATATTTCATTTGTATCCAATAGTTTTTGTGGTACAATTGTCAGTCTGGCAGGCTTTTGTTTGGAGAACTTTTATGAACGAAACTTGTTAAAGTTATTTCTTTTGCTTTGTTCTTATGAATAAATTCCTCTGGAAGGTGCAGAGTTATGCCTAGCCTGAAGACGTAAGATTCTCTACCTATCAGTTCGCTAAGTACCCCTTAAGTTGCCAGCAGATACTGTTTCACCTTTTTTGTCCCCTTATTTCAGATAGGACATGGGCAGAACTGATGAGTCATTTTAACCTTTTTTTTCCTATTGCAATTTTTGATCTGCAGCAGAGGGAAACCACAGATCAATAGCACGTAAAGTAACAAAAGCACGAAGTGGTCAACATCCATTTTTCTTGTTAATTATTTTAAAAGTACTAAATGTGATTAAAAGTTAAAAGCATTCAAGTTTCTATTCTGTCTAGATGGTGAGAGTCCCAGCAGCTGTCTTTCAAGAGCTATGAATGCATGGTAAAATTTAAGGACTCCTAGCTGACCATTTAAGAACTGCCGTCATTAAGGACTTTGCCTTTTGCTTTTCTGACCTCCAGTTATAAAAGCCTCTTCCAGTCCTTTGTGTGATGCAAAGCTGAGTTTTGAAATTTATACAGGGTGTAAATAAACATTTTGATAGCTCTGTAGCTTTTTTGGAACGATGAGAATGCTCTCTTCTTTATTTAAATCTTATCTTGAGTTTGGATAGCTCTGTTTGCAGTTCATCAATATATTGGGAATGCCACATGCTGTGAGGTGTGATGGGTCAGTAACACAAGGTGTCAAATGCTGTGTGTACATGGGGAAGGTACAAGGTGGGTATTATGTGACTTGTCATGTGTCACATGTGGGAATGCAGTTAAAAAAAAAAAAAAAACACCTGTCCACAGATACTATCTGTAGGTGATGAGAGAGGAGGTGAATTTCATTTATTTTGTGAATTCCGGGAAGGAAAGGATCAGGCTTTTGCCTCATTCTGAAAAGATGCTCCCAGATGCTCCTCAAACTATCAATGTATGCCCAGAAAATAATTCCATCTTCTGACATGGATTTCTGCTGCAAGCATCAGGAATGGAGAGAAGGAAAGGATCCCAAACAGTTCTGTAGGCCACACTTGTGTGCAGAAATTTTAAGCATGTTCTGCATCAGCCGTAAGCTTTCAAACTTTGGCTGTGACTGAGACAGTACAGCAGTCCTCAGCTTAAAATTTATGAGGCTTGGGGCAGCCTTGTTCCAGGTTTCTCTGCATAACACTAGAGGGCATTGCTTTACCTAGTTTAAATACAAACTTTCTTAACTTCAGTGCAATTAGGACTCAAAAAAAAATCCTTAAACCACATTTGAATTTTCTGCAACTTTTTTTATAATATACTTTTGGAGAAAATGTGGAGAACTCAGTAAGTTTTCATGTGATGCATTGCTAAGAATTATTCCTAGAAGAAAGAGAGTTGATTTGTGACCTTCCACAGCGTGAGTGGTTTGGATTTGCTGGGCGGAGATCCCCATTTTGTGGTGTGGCCTGCTTCTGCTGAGCAGGGGCAGCTCCCAAAAAATACACAGGCAACTCAGCAGCTGGCTGTACTCCACATGGGAGTAGGGCACAGCCTTGCAGGAGAAAGTAAAGAGGAAAGGAAGAAATCAAAATAGGACTGAAACCGCACTGTAAGAAGCCCACGCTTGGGATCTTTACAACAGTAATATACACACGAAGCCTTATGGGATTAACGCGTTGTTGCATTCCCCCGTATTTATTGACTACTTCAGTTTGACAGTGGAATGTAATAATCCATTTCTTGACTAATGCGTTGTCTGGCTACTTAATATGAGGCAAACCCTGACACCTTTTGCTGATGAAGTCATGGACAGATGGAACAAGCTGTGAGATGTGGGTGTATAAGTACACTACAGGTCAGACAAACACATCTCTTTTGGTGTCAGAGCAGAAAGGCAGCTTTTGCTCTTTCCTAGTTCTGCAACATTCTCCTTGCAGATCTCTGCAATGAGGTGGTGCCACCAGCTCATGATCAAATCTGGGAGCAAAACATGTTTTCTTTCAGCTTACAGAGGCTCGTATAGCTCTCCATTCACAGAGGTGGTCCTCTGATCTCCCTTGTACAAATAATTTTATGATAATTTGCTATCCTTTGCCTGAGATTTCAAAACTTTTTTTTTCCTTTGAATGGAGAACCCACTATGAAGACATTCCTTCAGTGAGCCCTGGCTCTAAGCAGTTGATGGGTGCAGGTTGCTAATGAACAAAGGGCATTTTAGACCCAGCGACACCTGGTCCACATTCAGATCAAGTCCTTCATTTTCTGCTGGGGCATGACCAGCAGATAGTGGCCGACACCTGTGGCTCCAGAGACCAGAACAACATCTTTTATCTTGCCTGTGAGCCCTGTGACCATTTGCAACTCCTTCGCAGTCCCCTGTTGAGCAGCCAGCCCAGAAGGGCTGAAGGCACTGAGTGGAATTTTCTGGAATGCCCTTAGCAGCGCCAGCTGCCCTGAGGGCTGCGCCGGGGGGCTGAGGGGAGGCAGCTGCGGCCGGGGCAGGTGATGGGGAGCACCTGGGCCTGGCCTCTGGCAGGAGGGCGAGCACCGACCATCAGCGAGCTGTGGAAGGATCAGCAGCCACAGGAGGAAAGCACTGAGTTTCTTCCATTTTATCTGCTTTCTGGTATGTGGAGCGGCTGTGGAGACTACGGGCCAGGTTGGTAGTGCTGAACTGCGCGTTTCACTAGCTGGGGCCTGGGCTGGCGTACGTCTGCTGGGCAAGAAGGAGGGTATCTGTGCCTTCTCACAGGGATTGTGGAGGCTTTTGTCCTGCTGAGGTGATGGCTGTGTTTTTGGGCTATGCTGGAGGTTGCCTGTGCTCCCCCAGCAGAAGGAGGAGGGTTGTGTGAGCCCCTGGCCCTCAGCCCTCCTGGTGGGGTGCTTGCGCGGTGCTTGGCGGGGCCTTGCTTCAGGGTGGTTTGCAGGGCTCCCAGTGCATGGAGGGGGCCCCGGCAGGCCCTGGGCCCCTCTGGCAGGAGAAGCCTGGCCCCAGCAGCCAAGGGACCTGGGTAGGCAGGTGAATGTGGAGCATGGCTCAGCTTTCAGTTGCGTTGTTCCTTGGCCTCTCTTGTTGAGCTGAGGTTGTGGTTACCCTGCTCTCTCCAGTGTCCCGCTCCTCCTGTGCTCTCCTGCAACTTCTTTCCTGTCCCAGTTGTCCTTTACCAGGCTTTCTTTCCCTCCCGATCTTTGTTTGTCTTTCTGTTTTAAGTTTTCCTCGTTGTTGCTTGCAGCTCCTCTGTCATCTTTTCTCACTCTTTTGGCTTTCTGCAGAAGCAGTCTCTAACCCAATAATGTAACTGGAGAGTTGAGGTGCTGCCATTGAGTTTCAGGTGGAAGCTCAGCTCCTTGACTGAAGGTCTGGGCAGATGTCAATAATAGCATGCACGACGTGCCCATTTGGAAGCCTTACAATAATGAAGGCTATAGCTTTACTTTTAAGATTTGGATTGACTGCTGCGTAGGTGGTGTAAGCACACTATGCCGTTTGGGTCTGATCTGTCAGATATTTGACAACACTCTAGCAATTAATCTATTGGATCTGTCTGCTGAAGGGAAAGTCACTTGTGTATCAAGTGACTTTTTTTTACCATTATCGCTTCCACCACAGTAAGCTTTTACCTCACAAAATCAATGAGCACATCTCCAAAACAATATTCCAGGCTTCTTCGGTGCCTGTAGGCTTTTGTTAGCAGCTTCCCTCACTGTGTGCATTGAGGGTGCTTCTCTGATCTCTTCAGAGCGCCAGGGCTGGTGAAGAGCTTTGAATTACCTTCAGATACTGTGCTGCTGGTAGTGAATTGCGGTTTCAGGGACAGTTAGTTTGTGTCACACTATGAAGATACAATGACAGCCATGAGAGCCTGCCGTGCAGCAACTGTCAAGATACGCTGTTAGCATTCTTCACAAAAAAGCAGCTTGCGGCTCCTGTCATCAATATTTCTTTCATATAGATTATCAAAAATAAATTTAGAGCGATACAGAAGTTTCTCTGTTAAAGCATCATGCATCTCTTGTCTCTGACATGCGTGTCAGCTTCCTCACAAAATTTTAGTTGTACTGCCACCCAGAAAACACCACAGATGGTGACTCATTTTTGTTCCTTTTGGTACTGTCTTCTGTAAGATTGATCAGGTTTGGATGGATGAAGTTATTTGGGCAGGAGCTGCCTGTGCTCTCCTGCTGTCTGTCCACTGCTAAAAGGAGTGGGAGGAAAAGGGGTTTGAAGTACACTTTTTAGTGTGTTTCTCTCTCTTTTTGGTGCTGTTACATGAATACTTAAAATGTTTATGGAGGAGAGTGTGGGTATGCTGACCATGCTTCTTTGCAAGGAGCTCTCATCAGCAAGTTTTATGTTTTATAGTCATCAGATTTTGGTGGTGGNTTTTTTTTTTTTTTGTAAAAGTACAATTTGCAAGTTAAAAGTAGAAGGCAGGACTTGGGTATTTGTATTCAGCAGTGACTGCGGATAACTACTCCTGCTCGTCATAAGCCAAATGGTTTCATTGCCAGTGCGCACTGGTGCTGGAACGGCCCAGCATTGCACTGTTGGAAAAGTTAGCAGGTGTGTGCATGTGCATTTTGCAGAGCTCCTCTGGAGTTAGCATGTAATTGTCAATATTATCCTAGGGACAATAAATTGGTTGTCTGCTCACATGAGCCTCTTCTGCTACCAAGTTACTCTAGAGGTTAAGAAACTATTCTTAATTTTGCAACCTATCTTTTCTGTTGAACCAGCAGTCTATGCTTACTGGTTTCTGTAAATATTTATTTTGGTCATTCCTATAGCAGATGGAAGAAAGAAGCAATAAGCCTGTGGCTAGCATGGAATTCTTGGCTTATATGTAAACAGAAAATGCAATTTTAGAGTCACATTAAACCTTTGCCTGGAACACTTTCCAGAATGCAGTTTCTGGTCCAAACTAGGGAGAAAATATGACACACGCTAGAAACACCAATAGGCTGAGGTTAGGGTAATCTGTCATGATGTGGGAGACCCCTGTCGGAGCACCCCAGTTACTGGGCTAACATTTGTTCTGATGTGAAAGGTTCTGCCAGTTTTCTGATGTTTCCACCTTGTTCTCATGCTACATAGAACTTGATTTTAGGCACAATTTTGACACCGTCACATTTAAGTTCATACTTTCTAGCTCATCTTCAACTGAATATTTATGAAGAATTAACTGTTACAGACACAAGCTGCTTAGAGTGTGATAAAAGTAATTAGCAGTTTAGTTCAGTCTTTGTTTTCAGGTAACCGCATACTGCTGCAGCAAATTGTACTAAATCAGCAACCAGAAAATATTCCCCCATTCTCCTTACTGCATACTGTAAGCTAAACTTCACTGGTGCCTTTTTGGCTCATCAGCTTTGCTCCCAATGTGAGAGGCACAGGAACGAGTGAGCATGAGAGAGCCCTTCTGGGGGGATGTGATCTCCTGGCTGCAGTGGACAAAGTTTTACTGGAAAGTCGCATGCATAAAAAAGCAAATCATGTGCTCTTATTCTGTGTGTTCACCAAAAGCAAGCTTCACAACAAGGAACTGCTTGTTCTTGGCTTCTTTTTGATAAGTTGCATTTGGCTTTTGGTTAGATAGTGAGACGGTTGTGGTAAACGGATAGTGAAGGCCAGGAAAATGATAACCTAGTAGACTTTCCTGGTTAAGGAAACTTGGACATTCTGCTTTGGTAAGATGCAGGTAAGAACATCTCTGAAATCATCTGCAGATTAGCGTTGATCTTTTCCCCAGGAAATCTATTGTTAGATTTTCATGGGAATGGAACCACGACGTCCGTTTAGTAATGCCAAAGGATCATGAGAGGTAAGTGCTGTAAGTAACCATAACTGAACGCTTCTTTAATAATGATCTTTCCATTTAACTGCACGATAATATCATACTTGCCTTGGCGGACAGTTGTGGATGGTGAGCTCAATTCAAAGTCAGCCTTTGCTGTTATCACCCACAGACACGCCCTGGCCCAGGCACTCTTTTATGTGTGTGCAGGCATGTTCATGTTAAGATGCTACGCATTTCAAAGCTTAATCCTTCTGGTGACAGATGTGATTGTCCTCTTACACTTTAATAAAAGTAAAAATCCCATGCTATTTTACTACATCTGTATTTCATGTCTTCTGTAGATCAAGCTATGTGCACCTTCAGGATTTTATTGCTACTTTATTTCTCTAAGAGATAATTATTGACTGCACTGGGAGACTAACCATTTACTAAATATCCCAGCTGAAGCTTCTGTTATTTGTTTTTGTCTGCACTCTCATCCACTTCTATGGATTTCCATATTTAATGAACTCCAGAGAGTGTTGGGGCCCCCAGTGGTGCTATTTGTAAAGAAGTTTTGAAAGTAAGACATGCTAATGAGTCATGCTGCTTGTAAGCTCAAAGTTGTGCTTAGCATGAACCTGTGTGTTTCCCTTAACGCCTATCAAAGAGTTCTGTCCTTATGACTGAAACTTTACTGGTCTGGACCACCTATAGTTTCACCTGCTGACCATCTATGCGTTTAGTGGCCATAAGTCAAGCAATATCAAGCTATTCTGGTCTTGTCCCTGTCTCGCTTTGACTACTGTTGGACAGGTTTATTCAGTGGCAAACGCATAAGCATTCTACTCTCCTTCATTTTTAGTTTATCTCTTAGCACTCAAAATTTGGGAATTTCCAATTTCTGACTACTTGAATGTGGCAAGGCCTTCATGAAAATTGAACCACGTTGAAGTCCGTAATAAATCTCTCTTCTGTTGCTCTATGCATCTCCAAGTTCCTTAGAAACATCAACATTTGTAACCCCCTTGCAGGAGTGGCAGGGAGTGCACACACAAAGATCGCTTCACTTAATGCTGTGATAGGGAGGACTCGGTTAGTCATGTATTACAGCACACAGAAATACCATGTAGTATTTTAGCCTGGAGAACAGAGGAGGGTACTGTATTTAGATGAATCTGTAAGATTGATTGAGGTAGTTATCTAAATTGGATTGTTTCCAGACCAGTGGGATTAACAACCCTCTTTTTGCAAAAAGCGTTATGAGATCTTTAATGATCATACAAGGTCAGGACCCCAGTTTTATGTCTCATCTGAAAGATCACGAACTTATAACTACTGATCTGTCATTGTCTGATCTGACTATCTATTCTAGAGACTGCTTTATTTTAGAAAAGATTTGTGTTACCGGGAGTCTAAATGCCATCAAAGCTTTTAGTCCTTGCAGTATTCCTAGCCCGAGGAGGTTTCTAACAGGTTTTTATTCTGATGGTTTTTTGATTTGTTTTTCCCTTTTCATGGCAGGCCAAATGAGACTGCAAAGAATATTTTCCAGTTTGTGTATCTGTCACTTGCTGCTATGTGCAGAACTGCTTACTGATCGAGGCCTGAAAATCAATTGATTCCTGTTCGTTCAGGATGGTGCCCAGTTCCCAATGCTTTTTCTGGGGGAATTCATTTCTCTATCTACACAGCCACCTCTCTCAAATTCCCCTTGTTGCTTCTTATGGTAAAACTGTGGCCACAGCAAAGGGCAGATATATAGCAAGTGTGTACACCATGGCAGTCCTGCTTTAAGCATTTCACAATTAACTGTGTTTTCTGTGTGTGTGCATACACGTGTTAAAAAGCCTCCAGGAACCTTATATGCAAAACCTTTCTGGTATCCTAGCTCTGCTCTGAGGAGGCACGTGTTAGGAAATTAGAGAAGATCCCCTTCCCAACTATTATTAGCATATTGTGTTTAACTTAGTGAGTGTTTTTCTTTATAGCAGAGGTATGGATCATGGACCCAGCTCACAACTTCACTATTTTTATGGTGTGGCCATCTGATTTCCACCTTCTCACCCACATTCATATGATTTGCGCACTGCATACAAACACACACTCCCTGCAGTGTTGTTTGATGCCACAAAACTGTGGATTCACGTGGTTCCCGTCGAGGGCCTGTTTGGCCTGCAGCAAGGAAATGTGTCTCTGCAGTAAAGTATCTCTGACCAAGCCAGATGTTTTCTGAGATGAGAGAAAATGGACAAAGGAAAATGCTCTCCTATTTCAGGGTGCCCACGGAACGAGCTGTGCCAAGACTTTCCATCTGTTTATTACAAAGTCTTGTTTAGCCCAAAGAGGACATTGCTGCACGTCATTTGTGCTTTTAGCAGCTTCATTTCAGCAGCAGTAGAGGAGGCGAAATTGAAATCAGAAGGTCTTAATTTCAGAAGGAAAGAAATTTGTTTAGAGACAAAAGGCTTTTCTCTCTTGAGTCACCAATATATTATTACCCTTGATTTGATTTGGAAGCTCTTTAGTACGCTGTAGTCATATGGTTGGCTGGCAGTCTGGGTAACCTCATCACTGACGTGCTCATGAATGGCGGACTGTATGTTGGTCACACCATACCGTTTGACTCATGGGCTGTGAAGGTCAAATGCAAGAGCTTTGTTTGAGGGACTTGGTTGGCAGGGCGGTGAAATAAGATGCTTAAGCTGGTAGTGAGATGTATGAGCAAATCAGTCCTTTCCAAAGAGGTGGGTGGGGAAGGAAATCAATTGCAAAAAAATATCACTGGTGAGTGTTGTACATCAGTCAGAGTTTCTGAGTCATCTGGGGAAGGTAAGTCAGTAAGACCTATTTGTCTAGAGGAGCTCTGAGCTGGCACAGCAAACTTGGAAAGCTCACTTCGTGCCTCTGTTGCCTGTGCACTGTGCTGGTAAAAGTGTGGTAAAAGTTGACGCCTCAAAATTTGATCTTCCAAATAAATAAAATTTCCCCATCATTGTATCTCAAAGCAGTCTATAAACACAAGTGTGTTAAGCAGCCTGATGCCTGCCTGAAGTGGACAGTTGAGAAAACTACAGCACGGAGTACGTAGGCTAAGGTGCTTGCCCAAGGTCTCACTGGAAGTGCGTGACAGAGGAAGAGTCGCCCCAGTGCAAGTCTTTCCCTCTTTTCCTCTCCTGTTACCATGACCAAAGGCCACCTCACTGCTTTTTTGGGGGTTCAACCTGTGGCTTTTGGACTTGCCAGTGTGTGTTAGGCTGGGAAGCCTGTGTGATGCCTTTGGTACCATGTCACCCAAACAGTAGCCAGTTTGAATCGTCTAAACACCTCCACATACACCTTTTAAAATATGTTGTTCATCCAGTGCAGTAGAGTGGAATCAGTGGAGCCTAATTTCAAATGCTCATCCCTGACCTTGCACAGAGTTTGACCACTGGAACAGCCCTTTCTGAGTCTTTCAGATTTGACCAGGTGCATCTGCTAGCATGGCTGAGTCCCATATGACTGTCACTGCAAGCGTGCACATGTGTGGACCAGTGCAAATATATTTTTAGCCTAGTTCCTTCAGCAGTACGGTTTGGGGAATCCTGCTACCCTTCAGACATACCCTTCTAATAACTTTTGAACCCACAGACCAATTTGAAACTAACGAAGCCGAATAGAAAGCAAAAGTATCAAGTCCCTGTGAGTTTCATGGCAACTGGTGGCTGAGTATTAGAGATATAGGCATCCGTTAGTGCCTCTGCTGTGAGAAGAGCTCAGCTATTTCTGTCCTTGTCTGGTAGGAGCCAGCTGGCCAGTCAGTAGCTCTGCGGGTCCAGACTGTCTGTGGTGCATCCCGTCCTTCTGGTATGCCACTGTGTAAAGCAAGGAAAGGCACAGCAGGAGCCTGAGAATACCAAGTCAGCTTCAGGAGATGCGGATGAGAATGTAACAGGAGACAAAATGCAGGAAACTGAGCTTCCTCCATCCTACTGCTTATGGAATAAACTTTTTTTTTCTTTTTTTCAATGCAGTAATTGCTTTGCAAGATATAGATATATATATAAGGAAAATATGGTGATAATTGATTGGCGGAAAGAAATGCAGAAAGTGTCACACACTTGGGGTTCTGTTAAAGCATTTTATATGCAGTTAAAGCGATGAAAAATCCATATACGTTGGTATGCATGAAAGTGTTATCACGTGGTCTGTGAGTGAGCAGGAGGGTCGCATGTGTAGGAAAACAGTAAATGGTAGTGATGATACTGACGGGCAGTGTCCTGGGCAGGGATGGGTTTTGCCAGAGGATTTGTTCTGTTCCAGGCCTTGACTAATCATCTGGGAAATAACAAACAGCCCATTAGTTCACTGATGCTGCTAATGTGGAAAGTGTTGTGAGCGTCAGATAAATACAAAGACAACTAAAAGCCTTGAAATCTGGATGGTAGAATTCAGACTGGGGAAACTTTGTGAAATGTGGGTTAACTGGAGAAACAAACCTGTGCGAAAGAGGTTAAGAGAAGATGGTTCAGGCTCCTTAGTGCTAATTGGAGACTTTGGGTTGGGTGTGTACAGGCAGCAGCCTCTTCTCAGGGAACATGGTGGTGATGAGCTGTGTTACTTTACGTAATTTGGAGCTGACATCTGAGTGATGTCCCAGGGCAAAACTCCCTTGAACAAGTGTGCCCTCTGAGTGAACAGAGAGCAGTTTTCAAATGCAGAGTGTGGTGTAAGACTTGAAATGTAGTAAAGTGATCTTCTGAGTGGAGCTCAGAAAAGAATCAGACCACGGAGGACTTGTTTAGGAAAGCTGAGAAGAACAAAGCAGGGTATTGCTAGAGCCTTAGAAAGAAAAAAAAAGAGAGGGTGTTCCCAGAAGAGTAATTGGGAGTAATGGGAGGAAATGCGCACAGAAATCATCCCTATTATTTGTTGTTTTGTTTTTAATAACGGACTTGTACAGAGAAGGCCTAAGGCACCTACACTATAGTGGTCAAAAATACAGAAATCCTCTGCTCAGCTTGAACCTCACAGCAAACTTGAAGACCCAATTTCCTTGTGTGCTAGGAGGCATTCTCCTCTTCTGCTTGAGAAAGAAATGAGTGATGACTCCTCTCTGATCTTTCACATTTGCACTTTGATTGCGTGTGTTTTCAGTACATTTCTGGCAGGAACAATTCCTCACCTTCAGCTTTCAGTGTATATTTTGATAGGAGGTTCAGGTACTCATCTATTTTCCCAGAAAACTGCAGATGTGTCAAATTGCAGCAGAGGGACACGCTGTGGTACCACGTTTTGTGGCACTGTGAATTTTTCCTGGACTAAAGTGCGCAGTCAATGCTCGTTTGCCTGAATGGGTCCTGGAGGCATCCCATGGACTTCAGAGGCTATGCGAGTAAGTGACACTACTTCATCTCTTCAAGGAATCATAGAAATATTTGTTTTTATAACAAGTTATTATTTCCTTCTAGGAAGGGCTATGCTTTTTCTCCTGTCAAAAGTCCCCAAGCTGATGGTTGATTTTTGGCGATCTGTTTTCCAGAGGTGATCTTACAGCTCTTAGTATCTCTCAGGTTTCTCTGCTCTCTGTAGTCTGTGCTGTGGAGTACCAGAATGCAGGATAGCATCAAATACCTTTCTTTCTGTTAGTCTGATCTCCCTAATTGTTACAGTTGTTTTTGTTTGGCGGAAGATTTGAGAATGCATTTACTATGCCTAGGGGAGGGGCAGGAAGGAATCAGTCTTCTGTGTCATTAAAAGTACAGGGGGCGGAAAACAACAACGTTCCCTTGCAGGTATCCATGGCTTTAATGTCCATTTCATGTAGCTTGATTTTTGCTAATGAACAAGCTGTCTGTTTAATGCTCTTAAATGAAGCTTTTGCTTCAAGGGTTGCCACTGAGAGAAGGGATGGGATACAAGAAAGGGGTGGAAGAATAATGTGTAATGCCATGAGGACATTCACATGAATNTTTTTTTTTTTTTAAGCTAGAGGAACTGCTCTACTTTGCTGTCCTCAAGCAGCTCATCTGTCATTTGCAAGGTCAGGATTTTCTGGCTCACTTGGAGAGGATGCTCTCTGACCAATGAGGCATGAAATAGCAGTTGGAGAAGGGCTTGATAAATATTGATTCAGAAAGTGCCATGGCTGCTGACTCTGCGATTGGCCTGTTTACCCAGCAAATGTAAGAGGAATGGAAAGAAGTTGTCCATTTCTCAGCGATGGTGGCACATGCATTTTTCAACATTGTCCTAGATATTTAAGAGGAAAGGGGCTGAAAGCTCAGCCCAGGGTGCTTTTCAGGACAGCACAAATCCGTTATAGGAGATAAGATTTTGCAATCCTTTCTTCTACCAGCAGCCTTCTGTTCTTACTTTCATTAAACTCCGTAAGGATAGTTACGCTGTCCTGACAGGAGGAGCAAAGTTTCCCAAGGCAAGTGTTTTGCTGCTTTGGGGAATGCCTGTACACCGTTCAGACTAAAATGAGTACACACTGCCCATGCTCTAAACTGAATGAATTATGTTGCTGTTAGCCAGCCATGAGCCTGAATCTGTGGTTTCCCACTGAGTAGTCTATGCTCCCTGTCTTGCTAGATGTCTACTTGCTAGCAGTATACATGTGGGCTGGCACAGTGACATCATACCACTCCAGTGTTTCGCATTGTGCAGTTGCGCCCCTACTAATGTGCTGATAGGAACCCAAAATTCGGGTTTCCTGTATTGCCAACCAGAACCTGAATTTAAGAAGTCAGAGCTGGCATAATTAATTCAAGTTCAGTGCTGCGCTAATGCAGTTACCAGATTTTAGGGTTGTCTCAGAGTGCAGGTAAAAATGAGCTCAACATCTGCCAGCTGTACTTGGTGGAGGCATACCCTGGATGAGGCATTCCCAAATGCCACCTGAGCGTAGGGGAACTCTGGCCAGTGTCACAGGCTTTTCCCTTCCCTGTACAATTGAAAGGAACCCTACACTTATGCAGTGCTTCCTATTTATGCTCTTCCTGTTAAGCATAACGTCCGCATATATGTTGTTTTGAAAACATACCATACAAACTGTAAGTGGCAATCACTGATTAAATCAGTCCTGCCACTGGAATTTTAACACCTTGATCTTTCTGGTCTATATTGTCAGTGTTCAAACCCCTGCAACATGAATGGGAGTTGTTGCCTTTTAATTTCTGTGGCTTAACGAAGTTACTTCAATTACAGAGGTGCCTGGGGACTCTTGTCAGAATCAGGAGCCCTCTGGGTTAAATGTGGTGAGTGCATGTAATGCTGTGGAGAAGGCTGGGAAGAGGCAGCTTTTGTTCTGAAGAGCTTGCGGTCTAGGCAAAATAAGAGAGAAGAGGAATGGGAAAGAGGAGGTATTTGATAAACTGAGACCTGAGTTCAGCTGTGTGGAATCTCTTTTTCAATAATGAACTCACTGAAAAAAAAAATTGCAGTGGTCATAATATCATTAGTTCTGCTACTCCTGTAACCTAGATGTTATCAGCAAGGTGCTGCCAGTCCCTGTGTCTACACACCTGAACCTTTCGCTGCCAGTGAGGAATTCACCCTTTCACACCCAGCTGCTGTTTGCTGGGAGGTGCCACGTACAGCCTGGCTGGTAGCTTCATCCCACCTCCGTGAGAATGAAAGGGAATGGAGGAACAAAACTGCTCAAAAGCAGATGTTGGCTGCGTAGTGACAGGACTCTGCCCTGCCACAGGCATCTCCTCATGTGCTCTCCTCGTGATCTCCCATCTTGGATTAACAACCTTCACAGGTCACTGTGCGGTAACTCTGCCTTCCTGATAACCTCCTTCAACTTGCTTGGGTAATGAGTCGCTTCTAGAGAGGGACACCATTTTATTACGTCTGACTATAAAGAAATATTGCTGTGGGTTGGGCCAGGGCTGATGGTGTATCGTGAAAACAGATACAGGAGCCTTATCGCTTTGTCTTTCAAAAAAGCATAGGGCATACGAAATTACCACTGGAATGAATGACACTGATACATTTGGAGAAACCCTCGCTGTTAAAACATAGATGCTGTGACATTGCTCTGCTCCTGCGATCTAAAAGAATGATTAAAAAAAAAACAAAACTATTTTGCATTGCCTGGAGGTCAGAACGTGAAGACTGAAAAACTAAGCTATCAGTTTTATTTGAGCTTTCTAATTCACTTCACATTTAAGCAGGCATGATTCTAGCTGATATATGCTGTGTGGAAAAATTCATAGTGTTGTTCTCTAGCACCACTGGTCTGTATGTGCTGAGTTCCCATGTGGTTTATGATGCATTTTGTGTTTGAAAACAACAACAGCAAAGTTAAATGCAAAACAAAACCACACAAAATTTTACTTTCTATGCAGCAGAAAGAATATAGCTGTGTATTGCTTTTGAAATTGCCCGGATGCTTTTTTATAGCTGCAGTAATGCATGTCTCACAGTTGGTGTTTTTTTGTACACCAGCCTGTTTACACAGGAGAGATGTCTCATTATTAGACATTTCTGTAAACCAGCCAGGTGATGCTTTGAGGCTTTCTAACATCGTTTGCCAGATATTGTAATGTCAAGAAAGCATTTCTGATCCACTTCTTTCTTCTCTGAAACTGAAAAGAGAGTTGTGGAATCCTGGCT
The DNA here is from genome assembly GCA_013399475.1 of Chauna torquata. Classification (NCBI taxonomy): domain Eukaryota; kingdom Metazoa; phylum Chordata; class Aves; order Anseriformes; family Anhimidae; genus Chauna; species Chauna torquata. The sequence continues at coordinate 84,306 of VXAL01016050.1, read as the reverse complement.
GATACATTGTGATGATCTAAGAGGAATGGTAAGAACGAGATTAGTCCGTTCCTTTAAGACTTCCTGTCCGGAGACTGTGAGATTACAAAATAAGTAGCAAAAGCTGAAGAAACAGCCCCTATTAGAGAAAGATGGTTCAGGTGAGATGATAATCCCCAGAGCATAAGGTGAATGGTAGTGTAAGAAGTGGAGGACCTTTCTAATCATTTAAAACAGGGGAATGGATGGTTCTTGTCTTGATAGCTGGGACGTCAGCAGATTTGTTCCCAGAATCTTTATTTTTCCATGAAGTCCCAGTCCTTAGTGCTAAAGATTCACTGGAGTTAAAATCTCCTGGCCATTGCTTTCCATTCCTTTCTTTGGAGTGGTTAGTTCATCACTAACAGGATAACAACACACTGTTCCATTGACCAGCTAAGACAGGCAGGTGAGGGATTGGCCAGAAGCCCATTTATCCCAGAGGATCATAAGGAGTGGGATCTTACTCAGGCTTTTGGTATTAGTACAGTTAGTGTGGTCACTCTCAAATGGTCACTTGGTTATTGCACATTTTGAATGAATTTTAAAATCTGGTATTTATTGCCTGGGCTTAGCCCAGTTGGAAATACCAGGTTTCCTACCAGTTGCACAGCCGCGCAGCTCTAGCATCTTCTCTCTGGCAGTTCTGCATCCATAGTGACTGTTCCCTGAAGGGCCTCAGTAGCCTACGCTGGATCTGAATGCAAAATGCACAGAGAGGATGGTTATGCTGTAGCTGGTGTGTTCCTCGCTTGTTACTATGCAAACCTGAGCTTTATACCTGAAGTATACGTGCCTGAACAATACTGCAAGTCTGTTAGGAGTGTGGGAGTGGACATATTTCCCAGGAACACTGTTACTGCACTCTTCTTATAGCATACTGTTTTTGGATAGATCTCGAAGTATTTTACAAAGGAGGTCAGTTTCGTTATCCCTCTTTTACCGATGTTTATTCCCACAGATAAGAGCAGAGAAGAGACCTGCATATAGTTTCAGAGGAAACAGAGATCAGAGACAGGCCTAGAATTCCAGTTTTCCATATGCAAGTCTACCAGTGATCCAGCAGGCCTTGCTGCAATAGATGCTTCTATGGATCGGTCTTTTTTGGGGTCTTGGTCATTTGCTTATTGTGCTGCTATATCAAAAGGAAACTTTTATTAGTATGTGTCCAAGTTCCAGGCGATGTTCAACCAAGCGTATCCTAGTGCTAATCTTTCTTCAGAAATTCTCACAGATGTCTGTGCTGTAGTCTTTACTGTGTCTCCACTTCTAGAGACTAGGAAACCAAGGCAGGGAATAACAAAGTGATTTCCAGAATTCAGACTGGGAGGAAATAGCAAGTAGGTGCCATTTGTTGGGAATAGTATCCAGGTGTAATACTGTGATGTGCTTCTTCAAGCCCCACATACACACTCTCTGCTACCCATAAGAGAATTAAGAACAGCAGATGGTGATAAAGTACCCGTGTTCACAGACTGCACTTGTTTCCCAATCATTCTTAAAACACAACGAAGAGGAAATGGTGGAAGAAGAACAAAGGAAACAAAGGCGAGCTCCCTTGACTGGTGTATATCAAAAGCACCTGCTCCACGTGTCCAGCTGGATGCTGACTGCATGTCCCTGTACTTTGGGGCAAGGATGAAGAGGGGTGTTATTGCTTATTGACACTGTACAGCAGCTGGTTCAATTCGGACCTTTGATTGCCTGCAGCTCTGGAGCTGTTGAAGCGTGTGTATGTTTGCATGCAGCCTAATTAGTGCCATTATCATTGTCATTAATGGCTTTTAATGAAGAACAGATGGTTCTGTCTAGGTTTCAAGCTGTGAAGTTCACTGACCCATTTGTACTATAAGGGAGGGGGAAAGAGGACCGCCGAAACCCTCCTTCCAAATTGATGGTGGTAAAGAGCAGTGAAAGTGAAGATTGCCTAAATGTAAACCTTATGTTTCACTGTGCAGTCTGTTCTGAAGGCACAGGCAGATGCTTATGAGAGCCCTGTTTTCCATGGGAAAAACAGGGTTTCCTGACATTTATCCTCATGAGGCTTGGATACATCTTTGTTAAGTTTGAACCAAGGATTTCCTGAAGAAGAATGGAGGAAAGGAAAGGATTGACATGATATACCCATGCCTTGGAAAGGGTCATCACTAGCAGGGCAGGTCAGCACTGGGGAATAAAGAAAGGAGAGAAAGACAACATATATTTGGAAAGGTTTTCAGTAGTGTCCAAGTAACCCAAATCAAGAACCTTGAAGAATAACTCCACCTTCTTCCTCCATTTCTCACCTGTCCCAGCTTTGGCTACCATTCAGACTATGGCTGTAGTAGACATGTCTCTCCAGGGCCATTGCTCCAACTTTTTATTCCAGAAGATGGAATGCTGCTATTGCTTACTAGAAATTCAGATGGTCAGCAGTAAATAGGAGATCAACTTTGAGACCAACTGGAAAAGGTTAATCCCAAGCACAGGTCATCTCATAGGATGTTACTGTCTGTTCCATCAGCCGCTTTTCTCATCTCCTGCAAGCTCAAGCTGATTGGTGCAAAGACTGGATTAATCAAAAGAAACTCCTTTTCTCATTTAATTGTGAGGGAAGCTTTTAGTCTGGCTGTGATTCAAGATTAGCTATTCTATTTTTGGCATGGTATCGTCCATCTGGATGAGCGGTGTTAAATGTATTTGTAGTATGGGTTCTGTTATTAGTCTTCGCTTCTGACTTGTTATGTAAATGGGGTACATTCTCTCTATATATGGCTCACTCAGGAGTATCTGCACTGAACCTGAATGGTCTGACCAAAAATCTTACCAGCCTCCTGACCATCTTCAAAAGGTTTCCTATTAGAACTGCAGTTAGAATTGCAAGTGTAATGAGTGCCAGTCATACTGGTACCTTTGCAGGTGAGTTTTATAGAGGACTATGGGTCTGTCACTTCAGACCCATGGAGACCCTCCCTACTCTTCAGCATGGACAGATTGGGTTTTTGGCTTGAAATAGATATTGGCTCCATTGCATTGCCCTCAAGTTGAATTTGCAACCTCCCCATTTCCTTGGGAATTTAGGAGAGCTTAAAGAGATTGCTGGAAAGTATCATAATTTAGAAAGATAATGCTATGTTAATGTTAGAGTAATACACAACAGGAATAAACAATTGCAGGAATTTTTTTTTTTTGCCACTTCATATCTTCATTTGGAAGAAGGAAGAAATTAAATTCATTATCTAATTGGCTGCAGTATGGGGCACTTGTGCAATCTCGTGTCTTGAGTACAGTGATTTAAGAGTTGAAGTTTTTTTTCCCTCTTTCCTCTACAACAGCATCTATTAAGGACTAAGTAGTGATATGCCTGATTAATTTACATTGCCTTTTTCAGGCTGCAGAAACAATTATCTCTTCCTGGGAGAGTTTTCAAACAAACACAGTCACGTTCATGAATTAATCTCCCAATGAGTCTCTCTGGAGCTGCAAAAGGAGATTTAGAGCAAGCAAAAATTCTGCTGCTCTTCCCTGGCTCCTTCCTGGCAGTTTCACAAGGCTTTGACCACCTTCCTGCCTGGTCCCTGTCTCCCAGAAACAGGAAGAGGCAGGGCTTGTAGAAATGAAGATCCCTTATTTCGCGAAATGTGTAGGTGATGTGCCACAAGCCCTTAAGCATGCTGTGTTTTATGTGTGTGCTTGGGAGAAGTCCTCTGGCAGTAGCATGCCCTATATTCTACTCTGTCCTCCAGAAGTTTGTAGAAGGGAGGGTTTGGGAAGGCAATGGAAGCAGCAAAATGAAGTGGAGAGCACGCACAGTACTCCTCCTCATACATCCCTTTGCAAATACAAACTCAGAGACACAGGTATACAATCCCAGCCTGTATAAACATGCCCATCTCAGGTGCCTCTGACTCATTCAAAGACGCTGTGCTCTGGCACAGCACCTGTATATGACTGCTTTAGGTGCTTAGGCTTTCCTATGCTAACATGCAAAGGAACTGTGGCCAGTTATCTCATTAGTTCCCATAGAAAGCAGCAACTGAAGAGTGAGGGGTGAAGGGGAAGAAGAAGCATGGCATGCTTCATTAGACTGAGTAGAAATGTTTTTGCAGGAGTTTATGGAGAGTGGAAATGTCACACTAGGTCTGCAGTTGGCAGAAGATTTAAAAGCTGCAAATGTCTGCTTATGGGGGAAAAAGTTCCCCCCATCCCATCTCAGGCCAAGCTGGGGATTTTTCTCTTTCTTTGCTCTCATAATCTTAAACTTATTTAATAGATGCTTTGTAATTTATATGTATGACAAAGCTTTTTCAGGCTTGTTTTTTAGTATTTCCTATGTCTATCCATTCATTTTGATTTTCCTGCCTTTGGAGGCAGCCAGGTGCGTGGGTTTTCAGGGATTTCAGGAACCTGCACAGAAAAGTGAAATCTTTCCTGGGCAGGAGCCTGCAGGAGAGCAAGGGATTAGGAGAGCTTGACTGGCTGCTGTGGTCAGAAGAAAGCAGCCTGAATCGCCAATGGCAGGTAGGAGCTTGCCAGGGGAGGGTTAGGTCTGAAGTGAGGTCATGGTTCTGTCTGTGCAGAGTGAAAAGAGGACAAGTTGGGGAGGTGGGTGAAAAGGGGTTTAAGGAAAGAAGTTTGGGAAGAGTCAGGACATGGGGGGGCTTTCGCATGAGGCAGTGCAATGCTTGGAGAGCAAGGGGGGTTCTGAGCAGGTTTGGATGGATCAGGGCAGTGTGACCACTTTGTTGTGAACAATAAGGTAGCTCTGTTCACTGACATCTCTATGTGCTTCTTTATTTCAGTATTGGATTCTCTTGCTAAGCATTTTAATGCCCTAACGTTTCTCTTTTGTGAGGCTTCCCCCCAGCTAAAGTCTGTACTTAAAATACATACTTTTACTACATTGTACTAGTGTTTTTTGGATTAGTGTTTGTTCTCTGCCCCAATGTATTACGAATATGATTTTAAAATTTAACATTACTTAGTGCATCAACAACAGATATGGTCTTAACTGGTTTCTGTCGGTCCTCTAGTACTTAGACAAGAGCGTGAATACATGAACTCCACACCTTCCTCTTCCAATGAGTAATTACTTTGCAGAGTCAGCAAATAAATATTCTAAAATATGTTTTGGGTCAACGATGATCAGCTGAGTTCCACTTAGCTTAAGTCATATATTATTTTAGATCTTTGATTTCTTTCAAAACTATGCCATCACTATTGTTTACAAAATTGAAAGTTAAAAAGATATTCAAATACATAATAGCCTGATGGTAAATTTTTCTTGTATTTTTCTGCATTTTCTGTCCTGTTTTTAAATGCTCCACACCATTAGTTTCAGATAAAAGGAAGTTTTGATCTAGTATTCATGGCTTTAAAGCAGTTTCCATAGGAACCAAGCATGAAATAAAAAGGATGGGCATATAGCTCACCCATCAGCTCCACCCGGGGCACTTGTGGTTGGGGGCAGGTGACAATGAAGAGGTGATGCCATGTGACTGCCTTCGCATCATAATTTGAGCTATAACCAGACACATGCAATATTTACAGTGAAATCTGAAGCCAGAACCAGTTCAGCTGGCTTTGTATTTTGTTACAAATCGAATTACCCACCAGTTTCAACTTGCCAGTTTCATGTACAAAAATGTCAGGTTACAGCAGTGTTTGCAGAATTCCAATAGGAAATAGCACAAGCAGAGCAGATACCGAGGGTGTGCAACTGCAAATATTATTTGATATGTTTAAGTCAACTGACATTTTTTCAGGCCATCTGTAAAGTGCATCTGAACGTTCACTTAAATTTAAACCATCTCTGGAGAGCCCTAGACCCCATTTTCAATGCAGTCCTATTTTAGAATGTACCATAATTTACATGCAAATACTATCCATATATAATTTTGAAGCAAAAACCAGACAGAATCTGACAGAGGTCAGAAAGGTTGAGCATATGGCTTGTATTTAGAAATCACTGATGTTTCTTTTAGCTGTACTTGGTGCCTCACAGGACTCTGAAGACGGTGAATAGAAATGTATATGTAAAAGTGAGATTTAAGATTATGCTTTTAAAGTTGTTCTGCGGTGGAGTGTGGGGTCTGCAGTGCAAGGAAATCTCCTATTTTTAAGTGGGAACGTGCATTTACTGAAACTCTTGTTTGTTAGCCTCCTAAATATCCTTGGTTTCAGCTGCTCCTCTTTGTGGAGTGCCATGAATCTTTGTTGAAATTACACCTGCATGGCAGATATTCACTGACACCAGAGCATCCTTGCCAGTTTGCACCAGCTCAGGAATCTCCCTATTTCTGTTTCCTTCTACTTGGTGTTGGGTTCTTCTTGCTGCACGTGTGTTGAGTACCTGATTCAATGGGAATACTTGGTTTCTTTCCCTTCTCTTTCATTGCTTTTTCCTTCTGCGTTGGACTGTATGTCCAAGACAGTAGTGGCATCATACAACAGAGGTTGTGAATTTTGGTACTCGACAACAGAAACTGAGCCATCCTAGATAATGGGCTGGCTCCACCTATGGCAATTTGCTTTATCAGGGCAAGGTCTGAGGTAACCTGGGCCAGAAGCTCCCCTACTTTTCCCTCAGCTTTTGCAGTGAAAGTGGCTGAGGAGCTACTTGACAGGAGCTTGATAAGCAAAGGTTCTTCTGTTTATCTGAACGCCAAGACTCCCAAGGAAGGTGAACTGATGTGAAATCACTTGTTCATTTTCACCCTTGGCATTAACTTTCCTTTTCCCCTTAAGTAAATAGCAACCGAATTGGAAAACTTTCTTTTTAACTCTGTATCTGTTTGCTTTTGCTGTGCTATATCCCTAAAGAATTAAACTTAAGATGGGTGAGTTTACACTTGCAGTTAATGTGTAGGAGTCACTGTAGCAAATTTAAAGGGAGATAGGACACATTTAAGATGTTAGATTTGAATCACAGCATCTTCCAGTCCCTATCTTAGGGTGCAACAGGTATTCTGCACTAAAGTTCAAAGTCCCAGAGCTATTGACAGTGCCTGTTGTGATATCTTGTGTTTCTGATGGCCACTGAGAAAAGCAGTGGGAGTAGAGCTGGTGTGCTGGGGAGAGGAGTGTTGGAGGGGTTAGGAGTAGGAAGGTGCTGTGCAGAACAGAGTAAAGGACGGAGCTCGCACAGGCAGGAGATATGTAACTAAGAGGCCAAGGGATAAAGTCACTGCTAGGAAAGCAAGAAGAGATGGAAGAAGGAGGGGAAGGGAGAGCATTCATAGCAGTAAGGGCCAAAATCATGTTTTTGGAAGTGTGGGAATAGTAACAGACTTGGCTGGAGAGGGGAAGTCAGAAAACACGAGAACCACAACAGAATTCCTTCTAAGAAAAACAAATCCACACAAATAACAAAATCCCATCATAACTTTGCCGGCTAAATAAGCTTTATGGGCACCTGACTCTGAATTACTACATTTTGAAGTGGGAAGCAATGGGAGTCCAGACTTTTCCCACTACCAGCAAATTGGAGTGCGCAGGATGCAGCATAGAGGCTCCCCCACAACTGCCAAGTGCCCATCATAGGAGGGAGGCAAATGAATCGGGTGCAGAAAGCACCCTTCCCTGCTAGGCACAGGCTGAAATTCTGGCGCAAATGTTGCTGTGCATCATGCTGAGCTGCTGAACCCATGTGTACCTGCGTGAACAATAATTTCTGACCAACTTCTAAACATGATAGTCAGGTTGGTATCTGTTCTCTCCTAAGTAGTATCAAAGCTCAAACCAGCCATGTTTGTGTTGCCAGCCTAATGGACAAGTGGATGTGGCAGCTATGATGGGCCTTAATTTTTAGTAGGGTTTGGCACAGTGCTGCTTGGCACTCTTATACACAGACTCGGGAAAGAAAATCCACATAAGGTTGGCACAGCCATTGGAAAAACTAGACTGAGTAATATATCAACAGTTCTCTGTCAAGCTGAGAGAACATTCACAACTGGTCATCAGAAATCTGTCCTGGGTCCAGTACTATTCAATATTTTCTTTTGTTATTTTGACAATTGGAGGACAAGTATGTTTACAGGAGTTGCAGATAAAACCAAGCCAGAAAGACTATCAGCCTTTTAGAGGACAAAATTAGAATTTGTAATGATCTTGATAAATTGAAGAAATGATGTAAAATCCAATCAAATGAAATTCAATAAAGACGAGTGGTTAGAAAAGGGAAAAATCTAATATACAAATACACAAGCATCCAGTTTTGGCACCACGTTTGGAGAGTGATAGACAAATGGAAGAGAGATTAGAGCTCTAGAAAATCTGACCTGCGTAGAAAGATGAAAGGGATTAGGTAATAAAGAAAAGAATATGAATTAAAATATATTGACATATGACAGGTAGTTGCAGTGAAGATGCTGATCAGATATTCTCTGAATACGACAAGGTAAGAAATAATGTGATAAGCTGCACTTGCAAGAAGAGATTTGGATTAGATTTTAAGGGGAAGCTGTTTGTACAGTTAGGAAAATAGCACTAGAAGGGAAGCTACCTTGAGGGACTATGAAATCTGAGGTTTTTAAGTGTCAGTGAGATGTTCATTTGTCTACAGTGATTTTTGCATACCAACCCTGCCTCAGGTGAGGAGATGGATTAGGTGGAAGATTCTTCAATGAATCTGTGCTACAGAAGGATGTAAAGGGGAATGAGTGTGTAATAATGAATGTGTAAAAACTGAAGTATTTGGCCATTTGTCCGGTAGTGCAGTTCCACCTTTGCTTTCCTGCTGCTCCTCGCAGGATGCTGTCTTGTGGCTGTGGTCTCCAAATTACTTGCTGTGCCCAGCCAGAGGGCAGTGCTGCTACCCAGAGGGACCTAGCCAGGCTGGAGAAATGGGGTGATGGGAAAGTCATGGAATTTCACAATGACAGACATGAAATCCTTAACCTGTAACAAAACAATCCCAAGCACCGATTCAGTTGTCAGGGCGTTTGACTAGCCAGAGAGCAGTGCTGCGTAAAAAGGAGCCGGTGTCTTGGTGAACAAAAATGGAATGTGTGACAACAGTGTGCCCTCGTAGCAATCAATACAAACCAAATGACAAGTTGCTCTAACAAGGGCTTACCGACATGTTAAGAGAAGGGATGACTTCCCTCTGGTCAGCGTTTGTGAGACTGTATCTGAAACACTGTCCAGTTTTGGGCCTCTCTGTTCCCAAGAAAGGTTGACAAACCACGAAGCCCAATGGAAGGCCCCTAAGATGGTCAGGCAACTGAAGCGTGTGATGTAAGAGGAGATGCTGAGGGAACTGGGCTTGTTTAACCCAGAAGGCTGAAGGCAGAATTTAACTGCTGCATTTGCTTATCTACTAGGGCTGGTATCATCTGCAAATCCAATGGGCCTACTTGTCCTTCTATTGTCAAATAAGATACAGATTTTTTTTCCCCAAGATATATAGGGAACGAACCAGAAGAAATGGTCACAAATTGCAACAAGAGAAATTCCCACTGGATAAAATGATATATAAAAAAATTCACCACAGAGGGGTAAAACACTGGGGCACGTGCCCAGAAACATTATAGAGTCTCCATTACCAAAAAATTTCAAAAATCGTTTGGATGAGACCCTGAGGAACCTTATTTAGCTCTGCAGTTAGTTCTGCTTTGAGCAGGTTGGATCACTTGACTCCAAAAGTCTCTTTCAGACTCAGTTATTTTGTGTTTCTGTTTTGGGTGGCCCAAGATCTATCAAAGCCCTTGCTGCCAAAATCGTGAGGAAAAAGATCTGACAGTTTCTACCGCAAAATAGGTAACAGTTTCTGAAAAGGCTGATCTTGCTTGGAGTTGCTGGATTAGCAAAAGACAGATAAATTGATGCAGAATGTTGATCTCCTTTGTACTATATGCTAAACTGATACATTTTAAAGCATGTAACTAATTCCTTTGAGAAAACGTAACAAACATTCTTTGAACATCATCAGCAGAAGCTGTATGCTGCATTTGCATAAAAATGGGCAAGTTCATATTATTATTATTTTGAAAGGTTAGGTAACTTTGCCAGTGTAGAGAGAACATCATTTCTGCATGACATCCACTACCATCCTTACTTGCACTGTCATAAAAATGAAGGCATTGACTTGGGCATGTCCGCAGCAGGTCAGGCAGTGTCAGCTATGACCGCTATATGAAAACAGTTGTAATTTGCACCAACTTTTTCCGTTTAACAGCTTGAAGCCATTCCCAAAACAAGCATGTGGATCACAGGGCTGCTGGACAGCTCAGAATCTCCCATTCAAAAGTAAAAAGATTAAATTTATATCAGGGTATGGCACAGTACACTGTGTCACGAGTCAGAGCAAGACAGCATTAACAGCTTGAAGGTTAGGAGACAGCAAAAGACATGATGGGATGATCTTTGCGCTTAGCTTGCAGTTGGAGAATCTTGAAACACTTCTGAAAATTGCTTCTGTTTCTTAAAAGTTATTTCACAGAGCTGCTTAAACTGTTAATACTCTTTGCTCATCTCTTCAAAAGGAAAATGGACTCATTTGGTGACCTGTGTGTTGTGCATTCTCACACTGATACTCTGCTGTGGCTACTGACTGATTTCCTGGATAGTCTGTAAGCTTCCGTAGCGCTCTGGTTCCTTCTCATGGGTATGCAACTGTTGCAGGTTTGTTAGCATGTTGACCCAGATGCTTAAGATTTTGAGGTTCTGAACGATGAATAGCTAAGTGATAGCCTCACAGTACAGAATGGCCTTCTGCCCATCCCCTCCATTGCAGTGCCTTGGGGAAGCTCCATTTTAGCTCCCTGGGGTTGTTCAAGTATTGGATGTCATCTATGATCCTCGTGGAGAACTGGATGAACAGATCAGTTCAGAGGACTAACCGCTCAGATGTGCAGCCTCTTAACCACAGGCAAATGAGAGACTTGATGGATTCTGTTGTCTCCAAGAAAAGGAGTTGCAGGGCTTCTGCATGCTGGTAGATAACACGACATGAAAGAACAGGGTAGTTGCAAATGGAAGGCAGACTGCAAGGTAGAGTATGGACCACAGGGAGACTGGAAAGCTGTGTTTGTCTTACTTTATTCAACCACCTGCTAGTTTTCTCTCCCCACCCACACCTTATTTCGCTTAAGGCAATTCATAGGTCAGTGAAGGCCTTCTCAAGCAAGATATGACTAAATTTCATATGTTTTCTTTATTATGCATTGTGGGAAAGTAAACTGCAGAGAAGCTGAGCAGTAGTGAAAGACAACCTCCCTACGTGACTTTTGTTCGATGAATACCTTTCTCTAACTGCAGATTTCCTTGCCTGTGTGATATTTCCTGCCCCAGTGCCCCAGGTAAGCCTTCTGTAAGCTGTAGCAAGCAGAGCAATGCATAGGTCCTTCATCTTCTTGCCCTCATGGCTGGCCTGTAAAATAATTTTCACCATCCTTCAGTTGAGCTGCCTGAAACGTCTGTTAAATGTGAACTGTGGAACAGGCACGTACAACATGTACTGAAGAAATAAAAGACTTATAAAAATGGTGAGAGGAGTGTGTATTTACTTAGCATGCTGTTCCATTTTCAAAAACTTGCAGAAGTTCTTTCATCCTGACATGCCAATGCATCTCACATGAGCATTAGTGTTGTTAATCAATCCAGACTCTGACTTCTTGAAATTACAGCCAGCTTCTTTGTATTGCTTTTCCAGGCAACTGCAAGCATATCTCTATTGATTTCACAAATATTACGCATAGTATACAACATAAAGACAATAAAAAACACAGACTAAAAAAGGCGTTTGACCCAGCTAAAGGCTCGATGTTACGAGGAGAACACTGCCTTCACAGTGTGCCCCATCCATGCTGGAGTTCACCACCTAATAGTAAGTGTGCAAGGTGTCTGTCTCCCAGTTATCATTGCTACCGTTGGTGCTAAGATGGCGGCTTCACTTGCTGGCCTGTGAACTACAGTGATTAGGAGAGGGATGCACTGAACTTTTTGTGTGATCTGCTGTGGGGAAGGTAATCACTGGCAGGAAGGTATGGTAGCAGACTGGGGACCCCTGTCCTTATCACCACAGCCAGATCAGCATGGGTTTGTGAATCAAACCCCTGTGCGAACTTAAAGCTAGTGTCATTTTCTCGTGTAGCAGAAACTTGAGGATTGCTTGCTTACAGGCATGTTTGTGATGGCTTCAAGCTGATGTGAATCTGTTCATGCACAAAACTGGCTCCACTTTTGACCATTAGATTTGCTAATTCAGTGCGTTCTCCATGCATAAACAAGGCTTAGGTCTGTTCTTACTACACAGCCTCAAGCCTGTGGGATACTTCAGTTCACGAACATCTCACCCTATACAGAACATGTGCTGCAGCCTTCAGTGGTTATGAAGCAGATTGCATTCATGTGCTTGCTTTGCTGCCTTGCAGTAATAAGCAAAATATAACCTGTCTCCCCAAGACTAGGTCAAGACATGCATTGTAAAGGAACTGAGCTAAAATAGGGGTGGTTTTTTCCCCTTTGTCTTCTCCTTTTAATGCTTACTGCAGGTGAAATGTTGTAACACCGCCGTTGTGTAACAGGGAGCACAAGCAGGCAAACGAGAGAGCACTGGTTCCCAACAGGGCTTCTCTTGCATTTGTACTTCTAAGTTTGAAACCCTGTTTCTCTGGGAGGGGAAAACCATGCTAAAAGGCAAGGTGATACACTTTAAAAATGCCAGGACTGGGCTGCAGCTACCCGAGTCCTCAGCCTTTTCTGGCTGTGCAGTCTTTGGCAGGTCAGGTAAACTCATTGCATAGCTTTGCAAAGCAGACACAACGAAGCTACTGTTTCCATGCCCTCTGGTCTCTGCCTGCTCTGTTTAGCTCTTATATTTGAAGTTTATTCTTTCTAATGTGATTCTACTTTGTGTTCTTCCTGGCTTTGTGTCCCACTGCTGTTGATTATTCATCTGCTTTCCAGTTCTGCGTGTTAATATTCACATGCTATCACAAGCTGATGGCTGCTCAAACTAATGTCAAGCATATTTCAGAAAATCCGGCTAGATAGTAATTTTTTTTCTGTACTTCTCTGCTTCTATTTTGCTTCACAAAGCAACATGGAAACATTTCCATGGCTAAATTTGTCAGTCTCTTCCAGACACTGGTATGAAGTAGAGGCATAACAAAGGGAAGAAATCAAAGCAAATGGGAAACATGCAGGACCAAAGCAAGCCCCCAAAATGCCTGGGCAGAGATGTAGCTCCATTCTGCTTCTGGCCACAAGGTTATTACTTCTACCACATAAAGGCAAACTCTGCCCAACCTTTCCACAGCCTTGGCTAGAATTTTATATGAAGTCTGAGTATTGTTTTGTCTCAAGCCACTGTACCTCTTTTTTTAAATTTTTTTTCCTTCAGTTGTAAAACAGTTTGGTCTAATTTTGAAGCTGTCCTCCAGCTTGGACCACATGCACATATTTTTGTATGTTGCTTTGGTGTTTCTTGGTGTGGAAGAGAGTTATAGTGTGTCAGGTGATGGAAGCAGCTGGATGGATTTGCGTTCACCCTTCACCGACACTCTGACCATGGCTCCATCCCCACCTTCTGGTGGGGGGAGTGGAAGAGAGGGGGAAGAAACAGCCCAGCTTGCTGGTGCTGTTTGTCTCACTTTTTTGCTGCTCTCACAGTTGTAACAACAGTTATCAAACAATCAGTTTGAAAAATTGCTGTGCTTCCTGCCAGGTTAAACTTCACATCCCTGTGTTGACTGGGGTCCACCAGAATGAGGGGCTGCTGGCACCAGGCCTCACTTCTGCTGCCTCACTTGCTCCAGGCGTGATAGTGATCGTTCTGCCTGGTCCTCACCTCTTTTGCCAGCCACTGTCTGTTTGCTTAACCAGCTGGCACAGCTTGGCTTTTGTATATGCGTATCTGAGAACTAGTTATCTAATTTCACTGCTGACTCCATTTAATCTCTTATGCTTATTTTCAGTGGTGGTGAACTGGGAAAGGACAGAGAAATAATTGAAATAAATGGAGCTGGATGACACCTTCACTTTGGTCACTGGCAGCAGGGATAAAACTCTTTCATAAGGTGTGAGTCTCTACACTTGCAAGGAAGAGGCCTATGTGGTAGCAGAGTATGAACAGTGGGAAAATATATTTTGTGGTTTTGTTTTTTTGGTTTTCTTGTTTGATAGGTCTGTACCACTGTATACTTGCCTGGTGTTGAATCTGATAATGCACTTAGCCGATTCTGCAGTTGCAAAGTATTATGTGGAAACAACTGAAGAACAGAGAAGCTGTCAGACTGACTGTACTGGATTTCAAAACATGTATGTGTTTATTGATACTTTCGCCTCATGGTAGAAAGGTGAAGATTTTTCTCTGCTGTCAAATGCTCTATCACAGCCAGACAGGCTGGGTGCTCAGCTTCCCCAAGGAAGAAACTAGTTTAGAAGAGGTTGATAGTCGTATTTGTTGCCATAGGCATTTTTCTCAGTGGCTCCCCACATCTGAATAAAAATTACATTAGAAATCTGGAAGCAAGTAAAACTCCCAAACTCTCAAATGTTTCAGTTGTCATGAATTTGAAACTAATAATTTGATTTTTGCAGTCCTGAAGGAAGTTTAGGGCTTAAAATATAAGACTTAAGATTAGGAGACTGGAGTTCTGCTCCTGCTTTGACCATTGTTTGTTGACAAATGGGGAATTTACAACTCTGGATATAACTTGCATTGGAAATACTACTTGCATTCTTAGAAGAAAAGAGCTCTCACTCATTCTATGCCTTGTTTCTATGTGGAAAATTGGTATATTACTGCATGTTTCTATGCTATCTCAGAGTTGCTTTGAGGTTATGTCTGTGAAGTACTTTGAGATCATTGAGGGAAAAGATATACAAAGTCATGTATTTTAACTTTCACAAAGGCTGGTTATTGTTTCATCACTTTCTCAGGATGACTGGCCAGAACTTCCTTTGGGTTTAATTAATCCAGCTGGATCAGCAGTATAAAGTTCCAGCATCTCTTTTCTCTCTCCAGGATTTGGATGTACTACTTCACTCCGTAGATCTACCTCTCTGCAGATGGGGGAATGGGACAGATGGACCCAGGAGCAAAACATGGTTGGACAAGATGTTGCAGAAGTTATTTTGAACAACTCTCAGTGATGCATCTCAGTTGTAGGGAAAATACATTTAAAAAAGAAAGAAAGAACCAGAAAAGAACTGGTAGCTTGGCATCTTTTACCTAGGTTAGTCCAATATGCAAATTTGAATGGGCTTTCTCATTACAAGTGAATGACTTAGTAATGAAATTTGGAGGACGGAGAGATTGTGGGAGCTGAAGACCAAGGATAGACAGCCAAGGCAGCTAGGGAGTGAGGGAGCCTGATGGTGTGGAAAAGGGTAGACTGTCAGCATGCTGGTCTCTGGCTCAGTACCTTGCCTAACAGTGATTTCTGGCAGGCTGTCATAGATCATCTAATTCTCTAAGCTCCCTACTCCGTTTCAGTGAAAATGAACATCAAATCGATGATTCATAGCCAGTGCCTTTAAAACAGCCCACTTGCCTCCAGCTGGAGTACAAAGAGAGTTGTGGTCCCTCTACACTTCCCTGCCTTCCTGCAGGCAGGTGCTTCCTAACTTCTCACCATCGGCCCCTACTGGCAAGGCTGCACTTCAGTCCTGGCTCTTTAGGCCATTTGCTGCCCCTTACCTCTTCTGTCACCTCCATTGTCTGCACCCAAACTGCAGGGGGTGCTCCTGATAAAGGTCCAGCTCTTCCCAGGCCTGTGGCGTCTCTGGGTTGTGTCTGTTTTTTCCTGTGTTTTGGAGAGGGGCTCTGCAACTGGGCTACAGACTGGAGTCTTTTCTTCCTGTTCATTCCGGGCGGGAGAGGTGATGTCTGGTAATGCACCAGCAGATCATTTAGAGATGTTATCCATCACACAGGCAGAGAGAAAACCTGCAGATTTTCTTACAGGGCTAAACATTTTAAAGGATGTTGAATGCGTCAATGCTAATCCTGCATTGGGCAAAATGCCAGTCTGCCTAATGCCATTGCTGGTCTGACATTTGAGTCCCCATCCTAATGGATGCCAAAGCGGATCCCTCCAACTCACAGAGCCATTAATTAGAGCTTAATGACTTTCTGCAAGAAAGGCCTCGGAAATGAGATTCAGAGAATTTCCTTACTGATAATACACGGTGTGCTTACCAGGTTGGCCTGCTTTGGTCAGACTCTGAGGTCCCTTAAGTCAAAGGGTCTGTGCTTCTGTTTACAGTACATACCTTTTTTCCTTTGTAGAATGACAGTTTCCTACATATCTGAAGATGTTTTGTGTCTTCTCTGGGCAGGAAATGAGTTTTAAACTCTGCCAATACCTGCATTGCTCTTGGAATGACATCTCTGTTTACACCCTAAAACTTCAGTCCCAGTTACCTGCAATAGTGGTTTCTATGACTTTTTGCTTTATCTAAAGTTTTCTGAGTGGACAAGGAATCCATTTTTGGAGGTTTTTCTTTTTTAACTAGACACTGAATTCAGTGTTTACTTTCAACCAGTTTAACTCTGAATCTCCCATTTTCTTAACAGAACTTGAATGGAGGCTCTCCAAAAGGCATTGGGAACAGTCTTTCCTTCTTGATTTTGAATATATTATTTTTCTTTCATGTCTATTAATTAAGATTCCTAGGCTGTAACCTCTGGCTGCAGACTCTACTTGTGTATTGATGGTGAAGTGTATGAATATGGAGTGTCTATTTTGTGTGAAGTTTGAACATGATGATGAGAGCTGGATAGCTCAGTATTTTCTTTCAATCTCTTTGCAAGGTGATTGGAAATTCTGAGAAGTTTGAGCAGTACCGGTAGCAATCAAATCTATTTTCCCAGTAATTTTCTTGAAACTAGCTGTGTACTCATCTACATAATGCTTTTGTCAGATCTCTCCATTTGACGTTGCTACGGTGCAGTTAGTATTGGCTTGCATAAGAGCTGGAGGAAAAAAACCTCTGAACTTTACCTCGTTGGCACAATCATGTACTTTTGCCAGTGCTACCAGCACAAATACTGACTTCAAAGTGGTTTTGCAAATGTTTGAATTCAGTTAATGCAACCAAGCCGTTATGGAGACTTGGTTCCTGAAGCAAGCCTATTCCATTTTCTTTGCTCTAGTTGGGTGCACGTATCTAAGGGCTGGGTACTGCAGTATTCCTCCTCAGTGGAAGGCTATTTAGGACACATTATATGTCAGCTGTTGTAGCTCTTATCCTCTGTTGAAAGTACATAAGAATGTTGAATTTGTAAGGCTTTTTTAGTTTCTACTCTTTAGTGCTTCTACGTGTGCTATTTTTGCCAAGCCAGACTCTTCAGTTTCACTATAGAGTGTATCAAAGCTGAAGAAAATTTGAATGATTCTGGCTTTGTGCTTTTTCATCATAAGATTTTTTTAATGTGAAAATAAAGTTATTTTCAACTTTGCAGATTTTCAAATGTTTAAAAAATTTCAGATTTACGCAGAGTAAAATGATTTTTTGAAATATTTTGAAAATCCTTGTGTAATCTTACAATATGAAGGTGGGTAGGAAGAGATGAAAAACAACGTTTTGCCCTTTCACAGTGCATTTTGCATTGTAGGTTGGAGCTGAATTTAAACTCATCAGAGCAAAGTTCTGTGTGTGTGTGTGTGGCGGGGGGGGGTAAGTACAAGGCAGGGGGACTGATTTAGCTGGAAGCAGAATAGGAGCTTTTAATGGTGGGCGGGAGGAGAAATGTTCTGGGACAACTCTGCATGGATCTGCCACCTCTGCAGTCTTCAAGGATGGGCATGGAGGAGCCAGGGAGCTGTGCCTTCTGTAGCCAAATGGCTCCCAGCACACGATGCTAGAGGTCCCCCTTATGTCCCAGCACAGCTTCATGATTGCAAAGCTCAGTTTTACTGTCATCTTTTTTTCTCTCACCCGCTTATTTCTTCTTTTTTGCATTAATTAACCTCTCATTTTTGAGCTTGGGATGCTGTAAATTTACCAGTGTGACTCACAAAATTAACATCCCTCACAGTGCTCTGAGGAAAAGAGACTGGAGCCCCATAGCTCCAAGGCAAAAAGCTAGTCAGACGTGACTTCATGGTACGTTTGACAGGACACTCTGATCAGCCCGCTCCAGTGACAGCATATCACATGGCTGCCCAGGGAGGGGGCTGGCTCCATAAGGCCTTCTGCTTCAGGCCTAGGAAATGGGATGTCCAGGGTTTTGTTTGTTCACGTGCACATCCATTAGCTACGCTAACCATTTTGCTGGCAGCCGCTTTTGGTAGCCCTTGTTTCTTTGGGCTAGGATAGCTTGGTGCTGTAAGCAGAACAGTGCTTGGCTGATGGACGTTGAACTGGTTCGCTGTAGCACTGGCAAACTGTACATTTTGATTTGGTGTGTGTGTTTAATAAGGATGGGGGACTGATTACTTGATAAGGACAGTTGATTGCTTCTTACTGAAGTCCAGATTGGCCTTTCAGATACGGAACGTATAACACACGTAACAGACTGAGCTCTTCTCATTAAAATCCTAGAAATAGCGGTGCTCACTTTTACCATATTGATACTGCGTCTATCTGAAATGAAGTGGTAAACTGTGTCTGACCTGTGGAATCTGAATTTCTCACCCATATGATGCGAAAACAGGGAAAAGCTCAAATTTGAGATATCATGGCCCAGATCTATTTTGATCAGTGATAGCAGTAGGGGCTGTTGCTGTGCAAAATTTTGTTTGGACAGCTAGGAGTCAAAACCTTTAAATTATATTTTCTGGCAGAGGGGAGGGAAGAACAGATTGTTTAAATGTATGATTTAATCGTGTAGGAAAGTGGCAGGAGAGAAGGTAGTGTAAAACCACAAACTCCAATATGTTTTCATTTAAGGATTGTGGATTTGACCAAATTTCTGTTTCTCCCTCTTCTCTCAAGCTCTGAAAAATATGTTTATTGGTTGTTACCTCCTTTTCCTAGTTCATTTGTTTTTTGTTTGTTTGTTTGTTTTTCCTAGAAATCCTTGAAAACTGTTCAGGTTCTGCTTAAAAATAAATACCTAATATTATCCCTTTGCTGCATGATTGTAAAACTACAAATAAAGATGTGAGATCATTTGGAAGCATTGATGTCAGAGTGAAAACTCCTAGTATTTTAGATACTATTTGGGTCCCCCATATATAACAGCTAGGCTCCAGTCTGAAGGCTGGTGTCTTGAAGAACTACGGCAGCAGTATGACTGCTTCCTTCAGAGAGAATTTCATGGGTTTTGCTCTGTTTTCATCCCTATGACATTTCTGTCTTAGACAAACTCTTCCCTGCTATAATGGATCTAATGTTAAGTGAGGACTTCAGGTATGAACATTACCTGGCAGGATTTTGATACTGGTTTGTCAAGTTTCCTATCCTATCCCTCATACCCCAAAATGAAGAGATGAGAGAATAATTGAATTTGATGATTCTTGGGGCTTGGTTTTTGTCATTTTTCATCAATCCCATTATTTCTTTCTAATGGGACTAAATTTTTGTCTTGTCTGTTAAATGTTTTGCTGTTAGCCACTGACCTCAGTGTGAAGCTGGCATGTCCCTGTGAAAGCACAGGTTTTCCATAGAGCCTGGAAGAGGGTAAATGTGGTCCTTCCTTCTAGCAAGGGTAATAAGGGTCTTTAGAAAACATGAAATAATTAGGCTGTGGGTTTTTTAGTGTGGGGTGGGAATGGTGGAAACAGTTAAGTGCATACCTACAAGGCCTTTTTTTGTTGTTGTTGTTGTTGGACTTTCAAATCTCATAGCTCAAGGAAGCTGGAGAACATGTCAGTTTAGAGAAGCATGTGGGGCAGCATTCACCAGCGACAACTTGTACAAAAAAATAGAAGTAAACAGGTTGCTGATTGCCCTTTGGAAAGAGGGAGGGCAGAAAAGTTGAGAGAATAGAGGATGGCATCAGAACAAGGTGAAAGAAGGCAATTTAGCAGTCAGCACTTCCCCATCTCCGGAGGCTTGCATTTAAGCACATCCATCCAGTGCAGCTGCAGCTTCATTTTAGGAATCAGGAAATAAGCTGAGTGGCAAAGAAAGATAGGAACCGACAGCTCTCACTGTTCAGGCTCTCCCCTTCGCACTGGGAGAGCAAGTAGAGAAGAGCTTTTCTCCTGCGGAAGCGTGTAGCGTTTGCCAGCAGACATCATCGCTGAGCGGAGAAAATGGTAGAGTGAGGGAAGGACTCGTGGAAGTGCCTGGTCCCAGCTGCCCAAGTGAATTAAGCTCAGTGCCTGTGCGAGTTTTGCTGACTCTGTGCCTCCCCAGGATTGGGGCTGGGGGGGGCAGTGGATGGGAAAGCAAATGACAGTTGTGAATCTGCTGATATTTTGTTTCCAGTGGCTTTGCCATTAACAGCTAAGCTCATGCTCTCCACTTTAACAAAACCCTTTTAGAGACCCATTAGTACTGCCTTTGTTTTCTCTAGCCTGTTTCATATATAATCGTGTCTTTTTTATGGAAAAGCCTGAGGTGAAGTGGAAGCAATTTCTCTTCATTCCAGGTGGCAGCAGAGTGGAAGCCAAATCCAGCTCATTGCCAAAGACTAGCACGTTCCTGAGCCTTCGTGCTTCTTCCTTTTTACCCTCCTGTTGTATTCTTGTCAGGACTGAAAACAACACCAAGATGGTGGGTGGCTCATCTTGAAATAACCAAAGATGACCTGTGGGCTCTTCCGCACCATTTTGCTTTGTACGGCCTTTTGTGGAGCCAGGGGTGAGAGGGGACACCTGCGTGCAGGCAGCTCGTGTCCTTGATTGTTCCACAGCAGGATGCTGCCACCACATCTCTGCTTACTGTAGAGCTTTTGGCAACTCTATGCGCCTGTATTCTGAGCGTCTCTCCCAGCAGCTTCTGGTCATCTGTGGTTATTCATCAAAGGTTTCTCAAAATGACAGTGGTGCCACCATCACCAGACGAGTGATTACAAACCATGTTCCCAATGGGTAACAGATAGATGTTAGCAGCGATGTCTGCTCCGTTGTTTCTTACAGTGAGTACATGTGCAACAGTAACTATCTACCTTTCTTCTATGCTGACGGCTAGTCCATAAATAATAAACATGTGTGGGGTATTGAATGAGGCACTGAATGCGCCTCAGTGCTGACTGAAGAGTAACCCCTGCACTGGTCGTGTTGAGTTACAGCAGTACCAGAAGAAATACTAGACCTAACATCTTTTTCTTCCGATGTGACTTCTGGTCATTCAGGTGGCTTCTGTTAGGTGGTGCCTATGTAACTCGTGAGCTACAAGGCTCACAAGAGGCCACTACAGTGTAGTGTGCTCATCACTTGTATAGTGGCAGTAGGATGTCAGCGTCTGTGCTGCTTCGCTGTGAATCCTCTACAGTCCTGTAGGTTCTAAGAAGGGGCGTACAGAAATTGGCCTGCTGATTAACAGTTTTCGAATCCCAAAGCTCGCAAAGCCAAACATCAGACTGAGTAACATTTATTTTTAATTACCCCTCCCTCCCCCCCCCATCAAAACTAGAAAAGAAAAATGTTCATTTGGCTCCAATGGAATGTTTCATTTACAAGAAAGTTCCCCCCCACCAGATAATTACAGTAAAAGCCAGTGAAGTGTAAACTTGGTATGACATATAATTGCCTGATACAGGATTCATGTCAGATGTCTGAATTGTTCAGGTATTTGCCCATAAGGTTCAGCTTGCTTTTCTGGATCAAGGAGATCAAGATCCAAATTACATGCTCTCCCCAGAACTGTATTTCTAAGTGCCTCTGAATTACTATTGCTGTACTTCAAAACTTTCTTTGGGAGTCTCATCTTCATTCAAATGTGATCTGTGCTGTGAAGAGGCTTGCTGACCACTTCTTAATGGCTGTGTAAAGCCAAGGTGCTCTGCCTCGCTTGTATTCTGCTTTTCCTGTTCCTTACAGATTAGTAAATCAGGAACAGTTTCCTCAGTGACTCCAATGAAGTTTAAATCAGAGGAATGTTAATGTAAAGCGATTGAGGAAGAGAGATGGAATACACTGCAGTTGTTAATCTGTTTTAAAAGACAAATAGTGCTCCCAAACAGCCTCATTGCAGCTACTCCAACAGCTACTTGTCACCTGCTTCCTCTGCAGTTCCTTGATTTTAGCTCTGCTTGCTTCATGCTCTCTTGGAGTTTAGGAATATCTAAAATAAAAGGAAAAATCCTGGAAGAGGTTGTACCTTCTCCTGTTGCATCTTTTGCCCATACTTTGTTGCCTCCTGTTCCTGCGTGACAGTACATTCCCAATAGATCTAGTTGGGCCAGCTTACCCTGACAGGTACCCCAACACCCAATATCAAGTTGCTAAGACTGTTTGAACAGGAAAAAAGGAAGCTCTCCAGGCTCTGGAGGCAGGGGTCTGCAAGCACCTCCAGTCATCACTAGAATAACAATTTCCAGAGAGAAACCATACACAGGGGATTAAATATTTGTACATATTATGGAAATGCACAAAAATTGTGCATAGGATGTATAGCCACATATGTAACTATACATATTTGGATGGTGTTTGAAGAACTAACTTCCTTATGCCAATACCCGGTGCTGGTATATGGGCAAGCATGTTACCACATACCTCACAAGAGATGCCAGCAGAAGAAAGCTGCCATGTAATGATACTCATTTTCTTCTTGTGGGCAAACCGGCTGAATTATTGATGCTTGACCTGGCCGCTAGCAGCTCACGTTATGGAGAAGATGTAATAGCAACTTCTCCTGCAGGTCATGGAGAAAGAGATCGAGTAGCTTCATCCTCAAGAGGTGATTTTACTGTTCCTTCCTTTGGGGGTTAAGCTTTGATTGCTTGATTCATGTGGGTGTCTGGTGCATGCTTTTCTGTCCTGTCCCTGTTATTCTGTGTAAAATTTCCAGGGCTGTCTCTACATTCAAAAAAACAGACACCCCCCCCCTTTTTTTTTGTGGGGCACATACAAGAGTGCATGAACAAGAGTTCTGGCTGTGCAAGCATAGATTTCCCTGGGTTTGTTTCGCTCTGCGTATACGTATCATTCTATATTGCCTGCAAGTACACTGCTGTTTGGATAGAGAGAGGGGCTGCATATTTCTGATACCCAGCTTTGCTTCACTTTTCTTTTTCATATAACTTCTGCAGTAGTCCTCCCTGGACCGCTCATCCCACGTTGTATTCTTCCATGGCTACTACTGTTTTGCACAGTTTCCCATCAGTTTCATCTCCCATCACTGTTTCTCCTTCTCTGAAAAGACGCTCACTTTTTCTGTTCACCTCTCTGCTCTTCTCCACTGATTTTAAATTTAAAACTGACCTCTCCTCCAAATAATTTTGTCTTAATCTCTTTATTAGCATTTTTTATGGTTTTGCATTGGATTTATGTTGTGTTTGCTTGAAGTGTTTATTTTTAGTCTATAATCCCATTCAAGGTAGAAAATATGACAGTATTTATAACCCATTGTGTAAATCCATGGTGCTATGTATACCCAATTTCAAGAACTACTTGAAATTATCCATAGTTTCAATAAAGAAGCTGCCACAACCACTGGGGCAAAGGTGGCAAAAAAGTGTTCTGCTTCCAAGGCATATGGGCATAAGGAAAGGGCTAAAAATTGGTACCTCTGTGCTTCTCTCTCACTTTCAATTACATTCCTTTAAAGTTATTTAGATTCATGCTACAGGTGTCTCTGAAGGCTTCTTTGCATTCTTACATTTACTAATTCATCATGTAGCAGACACAAATTAAGACCCTACACATCTGCACTGTGGGTTGCATAAGCCTATAGAGGAACCTGTGCATTGTTAGGGAGCAGAACTTTCTTCTTGTAAAAGCTGGAGAGTATCAAGGAGAGCACGTGCTAGGGATTGATTGGGGTAAGATGGAACCAAAGGACACTTGATCGCGTTTGGTGAATGTTACTCCTCTTTTTCAATTGTAGCCCGTGCTCCCTAAGTGTTCCTTACTGTTGGCAGTATACAGTGCATGATGAAACTTTTCACAGCTGAAAGTCTGGAGCATGAACTAGCTTACTTAGGATTTGGATTCTACTGTACTTGCCATTTAAAGTGCCTTTTTTGTGTTGTGGCTCCCTGTACTATGGGTAAGCAGTCAGAACTGCCCGCCTGTTCCCCAGAGGCTAGATGGAAACAGCTCGTGATTGTCACTGACCCATCCTGGTTATCAACTCAAAACAAAGAAGTGAAAGCCTGATAGCCTGTTAATGATCCCCTGGGATATCCATTTATCTCGTGTGTCATTTTCTAGTCCTTAAACACTTGGAGTCTCATGGAATAAGTACTGAATGTGTCACTGGCACCACTTGGAGAAAGTACAGCAAGAGATGTTTCTGACAATTATGGTGGCATTTGCAGCCCTGTTATTGTGACCTAATCCTGTGATAACATGAATCACTGTAATGGAGATGTCATCTGAGGTTTAAGCCCTCACCATCCTGGTCTGCCCTATCATTACATCCGCCAAGTGCAGCAACATAGCTCAATGATACTGTTCAAATTACACCTACAAAAAATGATTGAAATGTTGCTCTTGGTTTCTACTTTTATGTATGGTGTATTTGCCTCCTGCAGCACGGACATCAAGCAGAAGAGGATATTGAGGGTAGAGGTGCTGCTCTTAGTGCCCTGATCAAGAACAATTCCCTTTTATTGGCCAGATAGCAATGGTTTCCCTTTCTTGGTGTCTTTCACTGCAATTGAAGGACAGAATTCCAGCTGTATGGGATCATAAAATGTGAAAATTATATCAAAATGCTGAAAGCCACTTTTCTTCAATGAATCATTGCTATTTTTTTTTTCCTGCTTTGTTAAATCTCCCACCACAGTGGAAATTGCAACAAATATGAAATGCTGATTGATTATGCATCGGTGTTGCATTTTAGGTCTGGAAAAAACAGAATAAATAAAAGCAAGGTGTGCAATCAGGTTAGAGCAGTTAAGGTTTGAAGTACGGGACATGTGGCTAGAAGCTGAGAAGAGGATAAAGGCAGTTTGGAGGATTTTTGCAGACAGACAAAAGGGAAGTAGCTTAAAGAAAATGAAAAGCAGAATTTCACGGATCTCTGGGAGAAAGAAACGCTCTCTTTTTCTATGTATATTTATGAGGTTAGTTTTTAAGAAGTTGCTCCTTTTAAGGCAAGAGGGGAGCTGTGCTTTGATCAGGGAAGCAGGGAGAATAGTTCAGCAACAGCGCAAGCAGAGATGTGTTATTTCTTGGCCAATAAAACTTCCCTGTGTGAAAATGATCTGGAGGTTCAGTTTGACTTTGTGGTGGTCATGCCCAGGGACCTCTCAGCCTACAGTTTCCACTGATTGGCATTCTCATAGCCTCAGCACCGATGCTGGGGCTGAGCGGGCCTTGGACACCGAGTCTCTAAGCCTCCATTTCTGCAGTTCTTTCCCCTGGTGAAGATTGAGATACTTTAAGCCAAGAATGAAGCCAAGAAACTTCTTCTGATGCTGCCCACTTTTGAGTACAGCTAATGGCCTGTGTTTCTCAGGAACATCATCCAGACTAGTGACTTGATCTATCTCTATATAACAGGTGGAGGGGTCAGATGCTCTAAGGATGAGGCAGCTATCTAGGATTTCAGAGACCTTGTGCTCAATTACTCCACTACAAGCTCTGTTCCTCTGGCCTACCTTGTAAAAATGTTTCGAAGATGACCACAATAGAGATTGCAAGGCATCCGTGCTACAGAGTAAATAGTTACAGCCAGAAGTCTTTAATTAGGAATTGATATTAAGGAATCGAAAACTATTTAATATACTTTGTTGTGGTCAGCCTGGAACTAATTAAAACTCCTGTCCTAGCGTGCACCATTTCTGGTTAATATTCCTTACAACAAATAAATCTTCACTACTCTCAAATGAGTTGTCAGGAATGCTGGAAGAATATTTTCAAAGCATTAGAGCCTGGAAATAAGACTTCTAAAGACTGTCTTCCTTTAGGGCAGGCATGCATAAACAGTGTTAAATGGTTATTTTATTATTACTGTTACTGTCAGCTGTTTTTTCCATTTGTTTAGCACAGGACAGCCTAAAAGTTGTCTATCCAAAGACAAAGCATGCTGCATTCCATTGGAGTCTTTTTGGCTGCACTAATTTTCATAGATAAGAGATTTTATATTTCTTGCCATTAGCATAAAAAATGCTTTTTAGAGAGAGTAAAGGTCCTGGGACAAAATTCTGTCATTAGTTCCAAGAACCAAATAGAGCACACTAGGACCGCATGGATGCTGTGAACTGGCACTGGTATTGAGCTGAACATGGCTTTAGGCTGAGTTGCAGCCTGCATAGGTCCCTCAGACGTCATTTTGGCCACTCTAACTTAATGTAACCTTGTGTCCCAGTTATAGAAGAAACTGTTCTATATCCTTGAGCAAAATCCTCTTCAGAATTCTGACAGTGGCCTGAAACTTAGTGATATTATTTCCTTTAAATCTGGTTATTCGTATTTAATGTCCTCAAATGCTGGTGAACTAAGCTGTGGAAAACCTGGCATGAATCCTAGAGATAATTATGAAATGGGGTACCTTATCTTAACAGCTTATAGCTCCTTCTCCAACAGTTTAAAGATTATTATAATTCTGAGAGAATGCTAAAGGTGGTTCACTTGTCTTTGTATTTTCTTTTATTAGAGCGCACTACTGCATTTGATGCATTGTCAAAAGAGAGGAAAATGATAGAATTTGTTAACATAAGTGTTAAATGATTAGGAAATGTCCTCCAATTTTCAGGAGTTATCTGCAGCAAGGTAATTTCATTTGCATCAATGGGATTATTTACATCAGTAATAGTTTCAGATTTTGATAAAGGCTTCAAATTACAAAAGGAAGAGGTTAAGACAAGAAGAGAGTGATTTCCCACTGTGATTACCAGTGAATGGGACAATCGTCATGAAGCATGGATGCATAACAGATCGGTTTCCTATAGCTGGAAATGCAGAAGAGAGGGCTCTTAGCACAAAAAATGACAGGAAGGAAAGAATGATAAATAGAGTGGAGGCAGCAGGAGTGTGAAAGAGAGAGAGAGAAAGTCAGGCTGGCTGCTTTGCGTTCTCCCTATCGCCCCACTTTCCTTCTCTCTCAGTGCTCCGTGGATGGCCAAGAGAGAAGGAAATAAGCAGTGTAGCTGAAGACTTGGGGGACGTGGCTAGAACGCTGCAATGTGCAGTGCTTTGCAGGTTTTCTCTCATCCTTTTGGTATGCTTATCTGCTCACGCAGGACAGATTATCATGAGCTGTGATGTCCTCTGGAGCAGCAGTGTGTGGAAAATGTCCCAGTTGCTAACAGTTATCTTTAAATTCTTACGCAGTATAGAATTGATTTAACCCAATCCTTGCTTTATTTATTATTGATGCATTTAATGGAGATACTCAACATAAAAAAGGATCTTGAAATATGCTACTGAATTTTGGGATGACCTCTATTTTTATTGCCCCACTCTGTGGTGTACAAGGATGAGAAGTCATAAATATCTGTCAGTCTTGGTATCTTTTCTGCAATAAGGGGAGAAAGTAATGATGAAAACAGGGAAAGAAATCTTTAGCTGACAATGCGACTTATATTTACCTATATTCCTCCTCAGCCTCTTACAATATCCAGACTGAGAACTGAAAACTTACCATGTCCTTTCTCAAGTGCAGGAAAATATGCAGCCATGGTTTCAGCTCTCCCTGGGAAACGAGAGATCAGTTTTAGCACCCCTCAGGGGGCGGGGAGTTGGCAATTCCCCTTTAGCTGTACCACTGCCATTGTCCAGAAGGTGGCAAAAGGTCCTCCCTGCTGAATGGGCAATCTGTCCAGTCACGGAAGACAGCTAGCACCTGTGTTTAATCATTTCTACACTGCTGCTTCTTGGCACACCACAAAATGTAGCTAGGCCTCGTCCTGCTTGTGGACGATCAGCATGCTAAATTCTGCTCTGGTGTTGTTTGTGTAAACTAATAAAGCCGATGAGATTGTGCAAGCTATAGCTGAGAGTGCGATCTGACTTGCTGCTGGCATTGGGGTGACTGTATGGATGAGTGGGATTTCAGGACGATAACCAAACTGTGTACCTGAGCTACTTTGTACCTCCTGGAGACGAGGGGGACCCTCCAGGTTACCAAGTACTTCAGTTCCCTGGCTCTATGTATAGGCTCTATTGCTAGGGGAATGAATTCAGGACATGCATCTTTTCTTCCCATAAGCTGCCATGGGAATACTTCTGCCCACAAAGTCCAGCAGTAAACTGTGTCTAGCTCCAATTTACGTTAAGAGCAAACGTTGATCAGGCAACATTAGAGCAATTGTACAGACACAAGAGGCAGTGTATGACCATCCATTTCAATTTAGGCTGGTAAGTTCTATTTCATTAAATCCAAAGATGGATGCTACTGATCCTGATAACTTGTTTTCAAAATATTTATTCTGAGCAAGCCTTATAGCACTTCCCCCCCCACCGCCGCCACTCGTTGCATAGCAGGGAAAGCAAGACAGAACAGGACAGAATTCTGCAAGTGAGAAAACATCAGGAAGAGTAGCTTCCTATTATCATTGCTAATTTGCATCCCCATTAACATCCAGTCTGGGTTCACTTCTCAAGTCAAGGGAATCTGAAAAACGATACAGCATGGGTAAGGCACGCTCTACACCTCAGCTGCTGCCTCCACCTTCTCTGGGAGCTGTTGTTACAGTTTAGATTAGGTGCTAAATGTTTACCTTGACAACCTGTCTATTCTGTACCAGTCACTAAGTTTCTTGCTCTAGAGAACAGCAGGAAACGATGCTTGTGGTATAGACTCAAGGCCAGTTAAAAGAATTGTTCTTTACAACATATGATTCCCCCCAACGACACAGCAAATGTAGAGATAGTAGAAGAGCGAGAGGAAACTACTCTTTCTTAAATTTCCTGGATTCAGTAATCTCAGTCTGTCCAGGGGAAGGACAAGGGAGAATGGTTGTCACCATAAAAGTGTAGAAAATGGCCCACAGAAGTTTCCACCAAGCTCAGCTGATAGCAGTGATGGTGCTCTCAGCTGGTGCTTTCTGCTTTGGGCCTGCTGTGTCAGGGGAATGGTCGCATACCTCACTGTATCTGCTCTCCTTACAGACCAGCAAAGAAGCTGGCAAAGAATCTCTCTGCTGGCACTGAGGCCAAGTTTGCGTCGAGAGGGCAATTTGTGCTCCTGTCCTAGAAGTGTGATCCGCTTGTTCTGATCTGTTGCTGCTTAGAGTTTGTGCAGCTGCTTGTCCTGCACCTTCCTGGGGCAGTCAGGGAGCAACAAGCAGGCATCCACCCACCTGATCCACGTGTATCCCTCCTGCTCTGCATGCTCTCAAGACAGCACAGGAGCACAGATAGTCACACCATCACCCTCCTTAACAGCACCCGGGCTGGCCCCAGCACTGAAGGTGCTGTAAAGGGAGGGAGGATGCGTGCGTGGAGGCACTAGATGTTCTTCGGCTGTCGCGTACTATGCTGCTGAAGGAGGAGAAAGCCATACCTAGGAAAAGCAGGACAAACGTTCTCCTTTTGGTTATTTGCATTTCAGATCCAATACCGCTTCCCTTTGTTAGAGATAATGGCAGTAACATAGAATACTAGCAGTATTTGCAGATACATGTAAATTGCCTAACTTTGTCTATAATTGGTAGCATAGGATGAATATTTGGAAAATATTCCTGCCTTAATTACATTGCCCTGCAATTGAACAATTGCATAAAGCACTGATCTTCTTAAAATAAAGTATATCATAAAAGCTAAAGCCTACAGATGATACAAATGTCAACTTTAAAATCAATGTCTCTTTAAAGCAATCATCAGGAATATACCCTGATTTAAAAATATCTTTCACAAAGTTTTTTTACAGAGGTTACATCAATTTTAATTTTTATTTAATTTGATTTTCAAAAGGTCATCAGATGCTATGATTTCCTTCTAACTCACTCAGCCCCACTGTGATTCTTTGTGTGCTTTCAACTCTAATTTTAGCTTAATTACTTTTTGCAAGGAGCTTTGTATGGACAGAAAAAGGGTCAGTAATCAGGGTGGGTTGAGGCTTGCAAAAGTTTCTCAATTTTCCTCATTATAGTTTCCTAAAATTGTTCAGTTGCCGAGAAAATAAAGGGAGCTGTTTTGTGTCTGGATGAATAAAACTCTTAAGTAACTTATGTGCAGTTTGAGCTCTTACTTAAGGGGTTAAAGATCTCCATGAAGAATTTAACAACTGATACATCCACTACTAAATAAAATGCATATTTGAGGAAAACTCCATTCCTTATAATTGAATAAAACCTCTGAGAAATGTTACTGCTCATCGCTATTTGTCATGAAGATGCCTTTAGGGATTTGGACAAATAGCAGAAAGATCTTCTAAAGGGTGAAGTCATACACGTGCCTATGAGAGTGTGTCTCTCTGAAGGCAGTTTTATTGCAGTGTATAGCAACTGGTTAATTTCAAACCTTACTAAAGAGTAAGTCTTAAATGAATATATGACAGAAATAATATTTTGATATTTGCTAGGAAGAGGTGACATTTCGAGCCCACATGAGACAGTCTTTTACTGTTAAGAGCTAAAATAACAGCATGCATAACCTTTCAAGTTGCAAGCTAATTGAGCACAGCATCATCTTAGAAATATCATTTTAGGGAGACCCAGTCTTTTTATAAAAGCTTTTGTCTTTTTTTTTTTTTTAAAGTATATATATGCGTCTCCATCATCAAACCTTGCATGACACTCAGTGTAGAAGACAATCTATCAGTTTTAGCCAGACCTGCAGCAGGAGCACAGAGAGCTGTTTCAGTCTCAAGATGCTAAACAGGTCAAAGACTGAAAATTTCTTGTTCTTTATTTAAAATAGTGGTGGAAGAATTTTCTTTTCTGGAAGTGCATTTGAGATATACATCCCCATAGCAAATGTCTGCTATATATAACGTACTTCTAGCAAATTTTTCAAAGGTCTATAGTACTACCCTGTATTTAAAATGTGCAAACTCTGCAGTAGTCGGCATGAGAAGAGAACTTCAAAAGTAGCTGTCTGGAAGATGTGTGCTTTAGATGAGCAGATGAGAATCCTGTGACTAATCGATTATGGACATCGAGGAGTAAGTATCAACTCAGATGATGCACAGTCTACCTAGGAGATGGAATACCTACTTCACATTTGTGGTCTGGACACCGATTTGCTGTGTGCCTTTGAGACAAATGTCAAACTGTGTTGCCTGAACATGCCCATTGCACTGAGCTGAACTTCACTTTGTACCAGATAAAGCACTCCATTTCCAATTCAGATGATATTACTGAGCATCAGGCAGATAGCTGAGTTTAAGGTTTACCTTCTGCAGGCAACTGTGCTGTGCTTTATTTGATATCTTTAAGCTATCAGACGGTCTGGTATTTCAGCCTCTTCTACAGGCACAAACGCTATTGGAAAAATATTAGTGAAACCCCCTCCTCTATTTGTATGTATTTTGAATGATGACCGATTTCTGGGTTTGGAAGAGCAGCCACTGTAGTCACTGCTACGTACTGTAGCAGAGAAGCTAGCTCTTTTTTTCCTAACACATTTAACTACAGTTGAAAATGCAAGCCGGTGGCTTGTGGCGAGGCTTAGGATTTGTGTACTACATGTAGCTTTTTTCTGTCTTTAGCACGAAGAACCTTTTTTGATGCATCTTTTATAAAATATTGATACAAACAACAGCAAAAAAATTAGCTCTGGTCATAGGTGGTTCCTAAGGAAACAGAAACAATGCCACAATTTCAAAATTTGATGGCCATATTTCAGTAAAGAAAGAGATAGTGTGCATCTGGCTTTGATTAAATGTGGTTAACTGGAGTTTTAAATACTAGTAGTAAGAATTAGATATTTTGATTTCAGTAGTTACACAAGGTGAGCATGTGGTCCAGTATTGACCTGAAGAAAACAATAGATTTTAAATTAAAGAGATTTTAAGTCCTAATTCCCTACAGTTGTTCCAATGAAAGGATCTGATTTCATTAGGACTGCTTTTGTTGGTAAGGATTTGTAGTCATGTCTAAGAGATCTGTGACTGAAAAGGTGTCCTCAGGTAGAAATGTTGGTTTTCACCTCACAAACTCAGTTTATAATTTAGTTTGATACTGAAATTTCATAAATTCTGATGAAGTCATGTGTGAGCTGGCAGAAAAACAACGGTCTTCCTGTGTCTGTGGAGCTCAGGCTCTCTGCAAGGTATTCTGGTGAGACGTTTGTTGTGCAAACCTGTTAATTTAAATGATTCATGGACGAAGTTTTAGGAGCTACCACTTAATGCAGACTGATGCTAGGGTAAAAGAGGAAGACTTTTGCATGAAAAACAGTGTGTCAGGATGTTGTTAAAGATCCGTTAAGCTTCTTTAGAGAGGTGAGACAGCTGAAGCTGCATCATCTCTGCTTTAGAGACAAATTCCCACTACGATGAGGACCAGTGGGATAGCAATAATATCAATTGCACAAATTCTTTGCAATTTAACACATTTTAAAAAAGGCTAATGTTCAATGTAGGAAATCGTTCTATAATGATGTTGGACGATCTGGATGTACCTTGTACCAATAATCACGTATTTCTGAGAGCTACATTTTCAAGTAATTTCCACAGAGTTAGTAGATGGTTTCAGTTGTCTCTTCTGAGCTCATAATTGCACACTTCATATATAAATACCACTGTACAGCAAAAGTAAATGGACAATGTATGCATTAAATGAAAAAAGGTGGGAGGCTTATTTAGAGTGATCGATTAAATTTTCAGCTTGTCTCCTATCTACTGTGAATGATAATGCTTGTCTTGTGCTTTTCACCTGTAGGTGTCCTCATGTCTGTGAAGCACATTTATGCATTTAAAGGAAACATGCCTAGTTAGTGGTGGGATAAAGCCAAAGTTCAAACCTGAACCACAAAAGTTGATTCAGATGCCAAAGGTTTATAGCCCTCTGGTATATGTGACCTTAATGTGGATTTCCAAGTCATTTAGGGCTCTGCTGTATACTTGTCAGAGAATACTATTTTATTTTACCTTCACCCTCACTTTTTTTTCCAAAACCTGGCACTGTTTCTCTACATGCACTAGGCAGAGGGAACCTGTCTGGGGGTGAATGAGGCACCTGTGCAGCCTGGCACTATGCCTATTCCCAGCTGCTTAAATGGCCTCTTGGTATATGGTGCACAGTGTAGTTTGCAGCCTTTTGGCCGAGTCTTCCATCATACCATCCCTACACCTCTGCAGCTTAAGGCTGCTACCACAGTGTTTTCCGCCATGTCAGCAGTGCACACAACATCCATGGCTAGGATTTTGGTATCTCGGAGGTGGTGAACCTAGTGCTGCTGTCACCTTGGCCTCCTTTCTTGTGTGACTGGTTTCAGTAGTGCTTGTGGGGAGCCCAACCTGGTAAGCCTGGTGGGAGCCCGTTCGCCTCCCCAGCTCCAGTGAGCACAGGGCCTCACTCCCCGCATTGGTTTTGCTCATTGGGAGCTGCTGGACTAGACACAGTCTCCAGGATCCTCCTGGGAACAAGGTTTTAAGATGGTCTTCTCAGTAGTAGGGGCAGGACTGGTGGGGAGAGGATTGTCCAACCAGGAGCAAGCTGACTAGGTGTTCTTGCTCATATGGATTTTGTGGAACTTCACAGAAAATGTTAAGTGTTTCTTCATTAGTCAGCTCATAGATCAAGCATACCTGGTTTCTTGACTGGCTGATAGAGAACCTGGGCTTTTGGTGCCCATAGCTCTGCCACTCTGTCAGGCAAACAGACAATGAAACCAGCTTAGGAAACTCCATGGCCTCCAGTGTATGTGGCCCATAAGCATTTGCATGCTGCAGTTCTCTGGGACCCCTCACGTGGATTCAGGATCTTACTTTTTTTGTTTTGACACCACTTTGCTTTCACGGTTTGTTTGTTTGTTTGCTTGCTTGCTTCTTTTCAGGGGTTCTGCTCTAACTTCAGGTCCCAGGGCCCAAATTCCTGAGCTGTGGGTTCAAATGCCAGCTTTGATTTGAATTTCAGAAAGGAGGTAGGAAAACAGCTGAAAGATTGAGGTGACATTTCCCACATCCATAAAGTGATACATTTTAAGCCCACAAAGATGGAAATCTATTCTGTGTTTCTAGTACATTTTTCAGTGCCTATTGACTCTGAAGTGATATTTTTAAACCAATCATCATTTATACTTACTATAGTTCTTTTTTTCAGACTCTTTGAGACTGCTACCATAATCTCACTTTAGTGTTGGATGGTTGTACTTGCTCACCTTGCATTTACCACAATAATTCATTAAAAGAAACAGTCCTAAACTGAACTCTGTTGTCTGTAGTTACTTGGTGGATTGTAGGGAAAGTTCCAGGCTCCAATGTCTGTATGTCATTTAGTCAAAGCTGTCAGCATAGCTCTCTCTGGAAGCAGGTATGTTTTCAAATCTGAGGCTTGAAAAAGCAGACAAGCCTTTGTTTAGCTCTCTAAACAGATTTTCCCTGTCCTTTCCATCATGCTACTATATTGTTTTATGCCTATTTTGTTTGTAATTAAATTGATTTTTTATTATTATTTTTTTTTTTTGGTGTGACTGATACACTAACACACTTAATTGTCAGTGCTCTGAACTTTCCAAACGGGGAATCTGGAGGGGGGGAAAAGGGGCAATATTGTCAAGAGACCATTCCCAGCAGTATTGATTGGCTTTAGCACCAACCCTTTCAGACTGTCTTTACCCTCCTCAGGAAGAAACAGTGCCTAGCTCTTTGTATGTCTGGTGTGAAGAATTTAAGAGTTTTTGTTTGTTTGTTTTTGTTTTTAAATAATTATAAACTCATGCCGATTCCTTAGTGAAGTTTCTCAACAGTATCTTCACCGTCACATATGTAACTTTGCTTGTGGACTAACAAAAAACGTAGATGACTTTTTTTTTTTTTTTTTTACACCTGTGCACTTGAATGGTAACTACTTTTTAAGTTATGCTGATTAGTAATGTAATGAATAAGGATGAAGGTTTTCCATTTCCTTTTGCAGGCCTGTCCTCTTTCTACCCCCCACCCTCATATTTTTTTTGAATTGCCTCCAGGTCATTTCCTCTTGTTTTGTTAGTTGGAGTGATTTTATTTTTCAGCAAATATTTTATTCAATTGGGAATATGGTTTAGGTTTCCATAAATTTCAGCTCAACTTGCTAATTATCTTTGGTCTAAAAAGGCAGACTAAAAAAACAAAGGTTCAAACAGTCACAAACATAAAAAAAAAAAAAAAAGAATTAAGCCAGATAGGGTGGGAGAAGAAAGAGTTGCTGGAGGTAATGGTGTTGTCTCTCCCAGCTTTTGAGATATTGCAGACCGGAGTTCAAATCCTATATTTGCCTTTGAAAGCATGATTCTGTTTTCCACAGGAGTGTTGCAACAACCATACTGCAAAATACTTGACTTTGTTTCTCTCATTGTCTCTCTGATGTTACTGGGAGGAAATAAGCTGTTTCCTCCTCCTCACAGGCTCTGTGGCTGTTGCTGGAGATAACATAAAGTACACAAATTGTTAAGGAATTCTCAAAATTTGTGCCCAGCGGGTTGTGGTTAATGGAGTTAGGTCCAGCTGGCGTCCCGTTACGAGTGGTGTCCCCCAGGGGTCGGTACTGGGGCCCATCTTGTTTAATATCTTTACTGATGACTTAGATGAGGGGATTGAGTGCACCCTCAGTAAGTTTGCAGACGACACCAAGTTGGGAGGTAGTGTTGATCTGCCTGAGGGTCAGATGGCCCTTCAGAAGGATCTGGATAGGCTGGACCGCTGGGCTGAGGCGAACGGGATGAGGTTTAACAAGGCCAAGTGCCGAGTCCTGCACTTTGGCCACAATAACCCCATGCAACGCTATAGGCGTGGGGCTGAGTGGCTAGAAGACAGTGATGAGGAAAGGGACCTGGGAGTGTTGATCGATGCCAGGCTGAACATGAGCCGGCAGTGTGCTCAGGTGGCCAAGAAGGCCAATGGCACCCTGGCCTGTATTAGAAACAGTGTGGCCAGCAGGAGCAGGGAGGTGATCATCCCCCTGTACTCAGCTTTGGTGAGGCCGCACCTCGAGTACTGTGTTCAGTTTTGGGCCCCTCACTACAAGAAAGACATCGACGCCCTGGAACGTGTCCAGAGAAGGGCAACGAAACTGGTGAGGGGTATGGAACACAAGCCTTATGAGGAGCGGCTGAGGGAGCTGGGATTGTTTAGTCTGGAGAAGAGGAGGCTCAGGGGAGACCTCATTGCACTCTACAACTTCCTGAAGGGAGGTTGTGATGAGGAGGGGGTCGGCCTCTTCTTCCACATAACTAATGATAGGACTCGAGGTAACGGCCGAAAGTTGCGCACGGGGAGATTTAGATTAGATATCAGGAAGAACTTTTTCTCTCAGAGAGTGGTCAAGCACTGGAACGGCCTGACCAGGGAGGTGGTGGAGTCACCGACCCTTGCGGTTTTTAAGAGGCGCCTGGACAAGGTGCTACAAGATATGGTTTAGTAGCTTAGTGGGTAGTATTGGTGATAGGATGACGGTTGGACTAGATGATCTTGAAGGTCCTTTCCAACCTTGTGATTCTGTGATTCTGTGAAATCAAAGCCAGACATTTTTGGATCTAGTTGTACAAAATGTTTTATTCTTCCAAAACCAAAAAATGTTTAATTTCAGTGCTAACCAGAACCAATGTTTTCTTTGAAGGGAAATGAGAAGGAGGAGAGTGATATTCTTTTGTTGGTAGTTCATGATCATAGTTAGTTCACAATGATGCACCCTTAGAACCACCATCCTGTGTGTGTCTGCGTTACTGCTCTCCACCAACTTTTGGGACTATGCTGGTGCTCTGTTTTTGACCCCCGGTGATGTCTGGGAAAGCTTAGCACTAGACTGGAACTTCAGAGCCTGGAGCCTTCCATCAGGATGGCTAGCCGTTGGCACCAAACACAGATACTTCAGCAGTCTGGGAAAATACAGATAGCTGCATGTGAATGCTATAGCAGAAAAGCCCTGGACTACTAGAAGGATGCATTTATGGACTTGTTACACCTGAGAATCCAGTTGCAAAAGAGATGCTCTTTGCCAGGAAAGTTCTTTCACATCTTGTTAGGCTCCAGTTGCATTGGAAGCATATCTGTCACAAGTGAATCTTTTATATGTAAAGTAGGCTGCCCTAATTGCAAAAAAAAACCACAGGTTTTCCAAGGACGTATCCAGTACTTCTTGAAGCGAGTGAAACAAGAAATATCTCAAGTAGAACATTTCTCACAGTATTTTGTTATTTTTGCTTCTAAGTGAAAAAGCATGTAAAAATAAAATTATTTTATTTGCAAAGATTAATGGAAGTCATCAGAACCACAACAAATGTTTCATTTCGGATTTGGGTGTATAAACAGTTTAGGCTCTTAAAACAGCCAAGCATTTCTTGAATAGTGAGCCTAATGGTTTGGGGAAGTTATTGTGTTGCTGTTGTTCAACAATGAGAAATTAAGAGAAAGCTGGAGGCAGCAGAGTGGAAAAGAAAAAGCAGTAATTTTTTCTTCCTCTCTGGACAAGAGTTAGTTGGATTCAGCTAAAGTAGAACCATCTGTCATATGCTAAACATTCAGACCATGTGGTTATAATTTTGCTTTTAAGTGGAAAATGACCAAGAAATAAATGACCGGCTCACCTTTCTCACCTAAAAACAATGCTTATAAACTTTGCACTCCTTTCTGTCTAATAATTAAAAAAAAAAAGGGCAACCCAAAATATTTCCTTCAACATAATTTTTACTCCCTATTAGAAAATTATGAAAGACTAAATATCTGACAGGAGCTTTCCTGTCTTTCCTGTTATTACTGCTTTTGCACAGGGTCCATGGCAGAATTGGTGGGCTGGAGCCTGATGCCCAACTGAAATTAGAAATGGATTCTGGAAGTCGCTATTTCTGCATTCTCTTCACTGTCCTTTTGTCAGCTGTTATTTGAGCTGGGAAAAGTTGCTTATGACCTCTGCTTGCTTTTGTGTGTGTGTATATAAATGTGCTAAAACAATGTACCCACCTTAAATTTTTGAATAGTGCAAAGCTTCTAATAAGTGTGATGTTCGATAATTTCAAAGAATATAGTCTTACAGTGCATTGTAGTTACATGGGTTATTTGGTGTACTTCTGCAGGAGAACTTCTTCCCTTCTGCCTCTACTGATGCAAACCAAAACAACTGACAGTCGAATTGCTTTCCTTTATTTCCTACAAAAGGCCACTCTCAAGGAAAAAGAAGGCAGATCTGGCACATCCCTGGTGTGATTTCTTGTCAGCTGTAGACTTTGTAGAAATTGCATCAGAAAGAAATTTGGCCTTATGAAATGGGGGGCATAAGGAGCAGAAGTTGCAAAAGGATTTTGGAGAAACGTCTAGTATATCCTTAACTTGCTTTCTTTGATTTATTTACTTACAAACACATATGCAGACACGCCACCACCACCACCAACAGCCTGAGACTAAAGTAGGTATCAGGAGTTCAAAATTCTGGAAATTAGTTCTAAGTGGTAAATGAGATTTGGATATGTTACTGCAAGAGCTGCTGCAAAAGATGTGAGACTATAATGTGAGAAAAGAAAAAAGCTTACAGACGTAGAAGCTGTAGAAAGAGTTGAGGAGGAAATATGGCCAGCTGTTAAAGCCAGGTTTTTAGGACTCTGCAATAATTAGGTTTACAGGTACAGAAACCAAAAACCAAAGTCAGTTTCAGAATAGAGGCCTTTGGTATGAATAAGTCTATAGAGTAAGAACAATCCTTACAAAATGAGATGCAATCCGTCCTAAATAGGTATTCAAACACCTTGCTAAAAGAGAAGTGTTCATCTGCAAGAACAGGGAACCT
Organism: Chauna torquata; assembly: GCA_013399475.1. Taxonomy (NCBI): domain Eukaryota; kingdom Metazoa; phylum Chordata; class Aves; order Anseriformes; family Anhimidae; genus Chauna; species Chauna torquata. Next base: position 45,491 of record VXAL01016050.1, on the reverse strand, counting down.
GGTTTCGGCATGCTGTATCAGACACTTAACTTTTATAATGCTATAAATATTATTTACTCTGGTATCCCTCCATTTTAAGGGATTGCAGGAGTACCCATAGTCTAATGACCTGATGCTTAAAGCATCTTCAAAGCTTGATGAGAAGCTTTGCTCTTGTTTCAGTTAGTCTTGGATTATGCAGGATCAGAGAAGTTCAGCAAAGCCACCATTTCACCTTGCTGATGTTGAAAGCAGCTTTGCTGTACCAACCCTCTAGGAGAGTCTTCGCTGTTTTCTGCACAGAGGCTATCTCCCCTCCCTTGTCTCTGTTACTTGACCAAGCTGATACTACTTTGGTATGTTCCTGCAAGCTTTATTCCTCAGAACTGAACTGGGAGATGCTCTTCAGTGGCTTGTCTCCACAGGCAGCAGCTCATGCAACTCCTCAAACTTTTGTAGCTTGAGATGCTTTAACTTGCAGCTGGGCACACAGGAGGCCATTTGCCACTGATCAAGATGTGTGGATTTGCTACATTTTCAGATACCATGGCCATAGATGTATTTTCTGTAGACAGAGCTTTCTCTTTTTGGGAGAAAAAAGAGAAAGCTCCTCATCTCCAGGCTTTCACTGCAGAGCAGTGTTTTATGGACAAAATAAACTCTAAGGAGAGTTTGGCCTTTATGGATTTGATACAGATGTTACTTCAATGGTGCTGAATAACTGTGTGGGTTTGTTTTGTTTGTTTGTTTGTTTAAATTGGCCTCCAATTTGGTATACTTAAGTATCTTCTCACTTTAGTACCTATACGTTATCTCAAACACTGTCATTTGCATGCAGCAAGGTCATCAAGAAGTTATGGGTTTTGGATGCATGGCACTTGTGACTGGAATGCTGAAGAAGCTTATAATCCAAAGCATTTAAGGGAGCACTTAACCCAGGGCATTATACTATTGAGAGAAAATAGCACTTAGGCAGTTAAACAGAGTTTCTGAGGGAATCTCCCAACCATTATTGCTTTTCCTAGCATTTGAAGACTTGGAACACAGCACCGTCTTTGCCTATCGATGGCGATGCTTCCCCACCTGATTTACCTACAGCAGATAGATTTTTGAGATAAACCTATTGTTTATGGTTCCTCTACATTAATGACAGTCTGTTGCTTCCCACTAATCAGATGGTCACCTTTAGCAAGTATTGTAAGTGCATGTGTCTGTAAATAGAGTGAAAACAATTTTGCAGTACAGACCCCTATAATGCCTGGGGGTATGCAGAAAGTTGTTTTTTAAACAATACGGTAGGAGCAGGCTTTACTTTATGAGAAAATTCAAAGGGGGCGGGGAGGACAGTGTGTGGCTCTGCATTATTCTGGGCTTCTAAAGAGAACATAGTAACTCTATTAAAAAGTCAGGATTATGCAAATTTGAAAAATAATTTTTGTAGGCTATAGCTGGAATCTATGCCAAAGCATGTCTTGTGCAAAGCATCTTGCTCTCTGAGGAGATAGACCTGTTGAGTATTTGACTCTTGGCCAAATGGTTTCTTGCTTTACATTCACAGCTTTTGAGAAAGACTGTGATTGATTATTCTGTGCAAAGCACAAACAAGCCTTAGCACACATTTTCTACGATATATCTGAAAATGAAGTTGAATAGAAAATCATGAAAAAAACACAGAAGTTACAACAGAAGTTGGCCTTATGGCCAGCTACATTTTCTTTTTGACACTTCAGTCTTTTCCTGGCATGATAGAAAATTCTGGAATTTTATTGAGTTTGAGCATCTCGTTTTGGTAAAATAAGCATGTAAAATATAAACATATGTCATTATGTTCACCAAGCACTTGAAATATAAGAGTAATTACAGGTGTCTCTTATAACTCAGCAGAGATGCCAGGTTGTTTGTAATGACTCACCATAGGAATATGTAACAATAATCTGTCCTAATAGCCAATTTTCCACACTTTTTCAGGTTTCTTCACTGGTCTAGGAAAGATATACAGACAATGTCCGTGTCTTTGAAAGCTGGAGGCCTACAGTGGAGGATGACCAGTGGTCAGTGACTGCAGCTCACTGGAAGAATGCTGGCAATTGCAGAATCATCATGGAAAAGAAGGTGGGTGCCTGAAAGTTTCCACTGAGTGACTTGTGTGTATAGATGAAGACGGATGCATAAAGTATCAGTCATTTATATTCAATCCCAATCTTCATTTTTACATTTATTTTCAAGAAAGCTTATCTTTGCATATGCTTAATTGAACTCAAGAATCAGGATCCACAGGCAATGTATGCTCAGATAGGGCAGTTTCTGCCAAGCAAGAAACAGGACTGTGAGGGTCCTTGTAAGTAAGGCTTTGGGAGAGCTTTGACAACACCAAAGTAAGTATCAGCTGAGCAAAAGATTTAGGATTTCAGTCTTGAAACTGAGCACCTTGCTCTTTCTTAGCAGCATATTTAGTACAGAATCGTGGGATACAGCCTGTAGTTTACTAGATACATATATAGAGACTGCTGCTACATGCTGCTCCTCATTGAAGGGGACATGAGTGTCCTCAGCAGCCATAAAAACAGCTACTCTACATGACTGGAGTTCTGTGTCATTCAGTCCAATGTCAATGAAATACTGACAGCTTTGTAATGACAAACTACCAGAAGTCTTGTGTAATTCAGTTGTTGTGGAGACATATGACAAGCTGCACCGCATCTGTGGTGGATGTTCCTGGCCTTCGTTTATGCAGCCTGGATTTTTTCCCACCTCATTTAGCACAGCATTGCTTGGTGGCTGCCTTGCCACTTTTACCTCTTTAAATCAATGTATTTCAGTGTACCTGTGTGCTGTACAGAGCATGGACAGATGGAATGGCAGCAGCTGTTATTGCTTTTGGCTGCCTTCCTTAGCTTGAATTTATCATGCTGCCCTGCATCATTTATTTCTGTTTATTTCTTTAATCTCTTTCTCTATATCCATTTTTATGTTGGTATAGTTCAGTATTCAAAACAGCGACTTCTTTCTGTGTCATGGTTTGTCCTGCAGTTCCTAAGTCTTCACACTTTTAATCCAAAACTTCTGTCTAGTTTTGTTAGAGGCCTAGTCAAAGTTGCAAATGCCACTGTATCGGGGTGGGATCATCACAGGCTTGATGTAAATCACTATGGTGTTTGTTGTTGTAGCAATGTCAGTTAGTATCATCCGAAGACATTAGACTGTGTTCTGTAAAATGCTTATTTCAGAGTGGGCTTTCATTTATGAAAATAATGATTAGCCATCTGTGAAGAAGGAATGATGTCACAATGAAAATGCAAAACTGGCTCCTAAACTGCTTCTAGCTAGAAACTCGGTGTCCTGCTCCAAATAAAGACCAGTGGGAATCTTTTAGTGCCTAAAACCTTTTAGGCTACTGTGACAATAGCAGGGCTTTTGCCTAAATTCTTTCCTGTGGCAAATAGGGAAGACTTGAGAAGAAAAATAATCTCATGCTTGTCAAGTGTTTTGAGCTCCACGAGTAGAAAGCACCAAAAATGAGACAGATGATAGAATGTTGCTTTGTTTGTAATTAATAGTGTAAGAATTTGTTTAAAATATTTCAAAAGAAAAAGGAAGGAATGGTGAAGAGGTTAGGAAATAAATTTCAGAAATAACCAATGATAAAGGCTTAAGTAGAACAAGGAGATGGAGGGAAAATAAAGCCACACAAAAAAATGCAAGAAGGAAAGAAGTAGAAAAAAGCTGGCTATATAAGAGGTTACACAGAAGAAGTCTAGGGCTACTCAACACTGGTAAAAACAAGACAGAACAAAGAAAAAAAAAATAAATGAGAGAGAGACTGCAAGTTAGAAAAGTCAGGGGGAGGGAACAGGAGACAAAAAATTAGTAGGATACTGAACTGAGTGGGTTTCCTTTTATTTGCTGTGTAAGCCAGCTTAGCATCGTTTTTAGGCTATTTTATGAGGAATTCTGAGTGCAGAAAAAGAAGTTAGGGATTGCTCAGGTAGCCTGCAAGAAGGCCTTTGATTCAGTCCCAAACTCATGGAGATGCAAAGCATTGAAAATATATTCATTATAAACAGAATGACTGTTTTTATAGCTTTAAAACTGGTCAAGTAAAAGATGCATCTGACCATCTGTTATCAACCTAGTCACCTTCGTGTCCAGCTGGCATACAACCTGATGCATAGATAGGCTTCTGAAACACAACACTTTGTTTGTGTCCTGCCGTTGTGCACTGTCTGAAGTCAGTTTGTGTAAAACATCAACCACCTCTTCTATATTTATATGGTTCTTTGGAATTTCCTTTGATCTATCTAGTCATGAGCTGAACTAAGTAGACATCCTTTTCATTGTAAAACTTCAAGAAGAAAACCATAAGACATTGCTCTGTTGGGGCTTATGAACCTCGACCTGAAATGGAAGAACAAAAGCACTGCAAGCATCAGTTCTTTGAATTAGAAACAACGTGGAAAGTAGTTCTGGTTGTCGAAGAGTCTTGGGACTTGCCCAGGTCTATGACAAGGTGAATTAGTTCTGTGTTCATCAAGCCTCTTGTCACTATGAAGACATTTAATGTGGCAACATTTTGAATGCTAAGGATTGGGGCATTCCAAAGTAAAGGGTAAAGACTGCCAATCTATACTCATTGACACCTATTCACAAGATTGTGATAAGAATTTGATAATAAAATAGAGGAAGAAGGGGAAAAAAAAACACAGAAGAGGTGCAGTGAATTAAAAATGAACAAAACAAAAATGTGTGGCAGCAGCTGGTTCTGTGGGATTCCCTTTATTGTGGTGTAGACCATTTCCAACTTATTTCATGCTGACTGGTTCGATAGTTTCCATTAGGTTGCTAGACATTCTGAGCTAATTAACTAAAAGCATGTTAAATGAGATAGGAAAGATTGGACCAGATAAATCCTTAGCAAATGTCTCCCTCTTAGGATTGCCCCTTTTTTTTTTTCTTTTCAAAAATAGCATCAGGATTGCCTCTTTCCTCTGCCCTCTATACAATATGGTATTTTACATGTCAACAGGATAAGATCAGTTTTGCTTGCATTAACTGTGTTTAGATTAATCTTGCACAGTGGTATTATAAGATTTAGTGCTTCTGTCAGTTAGAAATGGAAAACAATCTTAAAATATTGCAAATGCATTTTATTCACTGTTGCGTATCTGCTCACATAGCCTAGACACTTATCTGAGCCCAAGGAGGTCTGGTGAAGCCAAGACCACAGACAGCAATATCCAAGACCATCTCTGCAAGGGGTTCATTCTCAGTATAGATGAAAGCATTTTCATGACCATGCTAATCTGTGAAGGTCAGCAGAAACCACCACGTTTAATGGAACTACTTCTGTAAACAGTCTTCTGCTTGTCTAGGTGTCTAAATGCCTTTAGAACTTGGCTGTTCATCTGTCTGTTTTTCAGGTTCCCCTTTCTTCTAAGGGGCAAGAAAGAACAATAGCATTTTCCTACCACATGTTTAAACACCAAAGTTCTCAAGGACTATGAATATTTATTCCTATTGTCAGAATTAGGAGGAAAAGAAACAAAGGAGAAAATAAAAGCTTTCGAAAGACTCCAGCCCAGAAATGAAATCTTTAAAAATGCATATTTTCATATTTATGCAGAGTGGGCTCTATGATGTCATTAGGAGGTGACTAATGAGCAGTCTGAGTAGCAGCTATTGTTACGATGGCTGCTTAATGTAATAACGGGTGCATTAACAAACTCTAGAGGGAGAAGCTTGTAAGGGCCTAAAGGGATGTGTGTAAATTGCCAAAGCTGCTGCAACAACTCGTTTGAGGCCGGATGTTCTTTATCTCCAGGAGCCACCTCGAAGGCACCCTCAAAAAAAAAATATAGTAATAGGTCAGCATCACTGCTAGACATTTTGCTCTAGCTCCAGAGGTAGGAGTGAAAAGGAGCTGGCAAGGGCCTAACTAGCCCCTGCCCTTACTGTTTTCTGCTGGGCTGTTTGTTGATCCTCAGCAAAGCAAGCTGTGAATACAGATGATCTGCCACATCTGTCTCCTGGCTCAGCAATGCACATAATGGCATTGCAGCAGATTGAGTGCTAATGACTCGGTTACAAATATTGAGCCACACACTTAAGAATGAAGTGGCCTGTTGCCTCCTCATAGCCCAGAAATTAAATGTCAGAAGAATTTCTGCAGCATTTCGGACATGATAGTGGTTAATTGTTATTCTTCAAAAAAAATTTCAGTATAAGCCTTGATTTCTTATTACAGTGTACAATTACAAACCACTTAGCCACATGACCAGCTCAAAATATCAAGTTTATGAAATCCTTTCTCTCTCCCTCCCCTTTTTACTACCATCACTGGAAAGTCCTTTCCTGTCTTTTGGTCTCAAATCAGCAGATAGAAGTGAGAACAGTTTTTCCTTGGACCGTAATGTGTAAGGGTCCCTCAAGCTCATTTTCACTTCCCCCCCCACACCCCACGAGAGGCAGACAGGCAAGTAGACTTCTCATAGAGAGGGAGAGAGAGCAGAGGCTGTTTCTGTTGTTTGCCTCCAAGCTGGAGTTGTAGGCCCTTAGGACCTAAGTCTTCTGTGGTCATGATCCCGGACACACAATTACTGTACGTCTGCGCTACTGCTGATACTTTGCTATTGATGTTCTCACTGAGAAAATCTGAACCAATAGAGATCATTTTGATCACCTGTTTACTTTTTTTTTTTTACTTTTTTTTCTTTTAAGTATGTAATAAAATCTATTTGTGAACAAGAAGAGCTTTCAGTTTTTCAGCATAGAAGCTGAATGTGTCTTTAGACCTAAANNNTGTCTTTAGACCTAAAGGAATAGATTGAGACTAAAACCATAGGCTTTAATAAGACATCTAAGGGGCTTAAAGTCTGAGTCAATACTCTACTGAAGGATAAGGGACTGATGTGAATTTCTGGTGGAAATAATGAGCACTAAATGAAACATAGTGCTATACTGTGAAAAGCATTTAAAGGAAATTCTAATTCCTTTAGCATAGCATTTATTTTTCATGTGTTTATTTTTATTGCCTTCAGGTATAAATATTGAACATATGAGTTGAAATATAATCTTAAATTTATTATTTAGATTGGCAAACATCAGCTTGAATAAATGTTATTCCCTTTTTAAAAATCAATTACTGAAATTTAGCAGAACTAGAATTTGAAGGCAGAATATCAAACTATTTTTAAAAGTAAAACCAATTTCCCATTAATCTTTAATTTAACTTACTGTATAAGAATGCATTATGTCATCAACTTCAGTGCCCACTAGATCCTTTTTTTTTTCTAATTTCAGGATTAACTTAAAAAGTGTTTTTAGCATGCTGTGAAAACAATGTTTAAGTCAGCACATCACTAACATTTACCAGCCTGGAATTTAATTGAATGGAATGACAGTTACCTGCTTAAGCAGTAACATATGGATTCAATTCAAGAATACCCAAAGCTGGAACAATAGATAAGATAAGCGTGCTGGAATGTTGGAAATATGCGCACACACACACCCCCAATAAATTATTAACATAGGAGGGTGACGACACTACATCATCTGCAGTTATCAAAGATGTATGTGAAATACTTGAACAGTAATAGGACTAGTTATAGGAATGACTGAATAGTGCACACTTGCATGAAATTTTGTGACTATATCATAGAGAAAAAAAGATGTAATAAGAATTCTCTTTGAACTCATTTAACCTGCATAATCCACACCATCAGTCAAAAAGATCACTTGGGCAATGTTGCTAATAAAATGCCAATTTTGTTTATAATCATTGTATAGTCACTGTGTGCTTATTTAAATGGTTTTGCAGCAGGTCTTGACTGTTTCTTTAAAGAAAAAAAAGTGTAAGCACTACCAGTTAGCTTTCATTGGAGTAAAAGTCTCTCCATTGTTCCTCATCTTCACTTTCCTTAAAAAAACATTAATTGCTGAGAAGTTTTTCAGCACCTTTTAAACTTCAGGGTATAAAGATAACCATCCTCAGGGACGCACCTCAATGTCTTCATGTATGTTAAACAGACAAATTGAAATCTCTAAATCTGACACTCTTTTGGTGAGGAAATATGACATGTATTTCCTGCTTTGAGATTAAGTGATGGCATATCTATTGCTTGCTTTGCATATATGTCCTAAGCAGTAAGCTGAAAGTAATTATTCATTCTCATTTTCCATTAATTTGTAGGTGGTGTTGAATCTTCCACAGATAGAATTACCATTTATCAGTAAAAACAATAATTCATTGACAACATTAATTCCATTTAATTATAGTATATTCTTTATGTTTTTGTGTGTTCTTAATGCAGTTCCCATCCTGTCTTCAGAACACTCAAGGAGATGGTGTATTATTCTATTTTAGCTGTGTACTGGTAAAACAATTAGCACAAATATCTTTATACAGGCAACAGCAAGTGCCTTCTTTCCTCCTGTATCAGTCTCATGATGTTGCTGCAAGAGCAGATGGTCCAGCCACTGCCATGGGAGATGACCTGTGATTTAAATCCAGGATCTCAAAAAGAAACTGTGTGTCATTCAGGTGGTCTGTGAGCCTAAGGTGCTATTGAAAGAAGAGTGCGTTTACATCCACAAGCTCTTAGTAAGTTGTGGTCATACATATTGTTAGATGCTGATTGGCTCATTAATTCTAATTGTACACACCAGGCAATTCAGAAAGTGCAATTTCCTGGCATTGTTGTATGGCCAAGCAACTGACTCACAGGGTGGCCTTTTTCTTCATTGGTTTTCTTGTGTGACACACTCCCATGAGTGTGGAACTGTCTCGGCTGACTTTCTGCTGTTTTGCCTTCATGGTTGTGAGCTTTCTGTCTTGAGCTCCACCTACTCCACGTCATTTTTGGATTACTGTTTTTCCTCGTCTGTCTCCTTAGGTACCTACAAGTCCTCAAGGGCTCTTAACATCCATTTCTAGTAGCAGAGGCACTCTTGTTTTCAATTTTCCATTGAATGAAATGTCAGCACATGACAAACCATGCTTTGCTGGTGCCATGCTCTGATTTAGCAGTGCTGAATATGGATTCTGTCATTTTTCATTAGTAGGTGCTTTATTATTTTGACACTGCTTTCTATTGACCTGTTATACTGCAAATAATGGGGACTTGTAGTGACATGTTCATACGTACTTCACTGCAAACTGCTGAAACTCATGTTCATTAAAGGTGTCCTGTTGTCAGATGTTACTAGCACAGGTACTGTAAAATAGGATAGTACGAACATGCACAAATGACTGTTAGTTATGTTATCTTCTATGTGGGAATGAATTTGATAATCCTAGGACACAAGTAAATTGGTTTTCTCCCAGCCAGCAGTGGCAAAACTATGCCTACTTTGCTCTGGGGGATTATTTCTTTTTTTTTCCTCCCCCCCCACTTTTACGACCCACATCTTTACCTATACGTCTGGCATGTGCAACAAGCTCTAACAATTTCCTCAAACTTGCTGCTTATTTGAAGCTAGTGTAAAATATCATTGGTCTTCCTCTTAGATTTTAAATCCCTAAATGATTCTCTGCATGTCTTTTTTTAACATTTTTTTCTCTGATGTCAGAGGATTTTTGATTCAGTGAAACAAAATCCCATTTAACAACTAAATTTAACCCTTTATTACCTATTATCATCTTAAGGGGTAAAGCCATTCTATTAGCTGTTACCATTTGGAGCAACTAGCATTATCTGTGGCAGTGGCCACAGCTACTTCATGCAGGTTTTTGCCCTCAGCAATATCTCCAGAAATCAAAGTTCACATTTTCACATTCTATCTGACACCAGATAGATAATTTTTTTTTTTTTTTAAGAGCTTGTGAGTGTAACATATAAAATCTAGTTTGGGATATTTTTGCTTCATTGTTCTTTTGTCAAGTACTCCAGAGAGCATATGTCTAACCATCATCACATCTCACTTAGTTTTTACGCAACATTGCAATCATATATTTGAAACCAAAATACTTCCGTAGTCTTTTTGTTTGTGGGAAAGGTTAGGCTGAGAATTGCCAGGTCCCTTAGGCTATAAAGAGTTTTATCATCAGTTTCAGCTCGCATAGTTCTTCCACATACGAAGACATGAAGCTTTAATGGCTGTGGAGTAAAGCCAAAGCTTCTTTCTTTATTTATGTACACTAACACCCAATTTCTTTTACATGACTGCTCTCCTAGTCTGACTATGCAACTTTGAAAAAATTGCCAATATTCTCAGTAGAATCATCTGAGGACAACTTACATTTTGAACTTAGCTATTGTATCTCTAGGTTGAGCCATCTTTGATTAATGCCTTAAGTTTTCCAGATGTTCTTATAACATCTAAAGCCTGTCTGTTAGAGAATTTTGTAGACTAGCATTCAGGATGCTGAGGCAGGTTGACTGAACACACATTTATTTACACACTTTGTGTTTCACATGAGTCTGGACTCTTTCATCTTAATGTGGTCAGTCTATATCATATGGCCACGTTAGCTTTGCTCTGCTGGATGTTATTTCCATCATAAGGAATTTACATGGTATTTGTTTAGCTTTTGCCCTACAGCTTGTTTTCCATGTAAGATTTCTGAAGTCTCTGCATTTTTCTCATATTTTTCCTTGATCAAAATGTCATGATACAGACTTTTGTACCATCTATGCTATCAGAAATATGTCTATCTTTCTATGAAGCGCCTTTGGTATCAAATACAGCCCAAATGGGAACAATATCTCCCAAAGAAGGTGTTGAAGCTGTATTAACATTTGTTCTGCTTTTCATCCCATGCAGAAATACTTTTGGTATCAATCACCTCTCCAGTGATGTATAAATACTTTCCAATCTTTAAAATTTGTATTCTGTGTGTACGTGTAAGTGAAAACTCCATCTGTTTTTCTGGCAATGAGTAGATGCCATCGCTGGATCTCTCCTTGCTCTGCCATTAAGTGCTTCCACCTCACTCACCTCTGTTCAGTTCTTTCGAATTTTTGTGGTAGCATGGTGGGAACTTGTCTTGTTCCCACCACGGGGAACTTGCAACTGCATTCTGAATGGTTTCAAGATCTTTTCAGTATTTTTAATTGCTTTGAACCCATGACTGGCAAGGGAGTGCATAGTTTTGAACTCTGTAAGGACCCAACACACTTTTATGTGGACAATGGCATAGCTTTACTTGGTGTTTGTGCAAAGGTATCGATGATAGTTAAATTCATCAATCCAGTATCGATGAATTTAGCTTATCTGCGTTGTTGGTAAAGGTAACTCTTTTACTGTAAACCTCAAAGCATAATAATGTCCTTATAAAGTTCTGTGCTGCCCTCTGTATTGTGTTTGCAGTAGTGGATGATAATGGATGTCTTCAGAAGAATGTAAAACTAGGATAAGCTTATCAGCTTCCTTCTCCTGGGCTCCAGTAGGTTATTGCTGGTTTGCTGAGCCAGAGATTGTATCGTTATTTAAGACTTGTACATTTTTTCAGTTGCTGGTATCTAGATTCTGGCAGTCTCTGGCTTGTGTATCAGTGCCCAATTTAAAAGCACGTAATTGTCACAGTTGTTTTCAGACTGACAGTTCAGATGTCTGCTGATACAGCATTGTCCATTGCTCCTAATTACTTCTACAGAGATTTCCTTTAAATTAGTGGTGTTGCTGTCATTCTTTTTTTGGTGGTGTCTCTTGTATCTTGCCATACATGCTTTTGACCACTTACAAGCTGTTGGCAAGTGCAATTTGCTTGTAGTTCACACACCTATTTCCGAATGTTGGGCATTGGTCTGGCTTTCATTGTTTTCCCACTCTGCATAGCTGCTTGTTTTTCATCGCGTAGCATTTGTTTTTCCGTGCCCTATCCTTTATCTTTAAAATCTTTGATTCCCTATAATACCAGCTTTTCTCTGGATTGGGTTGACTTCTTTTGTTTGACACGTGTGGATAATCTTGCCAACGATTAACTGCAGACCTTCCAGTAGACCAAGGTTTACTTTTCTGAGCCAGGACTCAAACCCTCAAGATTGTCCAATGAGCCAGTTGGTCTTAGATTAATCACCTTCTCCTCTGGTTTTACTCTGCTTAAAAGCATCACTTGCATCTATTGCATTTTTATAGGATGCCTCACATTTGTGAAATGAGCCTCAGAATTCATCTGTCTTGGCCAAACTAATTGAAAAACATGGAAGATATGAACTGGTTTAAAATTGAGTGTTGTCAGAAACAATGCTCTTTTTTCTGTCTCTGCTGCTGCTACCAGTTCCTTGCAGATACAGATTTTTTTTTAACCTTTCTGTTCATAGGAGTGTTTAGGCAAGTACAGAAATTCCTGAGTTACCTCTACTTTTGTACCAATTGGAGTAAAAAATTACTTGCTTTGCAGTCCCAGAGCCTCAGCCAAGAAAGTGTTTTATGAAGAGATGGAAAGCTGGCAGCCTTATTTTTATTTTTATTTATTTTATTTTATTTTTGTCTTAGGAAACTACAGTATTCTTGCTCTATTTCTTTGCTTAGGGGACAATTTATGTCAACTTAGTTAATAAACAATAATATTTGTCTGTCTTGTTACTATACTTTTGTAATTGATGTAGCAGTAGCGGAGAGCCTCAGCATAACGTTTTCTTCCAAATCACCCAGGTCATGTTCAGAAATATGCCTCTCTAAATCTTGAAAATAATCATAATGCATTGCTGAAAAAAGACCAAATATAGAGATCCAAATATATGATCATGGTAAAAAAAAAAAAAAAAAAAAGTAAATTCTACCCTTGAATGGTGTGTACTTCTCATAGATATGAGCGGAAGATTCACAGGAGGTTATGTAAATTCACTAAATTTGTAGTTTAATCTATGAACCAAAATTAAAAATGGAATGCAAGTCTCTACCTTGAAAGTGCCAGACACGCTGGTCTATCAGGGGTTTAATTCACGTCAGCTCCAAACTTCTCCAGTGCCTACAGTGTGAATGGTATTTTACTCATACTCAGGTACTCCCTGTTAAATTCACAAGTTCCCAGTCTGAATTATTTTACCTCACATCCCCATTAAATCATGCTAATTTGGACTAAGGCACTCCTCATCCAGAGCAAGGGTATCTACATGGAAAATTAAATCAGAAATAATATATTCTGATTATAAAAAGAATAGCTGTTTTAAAATAAACTCGCTGTGAAGGAAGAACCAACATGTGAACAGATTGAAGGCGAACTAATGCAATTGAAATGCTGATGGACCAAAGGAAAAAGGAGTTTAACAAGTAGAGTGATGAAAGAGCGAATGCACAAAGCTTTAAGGCAGAGCACCTACACCCTCTGCGTTGCAGGTCCCTGTTGCGTCTCATCAACTGAGGCTGCCTTGCTCAGGAATAAGTGGTTATGAGTGAGCTTAAGGAAAGAAAGGTGGGCGTATGGGTATCAGTCTTGTGCAGTGGGCTCCAGTTTCGCTTTCATAGCAGTCACTGAAAGGACTTTCAGGCCTAGGGAGTATTTCTATGATCTTAAGTACAACTGAGTTTGGTCCAGGCATCTCTGGGTGTCATCGAGGCAGTTGCAAGGGAAGACTAAGAAGGGGGAACAACACAGTAAGATGCTGAATTCAGCTTTTCCTAGTGCCTAAAAAATTTATAGATGGATGTGTTCGTGTCTGAAGCAACTGCCTTACAGATTTGCTGATTGTGCAGGAGCGGTAAGCAAAAAGGGAGGAGGAGGAAGAGGAGGAGGAGGGAAAGGGAGGGTGAAAGAAAGCGAGGGCTCTAGGACCCATGAGAGCCTTCCTGAGCAGGAGGTGGGAATTCTCCTCCAAGGCAGCCCGAGCCCGAGCCCAACCTCAGAGCTCCTGCGGAGCCCGCAGAAAGAGCCGCACACCCGGCAGCGAGTGCCCGGCCCAGCTCAGCCATGAACCTGGCTGGGCTGTGGGTCGCCGCAGTGGGTAAGTAACTTATTCTCTTTTTTCCCCCACCTCCCTGTGGTACAAACTCCCTCTGATGCCCGGGGAACTCTGACTTATTTCTTTGCCTGTTTTCTTTTACCTTTAAAAGCAGTAAAGCATTATTTTCAAAACAGTATGGAAAAAGGAGATGGGGAGGAAAATATTGGTATCAAGCATATATAAAGTGGGTGATGTGGGAAGATAAATCTTGATGGTTATTTATTCTAAGTAAATTTTGTTCACTGAAATGAGTAGGTGAGCTGTAATTTTAGAAGGGCTTGAGCTGACCGAGGCTCTTATGCTGGAAGCAGGCTCTGTCATTCTATAAAGGTTCAACATGAAATTAACAGCTATACCCCTGTCCTATTTTGGTTCTGTGATTACAGGATTGCTTTCTTTGGGACTGTGCTGGAGAGATGGGAGAAAGTAATGCTCCAAGAGTAGTGAAGGTTGCTTACAGGAAAAGGGGTATTTTGGAGAAGATGCTTTGTCCAAGGAGAGGGATTAGGGAGACAGATAAAGGGAAAAGAAGGTATCAGGACTATGAAAGATGGAGTTATGAGCTCTCACCTAGACAGTGGTGCTCAGGCTGAGTTTTGAAAGGAATCTTTGTGCTGCCCTGTTTGTTGTTGTCAGCTTTGGTACTGAAACACAGCAAGAGGAATGAAATCACAGTAGGAGAGAGATATTAGGAAGGAAGCTGCAGTAATAGGAGAGAAGTTGGAAAGTGGCAGCATGCACAAAAGCAGCAATGGAAGAAGGAAGGTAGGAGTGGAACACATTTACTGTATGTGCACTGTGGTAAAAATCTTGTTATGAATATTAGGAGAAAAAAATCTGCACATCCTTACCAGGACATGCGGAACTCCCCACAGAACTGAAATTATACTAGTACCCCCAGTGGAGAGGGAGGAACACCATCTTGACCCTTAGAGAAGGATCGGGAGACGCTTCTTTATTTCTCAGTGCAACAAATCATATTACTTGCAGGCAGACGAGGAGATGAGACAAACAGGTTGTTGGGAACTAGCGCTTGCTCTTTCTAGCGCAGTAAGGACTTCTCTGTCCCATGCTAAATGCTGAGCATGTATAAGTTTTAGTTTACATGAAGACATGCTGGGACATCAGTTTTTAAGTACGTTTCATCATTTAGTTCTATTTACAATTGAATGCCAAGGTATAGCATAGAGTTTTTGATTTCCGGCTATTTCTGTCCTGTTACTCACATTGGGAGGAGGGTGCTTTACTGCCAAAGGGGCCTGAAGCAGAGCCATGTGTCCCCACAGCCTCCATTCTTGTGCCATGTGGTCTCATCAAGAGCTGATAAGTATCATCCACTTGTTTTTGGTGGAGTGACTTTCAACATGTGAGTAAGGTTAGTGTAAGGAATAGTCATTATATTTGCTGTATCTCCAAGCCTGTAATTTGAAGCATGATTGTATTAGAGCAGAGATTTAAAAAAAAAAAAAAAAAAGAGGTGTGTTTCAGAGAGAGCAAGTAAAGAGCTAGATGAAAACAAATGTACATTTTACAATCTCTGTCCAGTCTTCTGCCAAAAATAATCTCAATCACCCAGGGAGAGACTTGGATACATGAGTGTTTAACCGTGTAGCTGCTGTCATGATCTTCACATGGCGGTGGCTCATCTCACTGCATTATTATGGTCAGCTCTCAGGCTTTGCAGTCAATTATTCTAAAAACCACTTGTGTTTCCACTGAGGAAGCTTTTCTGCAGCAGATTCTCGGAGTGCCTTTACATTTCCTTTTTTATTTGGAAAGCCCAAGGTCCTGGTAATGAGGGAATTTACAGGTCCACTTTTCTCTCTTTTGTTTTACTAGCTGGTATATGCCTTTCCAGTGAGCTGTACTCTAAAAGAGTAATTTCAGAGTTCCCATTCACTTAAAATTTTGGGCACACCAAACACTAGAGAAAGTCAGACCTCATTTTGGTGTAAAAATCAAGACTCTCCAAGAAATTTCAGAAAGTTAGAGACAACAACAAGAGAAAAAAACTAACAAAAAACCACAACCAAACAACAATACAACAAACAGAAAAGGATTCAGTGTACCAGTGTGCATTGTTCAAGGCAACTTCACGGTCATTCTGAGGTTGGGGTAGCACCGCAGCCTCAGTTCTTGGGAGATGGCTAGGAATGAGGTGAAAAAAGCCACCAGATGAATGTGTGGGAGAATTTCCTTTTCATTTTAAACACCAGCGTTGCTTTAAGTCTTCATATGGGCTGATTCTCCTTTGATTACTTGAGCTTAATGGAAAGGGGAGGTCAGTCTTCTTCTCCTCTATGAAAAACTGGGTTGCGCTTGGCCGGATGTTGTGCTCTTGCCTCTGGGTGTGCAGTGCAAACTAATTTGCAAAATTACAGCACAACATACACCCCAGACAAACCTCAGACCCCCTTCCTAAAGTGCACTCCTGCTTATGTCATTGCTCAGAACTTTAGCTATTGAGTGTAACCACAGTTCTTGAGATAATATTAGTAGAGGCATTTTGTCAAGTTTCTCCTTACAGCCCTTTCTAATAGTTGTAATAGAGCTGTCAAGGGATAGGATATCTTATGTTTAATTTCAGCCTGAGAAATAATTATGGTTATGGGAAGGTTAACGGCAGGTTTAGGAAGGAGTAAGATGGCTAGCGCAATTGTAGGGTGTGTATGGGTGTTTGTTCGTTTGTTTTGATGTGTGTGTGTGTGTGTAATGGTATATCAGCATAGCAATGGTGAATGCCCCATTCCTGACTTGTCCCTTGCATTTGTCCAACAAACTGTTTTCAGAAGCCTAGGTTTTCTCCATCTCCCTGGGTCTGTCTACCCCTCAAAATTGAGCTGGCCTGTTTTATAAAGTGAGTATAAGCTGGTTTAAGTTTAATCAATCTACATGTGCATGAAGACACTTACATAGGAGTACCTCATTTTGTCATAAACCAACGGAGAACAGATACATGGACCTTAAACCAGCACATCTATCTCACACAAACCTTTACTAATTTGTATAGCCCTTTGTCTAGAGAAGAGCATGCCAAGAGTGTGTGTGGGGGGGGGCTGCATTCTCTTTTCTTCGTGGAAGAACTCATTTTTTTTCTTCTTGTGCCTATCTCTGCTGGGTTAAAGTAGCGTACAGGTACATTAGTGCTTTCAGTATTTTCACTTAAATAGGTCCAATCAGAATAGCACCAAATGATCCTTGACATTTGACTTGGGAGATAGGTTCATGGTCCTTTATGTGCAAATGACAGCGTATCTACAGATACCGTGCCCAGTCTGGATACACAATTAAAGGAACTCTGTCGCTGAAAGTGAAGCATTGGGAAGATACCTTAAAATAAAGAAGACTGTGACTTCTTTTTAAGTCACAAACATTGCAATGTTGAGGACACTTTGAAATACAGAGAAAAATTATATTTTATATATATATACATATATATGTATATGTGAGTTCCATAGTAAGAGAGGACATGAAGACAAGCACTGGGGATTTGCAAACTACATCAAGAGGAAGGACTAAAGTGGAAGAGGAAGAAATCTAGTATTGAGGCATGTGTACTGTTACTTTAAAGCTGAAAACAATTTCTTGTGATCAGCCATAGAAGTCCATCTTTCTGTCAGTATTACATAGTTCAGCAGTTTCTAATTGGTCCATAAGATCAAAGTTGGAGAAAAGGATGTCCATCTTCAGTGATGTTTCAAAAGCATTCCCCTCCCGCCTCCAGAGTCCGTAACAGATACAGAGGGCCCATGTCTTCAGCCTGTTCGTATATGTGATTGGGTATGCACTGGTGTGTGTGTGACTAGAGTGGAGAGAAATTTTCACCTTGAATTAATTTTAGCGAAAAATGCTGATGTGATAACACTAAAATGCTTTATAAAATGGTCTAGGTTTTGAGCTGTTATATATGGGAGGTTTGTGTGTGAACTGGTTAGTTCATGCTGAGAGATTCAAATCAGTCAAACTTTTAATGTTTTTTTTTAATGCAAATTTTTTTTTAGAGAAGTCTTTTATTTAAAAATCTTAAAACATGATTTAGTACCTCATGTATAGTTTTGACACGAAATACTGTAGTTCAACACTCCCTGAAATGTGTTTGGGTTTGCAGTTTGATAAAACCTCTGATAATTTTTCAGGTTGACCTATGACGGTTTTAATTTTTTAACAATTTCTTTGGGCTTGTCAGTAACTTGGAAAATTCTGTATTAAAGCTGCTCAGTTACCTTGTGATACAACATACCAATTTGTACCTGGATTTGTGTACGGATGTGGTTGTCCTCAGGCTGATGTTCATTGCTGCACATATACACAGTGGCTGGTACTGGTGTTTGCAGCTTGTTATTGGATCAAATTCCTCAGAAATATAAAGAAACAAAGATAACATGATTTTTTTTGCAAACCTCTAGTGAAAGCAGAAGCGCAAAGCAGCTGCTGAGAGGAGAGGCAGGTGAGCTTTTTCCAGAAATAAATGGAGAGGAAGGAATCCATGGGGTTCTTAGTTAATGCAAATTGATAGATCTCTATGTGAGCACAGTTACAGCAGTGGAACATCTTGCCTTCTGTGTCTGGAGACTTTTATCCGAGACTCTTACGAGTAAGCATGATTTCTGTACTGAATGCTTAAATCAGAGGAGGAAAATAATGACATTAATTATGTTAATTAATTGGATCAAGCTTATAGTCTTTTCCTGTCTCTCAGCATCAGTTCTTCCTCTCACAATTCCTCTTCCTCTCATTCCATTATAATTGCTCCCCTGCTTCACTCCTCTCCTGGAGTATAACAAACCCAATGCTTTGATGTGGCCTGCCATCAACCGGTCAGCGCCCGTGTATCTCTGTGCACGAAGATGACACCCATGGCAGGTATGAGAGCAAGCCAGCCTGGAGAAGTGGTGAGCTGAGGTGTTTGATTACAGGTGAGTTGCAGGCAATCTGACACAAGTGTTCTGAGTGAGTAGGGAGAACTGAGATCTCATGAGAGAGGTGACAGGTCATACCAGTGGGTTGTGAGTGCACAGGAGCATCTCTTGCTTGCCTCTTATGTGATTCAGATTGTGACTGGTTCAGCAGCGTTAGAGCATTAGAGGGGTTGTGCCTGGAGGATGCCAGATTCCTTCCCTTTTAGGTCCAATGTGCAAGAGGTGAGCTCAGGCTGTAGGACCTTTACAGTGGAGCAAATGGAAACAGCATCAAGACCTGCCCAGGTCTCTGCATGGCCTAAAGGCTTGCAGTTCCCAAGCAAGTGGCAGAGTCTCCCTGAAGCATTTGCATTCCTGAGGTATGCTGTATCTAAGAGCTTTCCTTGAGCTGGTGCTCCTCCACACTGCTGCTTCTTCCAGTGTGTATGATACCAGCACAATTGTTGGGCCCATGAGGAATAATGAAAACAAAGAGAAATGACATAAAAGGAAATAGAGCTGACCATTCAGTCTTCCTCACCTAGAAGAGGCAACTCTGCCATATATGCTGAGGAAATAAGGAACTCAGAATTTCGGTAACATTCGCATCCACAGGCAAGGTTTTGTTTCTGTAGGAGAAGTTCAGGTTGTTTCACTGTATGTGCTCCTTAAGATGAAGCTGGCTGGGAAAATGTGAAATATTACGTGACTCTGTATGATATTTCCTTCCACTTGACAATGAAAAACTTGTTAAGGTTTCTAACTGGCTTTGCATGAGGGAAAGAAACTCCCTGAGAACGGTGCTGACTGAGTTTAAAAAAAGAAGACACCTATTGACATAGCAGCTCATCAGAGATAAAGGTGGTTGAGAACGAGAGTGATGTATAGAATAAAAAGCTGAAGTCTTTCCAAAAAGCACAGATGTATCCTTGCAACTCATCTTAACTTTTGCCCTATCTAATGGAAGAGCCATGTCTGTTAATAAGACATCACAGATTTTCAGCTAATTGGCGTCTGAAATCCCATAAGCTTTGGTAATTCAGCCAAGAATTACTCATTTATTTGTGCATTTCAGTTGCTCACTTAGGGTTTTTTTTTTTTTCCAGTATGTAGTACAGCATATATGTGCATGTGTTTCAGGGTATAGACAGCCAAACTTTCTTGGGCTAAAGCACCCACACCTTTCCGCTTTGTGTTTACAGAGATATATATTTATATATTCAGAACACAGGAGTGATAAAGTAACTGAGTGAGAGACATCCTAGGAGGTGAAATGGAGGGATGTGATAGTGTTTTGGAGAGCAGAATAAAGTGCGGGGGGCAAGAAGTTTCTGTTCGTGAATTGTCATAATGAAGAGTTTTTGTGCTATCCAGGAGCCCAACAAAACCCCACCTGGATTCTGTGTGTGTGTGTCCGTCC
>VXAL01016048.1:29253-57483 GCA_013399475.1 Chauna torquata | reverse complement strand
ACCAGCAGGTCCTTGCTCAGCTACAATGGTCTCCTGCAGTCCCTGCTTGATTTCTTACGCATGGGGACAGAGAGCTCTTGCGCTCTAAGAAAAGTGTCCTTAAAGGGTTGCCAGCTCTGATCCATTCCTCTGTCCCTAAGGACGGTGTCCCAGGGGATCTCACCCACTGACTCTTTAAACAGCTGGAATTTCACTCCTAAATTTCAGGGTCCTGACTTTGCTCTTTGCCAGGCCCATACTCCTTGAGATCACAAACTCAACCAGGGCATGATCGCTGCAGCCCAGACTGCCTCCAATCTTCACCTCTTTAATGAGGTCATCTGCACTGGTGAGCAGCAGGTCCACTAACACTTCTCCTCTGGTTGGTTTGTCTAGTACCTGGCCCAGGAAGTTATCCTCAGTGCACTCCAGGAGTCTCCTGGATTGCTTACAGCTTACCATGTTACTGTCCCAGCAGACGTCTGGGTAGTTGAAATCCCCCATCAGGGTGAGAGCCTGTGAGCACCATGCCTCTTGCAGCTGAAGCAAGAAGGCCTCAGCAGGCTCCCCCTGATCAGATGGCCTGTAGTAGACCCCAACCACAAGGTATCCTTTATTGGTTTGAAACTGCATTTCCAAATTCATCAAGGTACTGACCAATATAAAGCACAAACTCTCTAAATTGTAAGCTCAAAAATCCATGAAAAGCAAAATTAATATTAAACTTCAGGAAGAATTTTCTCAGCCTGATTTTTTTAAAATAGAAAATAAGGAGCTTCTCAACAATAATGGTCCTTTAAATCAGCTACTATGGAAATACTGTAAGAAAGAAATGGCTTATTGGGTTCCTGTATAAGGCAACTTCTAAGCAGTACATAAGGAATGAGGGAGGGAATATTTTATTCATGGTGTGTATGCAGAGTTCAGCTTTTGATAACAGGAAGGGAAAAAAAAAGGTAAAACCTTCTTTTATTTCCAGGGTGAGCATGTGGATGTAGACAATTCTTGCTGTAGTGCAGGAGTTTAGTAGCTGCTCAGATGATTTAAATGTCATGGAAAAATTCATAAGAAAAAATAATGTTCTACTCTTCTAGCATGAGTTGTGTTTGAAGGATACTCCCGGATAGGTATCACTAGGTGTGTTACTAAAAGAGCATCAACAACACTACAGGCAAAAGAAAGAAGTAATAATCTTGCTAAATGTGTTTTTGGTTTCACTGATTTAAGGCATCTGATTGTTCCATAGCTTCTGGCAAAACATATTTTTGACTGCAGCTTCTTTTTGATGCGGTTTCCAATGAACAGCAGTATCAAACAGTACTAAAAGTTGGCAAAGCTTTTGCATATCTCTCCCTCTCACACTGTGACAAGAGGTTTTTTAAAATGGTTTCAGGAAAGCCCATTCACATCCTATAGAATGCAAAAGAAAATATTCTTTTGCTAGGGTGCAGATTAATGCCATTTGTGGTCCAATGTATAATCAGCAGAGATATCTCCTATTCTCTCTACTTACCTAGCTAACACAACTTCTAGATGTAGATTTCAGGAGAAGTTGAAGTTATGCTAGGTAAGACAGATAATGTCTCTATAAAGAAACAAGCCCCTCTGTGCCTGCCCATATAACTCTCAGCAGATTGTTTGCCCTCCTGGGTGCAAAGCTTCCTATTTTTAAAACGCTTTGTATTTGCATAGCAAATCTGGATGCCTTTTGCATGATAACAGTAACGGGAAACGTATTCTTTACAGTGTTTTCAATCTCCTAGTCAACGTACTGAAAGTCACTTGCAATTTAACCTAGTAAAGATTCGTTTGAAAGGTATTGGCTAAGCCAGTGTGCCAGTTTGACATTTGCTGCTGAAAATTGAAAGTGTGGCATTTGTGTTTATATTTGGGTCCATAAAATAATGGGAAAGTTAGTTGAAAAGGATGTCTGAGGGTTATTGCATCTTACTTCTCCAAGAAGGGCTGGCTTCAAAGTTGCATCAGGTTACTCAGAGCCTTGTCCAGATGAAATTTAAAAATCTCCAAGGGATAGAAATTGAAAAACATTTTGGGTAGCCTTTTCTAGTGCTAGACTACCATCCTAATAAAGAACTTATTCTTCTGATGTCCAGCCTCAGCCTTCCAAGCTGCAGTTTGTGACCATTGCTCCCTTTTACTTCATCTGACATTACCAAGAGATTGGTTATGTAGTCTTTGTAACTGGCTTTAAAATAGTTGTAGGGCATGTATATGGTTTACACTAAGCTAGAATCTTGAAGGGCAGTATGTCATTTTACACATGCCCATAGAGAATTTCAGAAAGAAGAGATCTGATAAATGAAGAAAGGCACACAATTACATTTAAGGAGAACTAGGTTGTTTGCTTTTCTGTTGGAAAGGATATCCATAACACTAGGTACGGAAGTTCCTTTATCACATGCAATTAAAACTAATTAAGGTTGAATAACTACAATTAAAAATTGATAAGAGTTCTCTTAAATTTGGCTTGCGCTAGAGGTTGATACTGAATTTATTTTATTCATAGCAATCATGTATTATGTAAGTTAACATATGCTAAAGAGCTTCCTAAGTGTGTGCTGTAAGCTGATGGAGAGGGGATTTACGTGTAAAACTGAAGCCAAAGTTAAAAGAAAGTGACTTTTCTCAATGGTGTTTAAAGAAAGGAATTTAGAGAAATGAAGGCAACTCAAAATTTCAGACTGCTGGCTTCTAAGGATGTTATTTTGAGTGTGCTCAGGTGAGTCTGTTTGGTAAAAACTCATGGCACCTGATAGAAGATGTAGGGAAAAGATAATAATATTGAGGTGCGAGGTACGGCTGTGCATGCAATTCACTGAATGT
This sequence comes from Chauna torquata, assembly GCA_013399475.1. Taxonomy (NCBI): domain Eukaryota; kingdom Metazoa; phylum Chordata; class Aves; order Anseriformes; family Anhimidae; genus Chauna; species Chauna torquata. Next base: position 54,660 of record VXAL01016048.1, on the reverse strand, counting down.
ATGGAGAAGAGTCAGCTGTGGAAAAGCACAAAGTAAATGCTGTATCTGAAGAGCAAAAGCATTCAACACTTGGGAAAGAAGGTGGATGACCTCTTGAGGTCAATGTATATAATCAGCATAGAAATGCAGTCAAGAAAAACATAATCATTGCTCCAGGGAGACTAAAAAATGATAATAGCATAAAGCATTAAGGCACTAAGTTATTTGAATATGTATACATATTGTATACATACGTATACAACTCTAAGATACTAATTTGATTTTACTTAAATAGGTATCTATAGGTTTTGTTTGGACAGAATGAAGAGTTGCAACTTAGACTTGCTGAAATGCTGTTTTATAATTTGTTTTATTAGTTTTATTTTTTTTTAGCATACTATCTTTAGCACAGATTTCAACAAAGTGCTAGTTATAATGAACTATTTCTATTTGTGTTAAAATTAAAGATCCCAGCTTCACTATATTCGAATCCCCTCAGTGGAATTATTTAGATTTAAATTAAGATTTAAATAGGTACTTTGCAAATCTTAAACGTGAAATATGAGGTGCCACATTTTTGTACAGCTCTATAGTCACTTCACTTCTGCAGCTACAATTATGGAAGTAATGATCAGCTATGATTACAGCTTCATTTCGTGGAGTAGATTTGTTTTAAAATCAGAAGATGAAATCTGTACATCTGCAAAACTGGGTCTCATAAGATTCAAGAAGGCTATCATACAGGGCAAACAGCGCTTAAACAAAAGAAAACTTCAAAAGGATGTAGCTGTTGCCAGGAGCTTACATTTCAAGTTATAAGAAAGTACAGATGAAAATCAGATCAAGATTAAAGTGAAGATTTTTATATTCTATTCTTTTTGTGCTTTTTTTCTAGAGTGAAGTGTTCTGAGGAATGAAATGTGTTAGTGCAGTATGGGATGAAAAAGTGACCTCAAAGTAATGAGTTTAGCTGGTTACAAATGAGGCTGCATCTCTAAGATCTGCCATGTGTGAAAACTACAGTAGAGCCAACACTGCTAGCTTGTTGCCTTCTCCTGCAACAAGCGTTTAAGTTTGAAAACATACTAATCTGAAAGTGAATCTCATATTCATTAGCAACAAATGCAATCACTTTGGTAATGTATTTAATGCAGATTTCAACACAAACAAGGGTTACATTCAGTCCAATGTGACCTTAGACTTGTTAAGATCTGTCACTTATGATTTATATTATATGTAGGGAGAAGTAAGCTTTTTTAAAGAAAAATCCATCACTAACCAGTATGTTGAAGTACAATAAACATATTTACAGTTCAAAACTTTCCTATGTTATAGTTACATGTAAACCATTATCACATTACCTGCAATATATTCCATTTTTTCCATTTAGTAGCACATTTGAAATATTATTTAAAGTAAGTGCAGGTTATTGCAGGTTATGGTGCAAAATATGTTGAATACTGGATGGAGACAGCCTACATAGCTGCTGCATATTGTTGCATATGAGAGGATGCAAAATATTTTTTTATTGTGCAAAGTTGTATTTGAAAGGCATAATAGCATTCTGGTAATCTTAGTCATTAAAAAAAGAGACTGGGATGCTAGAGATCATACCATGATTTTCTTCTCTTCATATCTTCCCTAAAAAAAATCTGGAAGCTCAAAAANTTCTCCTGCAACAAGCGTTTAAGTTTGAAAACATACTAATCTGAAAGTGAATCTCATATTCATTAGCAACAAATGCAATCACTTTGGTAATGTATTTAATGCAGATTTCAACACAAACAAGGGTTACATTCAGTCCAATGTGACCTTAGACTTGTTAAGATCTGTCACTTATGATTTATATTATATGTAGGGAGAAGTAAGCTTTTTTAAAGAAAAATCCATCACTAACCAGTATGTTGAAGTACAATAAACATATTTACAGTTCAAAACTTTCCTATGTTATAGTTACATGTAAACCATTATCACATTACCTGCAATATATTCCATTTTTTCCATTTAGTAGCACATTTGAAATATTTAAAGTAAGTGCAGGTTATTGCAGGTTATGGTGCAAAATATGTTGAATACTGGATGGAGACAGCCTACATAGCTGCTGCATATTGTTGCATATGAGAGGATGCAAAATATTTTTTTATTGTGCAAAGTTGTATTTGAAAGGCATAATAGCATTCTGGTAATCTTAGTCATTAAAAAAAGAGACTGGGATGCTAGAGATCATACCATGATTTTCTTCTCTTCATATCTTCCCTAAAAAAAATCTGGAAGCTCAAAAAAAAAAAAAAAAACTTTACTGAATCTATTCAAAGAGCAACATGCAGTCTTCCTGGTGAATGATTGTCACATCTGGGGTTCCCTGAATGGTTTTCTCTGCTTAGAAATTCGGAATTTGAGGATATTATGCACTTGTTTGTGAGTGCTTGTGCTCACCTGGAGTTCCTTGTCAGCTGCAAAAGCAAAGAGGATCTTCATAGCGTACACCGAGAGTGAATCCAGTGCTTCTGGAAAGTGTTGGCACTCTCTGTACCTATACTTCTCAGTGCATAAACGTGTGAAAAAAACGAGGCAGAAATGCAATTAACTGCCTTCTGCGGCAGCTTATCCTTGCACTCAAGATGAATAAATGCCTGTGAGAGACTTAATGCATCTGTAAAGAACAATTGCTCCCTGAGAGAGCCAGAACTGAAGAAAACATTCAGAATACATCTCTACTGTACAGTAAAACCTATTTTAGCTGCAAGTTCCGTAGATCAGCATAGGGAAACCTCTGCTCAAGTTACAGCAATGCCTCAAACCTGAGCGCATTGGCTTGCCATGCATGCAATAGACCTGCTATGTATGTTCATCCATCAGAGAACTTCCGGAACTGCTGCCTACGAGCAGTTAACTGTATGTGCTCAGCACTTTGCTTTGTAGATGGTGGTCTGTCTGCGCAAGCTACCTGTTGACACTAAACTTCTTGTTATGCTTCATGGGTGGTATAATGACTTGGAAGATGACGCCAACCACAGTATGATACAACTAGTGGGGCATCACCTGAGTTGTAGTGGTAGACAAAAAGCCCTCATTACTCCTCACAAAAGCCTGACCTCAACCATACTCCTGAGTATGTGTTAAACTTCATCTGCACTGGTGAAAGAAGTTCATGGTAGTAAAACAGTTGGAGTTTCATACTACTGTACACATTTCTTTTGGTTGTGTTAATATGGCTAAGCAAGAGTCTCTGCTAGCCCTATGTGGTTTTCAAACATCCGTACATTTCAAGGGCAGTACCATGAATTATATGCTAGACTTGAAAATACTATATTGTCAATACTGTAAATGACATGAGTTACATAAAAGCTCTATTAAAAAAAATAAAAAAAAAAAACTATACTCAGAAAAGTCTCATCATAAATATTTTTGAAATATCATCAGCAGATGCTACTGTACAAAAGATTGGTTTAGTCAAATTGGCATAAACATGCAATTCTTTCATTATCTCAGTTTATTGCTAAATCTTCCTGTATTGCTTTAAAAATGAGGCCCAAGAGAAAAATGTCTATATCTTAGGTTTTTTTTCAAATAAAATGGAGTGGTAAAGACTTTTTTGTTCAAATTATGAAAGTGGTTGGAGGATGTAGTTTGCTTCCATTATAATATGAAAGTCTGATTCCCTGCTTTTACCAGCTGCTAATCTGGGGTCTGAAGTAAAATCTGCACCCTTGGATTATTGGTGTTGTATTTACTTCTGTTGGACTAGTTGGACTTGTTCACTTATGTGCACAGTGAGAAAAATAATTGTTTAATTTGAGGTACTACAGTTTAATTTGCCTTAACTAGCTCAGATGGGGAGGTGTGCAGCATGTATTTCTAATCTTTTTAATTCCTGAGCTACAGTAGTTTTAATCCTGTGGAACAGAGGCAATCTAAGGACATGGGGTGGTAGAACTGGGACCTAAGTTGTGCTTACAAATGAGTACAACTTAAAACAGTTCCACACTTTAATAAGGATGTAGTTGTGTCTTTTTTTCGCTGTTGCAAATGGCAAAGGTTAATTTCAGCTTTATTATCCAGCCAGATCAGTCTCCATACTGGTCTGTGTGAATGCATTGAAATGGTTTAGTTTTGTCAACGGCACTCAAATAGTACTTTGAAGCTGTGCCAGTCTTCATCAGTGATCTTAACCCAGATTTGTTGAACTAGCTAATATGCTGGTTTAGCTTTTGTTGTTGTTGTTTGTTTGTTTGTTTTTGTTTTTTCTTTTTTGTTTGTTTTGTTTCATTTAATAGTATCTTTTAAATTACAATGACAATTTTATAGTGTAAATCAGTAGAGGTAAGTACCACAACTGCTACCCAAAGTGAGATGTTTTCTACAATTATTAGGGAAGGTTCTTTCCTGACAAAGTTTTAACAGAGGATAAATTGTCAAATCAAGTCATGCACTTCATGAATCAGCTGAGAAGAATAAAACAAGTGGATGCCTGTGCAAATCCTAGAATGGGGTCCATGGGGAGACATAGTCAAGCTTCACAGTCTGGGAGAAAGAACAATGAGTTGCTGAAGAAGGATCTTAGTGAGCTTAAAAGTGTGACTGATGTAGCAAAAATAAGCTTAGATTTATTTGAGAGATCTTGCTTGGAGAGTTATTTTAGTAAATTGAAGCAGAAGTGATTGTAACACTGTTATACCGTTATTCTGTTTGGTTTTGTTTTTTGAGTATGAGTTCTTTGGCAGCTTCACACACCAGGATGAAGTAGCACTCAATAAGTAGGCTTAACATACAAGAATGGACAGCAAAATTGAAGAATGTCTTGCAAATTCCCTATGGATTATTCCAAGCATGTACTGTAATTGACTAGGAAGCATTGCATTTGATCATGTCCAAAAAAAAAAAAAGTAATGCTCAGTTCCTGTTCAAACACAGCACTTGTTTCTTTGTATGTATTTTCATGTTGCCAATTTAACTGCCCTTTGCAGTCAGATAGATGATTGTCTTCTGAAAAATATGAATTCCAGCATTTTAAAACTTCAGTGTCTACTGGGTAGATTGGTAGTACACTCCAGATTGCTCTTTTACAACCATAAGTACTGCTGGAAAATGCAGTGTTTCAGGTTCTGCATACTGCATAATGAGATGGTTTCTGCTGTTTGTATCCAGTATAGAACACAAAGATGGGGAGCAGGAAGGACAGTACAACCTGTATTTCCTTCAGCAGCGACTGTTACTGGCTATATAATTCCTTTTCTGTGAAATGCTGGATATCCTGCTGTCTCTGACAGCATCTCAAACTTGCTGATAGGAGCTGAGCTTTTGACACTTGCTGCCTCTGTAGGCAGTAAGTCAGTCTGGACTATGACCCTGAAAACCTGGGGAATAAGACATGCTGGATGTGACCAGGATGTAAATGTGGCTGAAATGCAAAGGAAGTGTTTGTTAGAGCTGGTGCTGAAACCATCCGTGAGTGTGTTCCAGAGGGTGGCAGGGACAGAAAGAAATATATAAGTTTTGAAGGTCCCGATCAGTCTGGCTGTATTTATTGAAGTTGACATGTCACCATGGTATGGCTTTTTGTTCCTCTTCTGTGAAAATTACTGAGTGGTATAAAAAATGCCAAATCTATGTGGCTGACCAATGCAGTCAAGACTGGTGGCTGTATAGCAAGATCCCAGAATACCTAATTCACAGAATCACAGAATCACAGAATCACAAGGTTGGAAAGGACCTTCAAGATCATCTAGTCCAACTGTCATCCTATCGCCATTACTACCCACTAAGCTACTAAACCATATCTTGTAGCACCTTGTCCAGGTGCCTCTTAAAAACCGCAAGGGTCGGTGACTCCACCACCTCCCTGGTCAGGGCGTTCCAGTGCTTGACCACTCTCTGAGAGAAAAAGTTTTCCTGATATCTAATCTAAATTTCCCTGTGCGCAACTTGCGGCCGTTACCTCGAGTCCTATCATTAGTTATGTGGAAGAAGAGGCCGACCCCCTCCTCATCACAACCTCCCTTCAGGAAGTTGTAGAGTGCAATGAGGTCTCCCCTGAGCCTCCTCTTCTCCAGACTAAACAATCCCAGCTCCATTCGAGCTTAATTAAAAATTAGCAAGTTTTTGTGTATTGATAATTCCAGTGCAGCATATTTCTGGATGGCTGTTTCCAAGTAACTAAGTATGTCTCGCTAGCGAATCTCTGATGAGGTCAGCTGTAGACTAGAAACAGTCAGCAGGCCGTAATCTATGTGGATTTAGGGTTGAAAACTTTTTGGAATGGAAATAGCAGCATTACCTTCCACTGGGCCCTGGTCAAGGAAGTCCCCTGGTGCGTGTGGGGATTCTGTGCAGTGAAGTGCATCCACTTTGCTGTGCCATCTGCAAGGCAGGAGGTTGTGAGTAGGGGGAACTTCTTTTTGCATAAAGGGAAGCTCCAGTAGCATGTGACAGGATTCTTAGAAGTTAAAGCAATTTGGTTAGCTTCAAAGAATCTGCCTGAGTCCTGGTGAGTATTGGCCAAAAGGACAAAAGAGAGCTGTGAAGTCAACTTAATTTGACACCTATGAAACTTTTCTTCACCAATCGTGGACATAATAGTTTAAAATAAGCGCTCCAAAACAATTTTTTCCATGCAGAATGACGTGTATAATTTTCATTCTGACAAGGGATACTTAAATAAAATCAGAATCACCCCTTTTTTAAAAGTATACGGCTTTCAGTTATTTATAGAATGAAAATATTTTTCTGGTAGCTCAGATTTTCTTTGTAATAGATTGTTTGATTAGCATTTATTTGAGATCCTTCATGTCCCATGCTTCAGAGACATCATGATGCAGAGAATCCAGACTTCCAGTGAGACCAAACTTTCTTGACAAGTTTCCTGAAGTACATGGCATATGAAATGGGAGCTTAGTTGTGATATTAAAGCCACATAAATGAAATTATGTAGCATAAGTAGCACAGTTATGAAACTCTCAGATGAATAATGGATTAATATAAGTTTATAACAGTAGAAAGAGGTTTAATCCCACAGTATCTGCTGCCTTAGATAAATTTTAGAAGTTCTCACTTGTCTGCAGCACTCAAGTACTGCTGACTTTCCATGTGTGGTAGTTCCAAGTTTTATAAGTTATATAACAACGTTGTAAATGCAAAATGTTGTAAGACACTTGGGGCTTTGCAGCTCCAGAATTAATCAACCTCTCGTTGTTTGGTGAATTTTGCTTATGACATAGTCTCTAGTTACGTGATTCAATATAGTTAAATTATAAAGCTAGCTTATAGGAAGCAATGAATGCTTTAGCGCTGCTGTAAAAATAATAAGCTCAGACTCTGCTTAATGTAAAGCTTATGTGGAATGGTTGACTAATCAATGCTTGGTCATTGCATTTCCTGAGTCCATACCTATGCATTGCTCCTGCTTTACTCTGACTAAAAGTATTAACCTTGATTTTCTGGAGACTCTTAATAACTAAGACTCTTGTAATCTATATTAGGAGTTTGAATTTTTAAATTGTTCAGTTCTTCCAGTTAAATATTCACCTTAATGTTTTTCATCTGCTTGCCACTTCTCACTTCATTTATATACCCTCAAAAATGTTAGGTATGTTTTAGCCTAGCAAACTTTCAGTCCCTGATTCAAAACATAGTTTCTACCAGTTGTCAGATTATTTTAACTCAATAGAGGCAACTCCTTTTCTTCCCAAAACACCTTCCACAGTTTTTTCCCACAACTGAGTCTGAAAAAATCTCAATACAAATAGACTTCATGGAAGAAATGAATCTGAAATTGGGGTCCTATAATCTAAATGTCATGTGCAACTGGGGACTGCACTGAAAACGAGGTGTGAACTTCACATTTGTCAATACACCAACATTAACTTACATTTTGATATATGTGAAATTGGCTTGTAACAGCTATACTTGCACAATCCATATAACTCATTTTGAAAAGTTTATTGGAAAACCCAGGTCTAGAACAGTAACTGTTTGAAGCCATTTTTTTCCATCCAGTATTTTTTCTCCATGTTCACCTTGTTGGTATTTCTCATTCTTGTATTAATTGCTGTAGTAGCAGAAAACATTTGTGGAAACAGAAATAGCAGCATTACCTGAATTGAACTTTGCCCTGTTTTTACACAATCATATCAGATAATATAAAGGCTTTTTAAGCTTCCTTCTCAGCTGTTTCCTGTCACACTTGATTTTGGAGTGCGTTCAAAGAAGACCACTACAGTTCAGTACAAGTGTCCTACAAACTTTATCTGAGGCCATATTCTGTTACTTGTGTCAGACTAAATTTGAGTAATGCTTGCTTCACACTTGCATGTGCTGAATGTTGTGAAATTCCACTAAAGCTTTTTTGTCTGTACGAGTAGATGTTAACAAATAAGGGCTCAAGTTTAAGACATCTGAAAGTCAAGTTTCTCTGTTCAATTCTCTTAACATTTCGTCTAGTCCTATTTCATCTTCTGCATTGCAAGAGGCCACAGGACAGACCTGAGAATACTTCATGAAAGGACTTTCTCTTTGCACTACCACCAGCATTTAACGTTTCTTAATATCTCTTGCTTCTTTAGCTTCTCTTTGAAAACATGTATCATAAGAACAAATACTGCTGTTAAGGATTTATAATACATACAGAAAACAGTACTTGGATGAAAAGTAGTTGACTTGATTCTAACTTACAGAAAGCCAATGTGATAACCAAGCTACTAAAGAAAGAAAGTTCACTGTATCCATTAGACTGCTGGTTTACTCATGTATTGTGCTTTGAGGCAATTGAAGAGAGATATCCTTGATGCCAAGAAAATAGATTAAATGAGTAATGCATCCTGACAGCCAAGAAGGCACATCACATATTGGGGTGCATTGAACACAGCATAGCCAGCCGGTCAAAAGAGATGAGCCTCCCACTGTATTTAGTGCTGGTGCAGCCTCACCTTGAATGTTGCGTGTAGTTCTAGGCTCCACAATATAAAAAGGATGTTAAGGTCCTTGAAAGCATCCAGAGGAAGGCAACAAGCTGATAAAAGGGCTGGAAAGCGTGTCCATGAGGAGAGGCTGAGGGCACTTGGTTGTCTAGCCTGGAGAAGAGGAGGCTGAGAGGCGACCTCATTGCTCTCTGCAGCTTCCTGAGGAGGGGAAGTGAAGAGGGAGGTGCTGGTCTCTGCTCCCTGGGAACCGAGGACAGGGTGTGTGGGAATGGCACAAAGCTGCACCAGGGCAGGTTCAGACTGGACATCAGGAACAATTTCTGTACCATGAGGGTGGTCAAACACTGGAACAGGCTTCCTAGCGAGGTGGTTGATGCCCAACGCCTGTCAGTGTTCAAGAGGCATTTGGATCATGCCCTCAGTAACAGGCCTGAACTTTTGGTTGGCCTGGAGTTATCAGGCAGTTGGACACAATGATCTTTGAACTGAACTCTTCTATTCTGTTCTAACTTTCTCCAAGTCTATAAATGCTAAATGTTGTGTTTCTCCCTATACTTTTGTAATACTCAGATGGGAAACATTTAAAGTACCACTGATGCCCTCTTGCACTGCAATTCAACTCAGACTGTTTGTCACATACTTACTGCTCCAGTTATAAGAATTGTTATTCTGTTGTCTGAATGTCCATAATATGATGGGTGGCAGACTTGCAGGTCGGCTAATCAGGTTTGAAGTGCTTGGCTTGAAATGGGAGTTGCTCTGTGTGAGTGTAATGCAAGCATCATTCTCATCTTTTAACATGTTAACAGAGTGGGGGGAACAGTAATCCTGCTCGTTCTGAATTCTAGTAACCTCACTGCCTTTAGCTTGTTTGAAATAGTAGTTATAGTTGTTTATTTCCAATACTTGTCAGTGAAAGTATTTTGTTCATTCTACCTCACACAAACAGGCTTTATATTTATCTAATGGCCACTTTTCATTTGTCATCTGGGATCAAAACAAATTTGTCCTGGAAATTATGTGACTTGAGAATTGACTTAATTTTCTCTATTGCCTATTATTTATACCGAGTTTGAGGCACGTTTAGTTTGATAAAATGGACTTAGTCCTTTCCAAATGTATTTCAATAGACTATTCAAACAGAAGAAAAAAGGAAGAATTTTTGTTTTATTATTCTATATATCTAGTAATTCCAAATGTCAGATAGCTGTCTTAAAATAGCTACAAAATGTTTCTTAGAAATTCAAAAATTTGCCAGAGAGAGGCAAATTCTTACCCAGACAGGCTGGGTAAGAATTACCCAAAAACCCCTATAGCTTTTGCCATGAATGTATTCATGAACTATAACATTACATTTCTAATTTTGGTTAGGATGGGTTTTATTCCTTCTGCTGTTTAAAAAAAAAAAAAAAATTCTAGTCATGTAAATATTATTTATAGTTTTACTTAAAAGCAAACCTGTGTGCTTTTTTTAACTGGCTTATCAGAAAAATACATGTAACATAAAGAATGCTATCTGTTTTTATTTGTTGTTTGTTTAGTAAAGGTGTATGTAATCACTTTTGAGGTTAACAATATAAATGCAAAGATCTCTAGATTCACAGAACTATTCCTATGCTGTCAAAAGTTGTATCAGAACAAGATTTCCAGTAACTGTCTTATGTATATCTCACTTCTCTGGGTAACAAACACCAAAGAATTAAGAGGAGTTTTCAGTGTTAGAGCTTGAAGCAAAGCTGTTATTTGTGATATAATCCAGTCTTGCAACAAGCCAAGCTATTCTCTTCAGTGAAATTAAAACAGCTATGTAGGTTGTAGGAACAGAGTCAAACCCACTTCCAATCAAATACAATGAACTAGGGTTGAGTCTGTTGTAATAATTAGGTTACACTAATTAGTTTCATAACATAAATAGTATGTGTGAAATAGAATCTTTCTGGTTTAGTCTGCAAGCTAAATATTTTGTTGCCCTCTAGTTCATAATTATATGAGGTTCTGTCATTGCCCTTCCTGGTATCTTCTTATAAGATGAAGAGCCCGGGTCTGTCCTTGTGTGGAAGGCATTCTTCATCTTTGAAGCCATTCTCTAAAACTTTTCCACTTTTACTTGTTGTTTTACATAGTGAGAGGGAGAGTTGAAAGGATCAAAACTGAAAAGTTATGAAAAATATTTTTCTGTAACTATTATTCAATGAGGATGCTGTGGATTTTTTTGTTTGTTTGTTTTTGTTTTTTAATGACTGAGCATCAAGGTGGTACTTGCATGGTAATTCCGAAAATCTTGTTTAAGTGGCAGCTTAAAATCCATAATTTGTACCCCATTCTAATTCTATAAGTGCATTCTGGTTGAAAAATGTTTTCTGTGGAAGTAATATGATCCTGGAAGTATTTACTTTATATACAGAATTTGAAGCATGGGTACAATGCTGTGACTTAACTTTACTCACAAACTTCAAGTATAAACTGTACAGATGGGTGTAATTCAGACACCTGACTCTGAGTGACATTATCAATACCATCTGGTTTGTCATATGCATGTTGTGTATCTTGAGACATTTTTGCATTTTTCTGAGAGAAGTATTAACTTATTCTGCTAACTCGTCTTCACAGAAGATGCATATACTATAAACAATTAAATGTTTGTCATGTTTCTTATCTGGACAATTACATTCCTTGTTGAATGTACCTATACTAAAATATGCATCTCCAAAATTTTTCTCTTCTGAACTTGTTTTATTTTGTGCTCTCATTTATTTCATTCTGATTATAGGTGGTAGTATTCATGTCTTTTGACTGCGTTATACAGAAGAGAGAATTTAACTGTGACACTTCTGAGAAACTCAGTATATTAAATACAGAACATGTCTTGGCATGTCCAGGGCAAATTAAGTCTCTTGTACAGGAGTAATGTGAAGTACTTTATATTTTTATTTATGTATTTGTCAATTTGTATAGAACACCTATCATGACAATGACAAATTCTTAGGATGGGATTTTTCAATCCATTAAAGCATTTTAGAAATACATCTTCTATTTGTAAATGTTAGCTGCCAAAGATGGCAGCACTGTCTGAGAGAATGGGAAGTGATCCAGGATGCTTGCATATCCATACAACCTAAGTAACTGTAATTTTCTGTGTAAAAATGTTATATCTATGCTCAGAGTAAGGCTCTAGTCCACAATTTTGATGTCTTGCATGCACTGGGAAGGTTTCTGAAGTATTTCATAACTATTTCTCCACTTACAAAATGTCAGCCTTACATGGTTCTAAGTCTTTTGGTATGCCTTTTACTTGTGATCCGAAGTCATTTTGCTTTGTTTTTTGTTTTAAAATGTTATTTAACATTTGTTTTAACATTTTAAAGTGTTATTTATACATGAGTGAAATAGGACAGATAACCCTGGCAGGGTGTCTCTGAGAGGAATGTGAGCAGATAGGGCATTAGTCTAGGTGGTGGGTAAGATGTAGCGGATTACTACCTGTCATGGTTTTGGCTGGGACAGAGTTAATTGTCTTCGCAGAGGCCCACACAAGGCTGTGCTTTGGATTTTTGATGAAAATAGCAGTGATGTTTTTGGTTGTTGCAGAACAGTGCTCACACAGAGCCAAGGACTTTTCTGCCTCTCATGCTGCCCTGCCGGCGAGGAGGCTGGGGGTGCACAAGGAGCTGGGAGGGGACGCAGCCAGGACAGGTGACCCAGCCTGGCCAAAGGGATATTCTGTACTACACGGTGTCATGCTCAGCAGTAAAAGCTGGGGTAAAGAAGGAGGAAGGGGGGGATGTTGGGAGTGATGGCGTTTGTCTTCCCAAGAAACCGTTACGCGTGATGAGCCCTGCTGTCCTGGCAGTGGCTGAACACCTGCCTGCCCATGGGAAGCAGCGAATGAATTCCTTGTTTTGCTTTGCTTGCGTGCACGGCTTTTGCTTTACCTGGTAAACTGTCCTTATCTCAGCCCATGAGTTCTGGCACTTTTACCTTTCTGATTCTCTCCCCATCCCACCTGGGGAGGGTGAGCGAGCGGCTGTGTGGCACTTAGCTGCCTGCTGGGGCTAAACCACGACAGTCATTTTTGGTGCCCAACGTGGGGCACGAAGGGTTCGAGATGATGATGGATTTGATTGCAGTGGAGTGTGCTAGGCCACATTTGTAGATGTTATAGCTGTTTATCTGCTAATTGGTAGGCTCCTGTGCTTCCCATGGGGCTTGCTTGCCTTACTGTATGTTAGAGTCCAGTGCTTGTTAGTAGCTGCTCTTGCTTCTGCCGTTTGCTCTGCTCCTTATCATCTTGTTTTGCTGTGCCTGGGAACATTCTGATAACATCCGCCTGGGCTGGCCAACAGCCAGGGCATCGCTGCTGTTCCTGTGCTGCTGTACTGGGCAGGCTGGAACTCCAGACTGAACTCGAGTCAGAGGGACTGTGACCTGTGGATGAATCCACATGGGAGCACGTACACCATGAAGCATCTCTGGCCATGCACAAGTTCACTCTGGAGCAAAGTACACCTCGAAGCATCAGTGGCCATGGAGAAGACCATGCCTGCTGGGGCTAAACCACAACACTACCTTATGCCTATGACTGGTGCCTTGAAGACTCAAGAAGTTGGTAATTTGACTGCAACTGGCTTTGAATTTGAGTGAAAACTATTCAAGAACTTAGGTCGATGTCAGTTTACGTATTGGTAAGTCTTGTGTACATGCGTAACACCTTCATCCTTCTGCCCACTGCTTGTAATCTTTCGTGAATGGTATATGCATAATAATTCAGACAATGTTGCAAAGCCCTTCTTATTTTTTCTCTCTGTTCTTCATGTAATGAACAGTACTTTTTTTTGGTTATTTTGATAAATGATGATCATACATGTTGAGTCCTAGGGTAAATTGGAGTCCTCCCGAAGACAGCATAGGAGAAAGTGTTCCTGTTTGGTGAGCAAATGAGCATACTCATGTAGTAAGGCAGATTGGCTAGTAATTACATAGGGGGCAGACCTCAGGGAGCAAACAGCCAGGCTTCAGAGCCTGTGAGGGGAGCCCTCCAGGATCAAAAGGGGCTGAATGGGGTTTGTTACCACTTGGCTACTGATTTAATAGCGAAAAAGCTTGAAAGTGAGGCTCTACCTGCAAGGGCATGACAAGTAGGAAGCTGACTCAGTGTCCTATAAAACTTAGAATTTAGACCTGTGCAGGCAGGGTGCTTGCTGTAAGCAAAGCCTCTGGTCCTCCCAGAAGAACATGGCTACCTTCCTCTGTGTGGACAATACTGCTTCTCCCAGCATGCTGTTTCTTCATCCTGGTTGCTGGAGTCAAGTCCTTCCTTCTAGCTCCCAGGTGTGCATGTCTTTTTTTTTTTTTTTTTGAGCTCAGCAAATATACCTGATATATATACAGAGATGGCTGCTTCTTTTAAAACGTCTTGCTGGTCTTTCTTGAAAAGCCACCTGGCTTTCTGAGTGCTAGATCTTTATGCAACCTCTTTGAAGTTCCTTTGCTCTCTTACATTTTTGACAGAGCTATATCCTCCTGCAGCTCATTCTCTTCATCAGCAAGTACCTCATGCTGTAGGTAACGTCACTTACCTAGCTAGCAAGGAGGTTATGTAGACACCTCTAGGATAGATACCTCTTGCAGATTTTGATCAGTACAGGCAAAAATACTGAGAGCAGTGCTGCTGATGTAGGCATCTGTCATCATTTCTCAGGGTCTGTGCATCACAAAACCAGCCTGTTATTCTCTAGGTAAATGCTAGTCACATCTCTTGAAGTCCAAACTGCCTTGGCCAAGCCTGGCATAAGCCTCTGCTTATTAAAGCTGTTTGTATGCACAAAGCAGAGCAGGTATATCACTCTGTCTTGACTAATTTCTGTCAGTGGTCTACTAGCCTTTTGATAATTCGGTAAGTTCACAGCAAGTCATATACATAGTGAGCATTAGGCTGAGATTCCTGACTGGCGGGGGACAGGCAGCTTCCAAGACTATTGAATTCCACCTGTTTCCTAATCCCGAAACAGAGCGTTTTATCCCTTAAATCATTCAGTCGTGGTTGGATTGGCCTGTATCTGAACTCATTCAGTGAAAGATTCCTCTGGCCTCCTAGAAGTCTTAGATATTTTTTCAGCCACATACAATAATGATGATACAGAGAATATTTATCAAAAACACTAGCATGAAACCAAGATGTTTCTGTTGATTTCAAAATGCTCAGTGAAGCCAAGTTTTGTAGGAGAAAAAGAAAATATTGTTTAGTATTTGGAAACATGCCATATTTGTAATAAAAAAAATGTTTTATTAAATATTAAGAACAGGCTTCCCATTAAAATAAAACATTCTGTTCAAATCCAAAGTATGATGCATTTTCTTCATTGACTTTTCACTATGAAGGTATTTTAGCATGACCTACTTTGCACTGAAGCCTGTTATTCCAGAAGAAATGTGATGTATCCCAGATATATAGATATCTATATCTACTGATATTTAGATATAAATATCTGTATTAGATGGATAAATCTATATATACACCTATACAAATAAATAGAAATATAAATGTAGATATGTCTAATGTATCTGTTTTTGTCTAATGTATCTTGTTAATGTAGTTATATATAGATATATATCTACTTTTTCTATATTTATATTTATATAGATGCATATATATTATCTATGTAAATATAGGTATGTCTATATATACATCAATTTTATGGGGAAATATATATGTTTATCTTGCAGTTAGCAGTGTTTCACATGCTTCTGTATTAAATGAAAATAGAAGTATGCAATGAAAAAGACTGTGTGATAGGCTCATCAGTATGTTATTGCTCTGAGATGTCTAGGCCTGCTGTAGATTTTGATTATTCACTGGAGGAGAAGATTTAGTAATTAAAACTGAGATTAATTTGCTCATTAACATTAAATTCTTTCATTACAGTTCAAGCACCATTTGCAAGGTACCGTCTCTGACATCTCTTCTTGACTTGAGAGCTGATGTCTCCTAAGCTAGTTACAGAGGACAGGCCGGACTTGCTGAGAAAGGGTGCTTGCCCAGTTGCATTCCCTGCAGTGAGAACCAGTCGTGACCATAAATCAGAAGCAGTGGTACCTTGTATGTCACAGAATCACAGAATCACAGAATCGTCTAGGTTGGAAGAGACCTCCAATATCATCTAGTCCAACCTCTGTCCTAACACTGACAAGACCTCCACTAAACCGTATCACTAAGGGCTCCATCTAAACGTCTTTTAAAGACCTCCAGGGATGGCGACTCAACCACTTCCCTGGGCAGTCCATTCCAATGCCTAACAACCCTTACAGTAAAGTTCTTCCTAACATCCAACCTAAACCTCCCCTGGTGCAACTTTAGCCCATTCCCCCTCGTCCTGTCACCAGGCACGTGGGAGAATAGACCAACCCCCACCTCTCTACAGCCTCCTTTAAGGTACCTATAGAGAGTGATGAGGTCTCCCCTGAGCCTCCTCTTCTCCAGGCTAAACAACCCCAGCTCCCTCAGCCGCTCCTCATAAGACTTGTTCTCCAGACCCCACACCAGCTTCGTTGCCCTTCTCTGGACTCTCTCGAGCACCTCCATGTCCTTCTTGTAGCGAGGGGCCCAAAACTGAACACAGTACTCGAGGTGCGGCCTCACCAGAGCCGAGTACAGGGGGACAATCACCTCCCTAGACCTGCTGGCCACACTGCTTCTTATACAAGCCAGGATGTTGTTGGCCTTCTTGGCCACCTGAGCACACTGCTGGCTCATATTCAGCTGCCTATCAACCAGTATTCCCAGGTCCTTCTCGGCCAGGCAGCTTTCCAACCACTCATCTCCCAGCCTGTAGCGCTGCTTGGGGTTGTTGCGCCCCAGATGCAGGACCCGGCACTTGGCCTTGTTGAACTTCATACAGTTGACCTCAGCCCATCGGTCCAGCCTATCCAGATCCTCCTGCAGAGCCTTCCTTCCCTCGAGCAGATCAACACACGCACCTAACTTGGTGTCATCTGCAAACTGACTGAGGGTGCACTTGATCCCCTCATCCAGGTCATCGATAAAGATATTAAAGAGGACTGGCCCCAGTACTGAGCCCTGGGGGACTCCACTAGTAACCGGCCTCCAACTGGATTTGGCTCCATTCACCACAACTCTTTGGGCCCGGCCATCCAGCCAGTTTTTAACCCAACGAAGCGTACACCAGTCCAAGCCATGAGCAGCCAGTTTCTTGAGGAGAATGTTGTGGGAAACGGTGTCAAAAGTCTTACTGAAGTCAAGGTAGATCACATCCACAGCCTTCCCCTCATCCACCAAGCGCGTCACTTGGTCATAGAAGGAGATCAAGTTCGTCAAGCAGGACCTACCTTTCATAAACCCATGCTGACTGGGCCTGATCGCCTGGTTGCCCTGCAAGTGCCGCGTGATGACATTCAAGATAATCTGCTCCATGAGCTTGTCACAGCCATGGAGTCAGCCTTGGACCAGGATGCCGCTCCGCAGGTAAGTTTGAGGGCACAGCACTTAGGGGTGGCATGCTCCTCACTATAACTGCAGCCAAGGGGCTGAAGCCCCCTCTGCTGTCATGGGACCTGGTGCCTCAGAAACAGCCTGCTGAACGAGTTATACTTAGCACCAGAATTCAGGCAGCCAGCCAGCAACAGGAGCAGTCACTGCCCAAGTCTCTGTTAGCTCTAATCTAGTCTTTATAGGTCCAATTTCTGTGTTCTCAGTGTCATTAGTGCTACAAGCTAACATGATGCTAGGGGAAACTAGCTAGTACTGGCTTGAGTTGTGTTTTTTAAAGGAAGGAGTAATGGTGAAGGATATTTACTTTTAAAAAAAAAAAAAAATCAGTCCAGGAATTTACAAAGGGTTAAAAATGGAGAAACAGCAGCTGGGAAAAAAGCTTACTTTATTCATAAAAAACTCCATATTTTCTGTTAGAGAAATAGATTTAGGTTGATTTGTGCTAATTATGAACACAGTCAAGACCAAGAAAAAGACAGCTTCAGATGCTGTGATGCCATAAATAAGATTGTTCTGTCACCTGCTCAACAAGACTGTTTGGATTTTCTTGCACATAGCTCCCCCAAGTTGTGACATACCGTAGGTGGAAGAAAGTCTTTACTGTTTCCTCTCCTTGGTTAGGATGATCTACTCCACATTTGTGGCCCTTCTGGTGGGTTGGAGTTAGATGAGTAGCCCTTTTTTTTTGTAAGCCTGACAACAAGTACTTGTCTCTGAGACTCATAGAAGAATGCTGGAAGGATAAAACAATGAGAAAATCAATGAGTCGCAAAATGTGTAATTTAAACATAATTCATCATGACTCATTCATTAAATGTTTTTGCAGACTTTCATGTGACAAAACAATAGCCATAAGCATAATCATCAGAGCCTAGTCAATCGTCTTTGTCCAGCTATGCAATTCTGTGATTCAAATTATTTTGGAGAGTCTTAGCAGATACAAATCAGCACAGAACTGTTAGAGGTGAAAGAATTCAACAACTTAGACCAGCTGCAGGGTCATGCTATTTTATGGGTATGATATGGTAGGTTCAACTCACACAAACATCTTCTGTTATTACTGTCCCTTCAGAGAACAGACTGCTGTCTTTCCTATCCAGCCTTCATGCAATCCCCATGTAACTCAGCCCCCATTCCACTCCTTAACCAAGGTGGTGGTGGGAGGAAGTGGTGGGATTTATTCTGGCAAGGGCAGCCTGTCCAGGAGACTCTCTCAGGACCTGCCTGCGTGCTTCCAGAAGATAAACAGACCTTCGGTAGTATTTGTCAGTATTGCAGCCAGGGCTTTTGTCTCGTAGGTCCGCCCTGCCTCTGGAATAAGATCTGTGTGTCTAACTGCTAGCACTTGTTGAAGTCATGGCTTAAATGATGCTTGCAGAGTAGTAGCAGTCGCACAGCTCTCCTAATGAATGTATCCTTTGTTGTAAGGCCTTGATGTGATGCTTGACGTTTTCAGTGCTTCTTGCAAGACTTAGCTTAAAATACAAAAGAGAAACTGAATAAACAGACGTTCACTGCAAGGAGACTTGGAAAGGACTAAAATAAGGAGCAAATTCTTTTATCAGTGTGCTTCCAGTACACTGGAGGAGCCACAGCAAATTACTAAATCAGAAGGTCATGTAAAGCTTTTAAGTAAAAAGGGATGTAGAAAAGAAACATGGAATATAAATCAAAATCCAATATTCAAGAAGAAACCAGAGCAAAAAAGGGCTTATGCAATCATAAAGTGGCAGCTTTTATTTTTATGGAGAAAACACAAAAAAAGTGAATCTTTACACAGTCATCTACCATAAATCCAAAATGCTAGACATTTGACAGATCCTTCTTAGTAGTTAGGGTTGCTGTCCTTTTGAGGGAAGTTCATGTATTGTGGTTTAGATTAACAATCTATTCAATCATTAACACAGGTACATTCCAATATATTAAATGGTACATAATTAATCATGGCTCTTGGCCTATATCACATGAAGATCTTCATTAGTTATAGGAAGCAGTCTTCGAGGAGGAGGTTTTTAGATTGTTGCTGCATGATAAAAATGCATCTGGCTTTAAAGTTGTTTTTTTCCTAACAGGTTTCACCTGCTGTTTCAAACTTATTCAGAAGGTTTTTGAGAGGCTAACTTTTTGTTACAAGCTTACTGTGTACATAAAAGAATCAAAAAACGTGGCTCTTTACTTTTTCTGAATAAAATATGTTGCTGAATAATATAGTAAGGTCTGGGATTGGTGCTCCTGTGACATAGTGCATAGTACTGAATCGTGAAATAAGCAATTTCCTTTGAAATACATTATAAACTTGTGTGAGTGCATTGAGTTTCATACCTGACTAGCACCAGTTGACTAGTGAAACTTAAAGCTGAAGAAAATTAGTAACAAAGTGACAGATGTCCTTGAAAACAAAGGACTCTTGAGTTGCACAAAAGCCATCTTTACTACCTTAAATAATCTGTTTGTATGTAGACGGGTGAGAACATTTGATAATATGATACATATCGGATTAAGAACATAAATTCTGACAAATTGATTTAAAATAGTGTATGCTACATAGTGATGTGAAAGTATTTTAGGGCTGTAAAACCCTAGCAACTCAACATAGAACAATTTAAGGGGATGATGCTGTAAGGTACAATTCTCATGAAATCAACAGAATATGGAATCCTAGAGAGGAAAAAAAAATCAGTTATTACCAAGAGAATCTATGGCTAAACCTTTTTTAATTAAAAAAAAAAAAACTCGTTTTCTTCATTATTATGTATTCATTTACATTTACGATAAAGCATTCTGCAGTCATATTGAATAATAGGAGACAAATGTGTTAAATTACTGAGACTCCTTTGCTGAATATTTAGTCTTTAAAATATATTCCAGCCCTTAAACATAATCTGCAATCATTAGAGCACAAAATAAGCCAAGCTCATACTGGATCACTGACTGAAAGGGATCCTAAGCAATTGTCTAATGCCTCGAATACCCAAAACCAGCACGAACTTATAATTGTCTTTCCTGATGTCTGTGAAATCTTTGGAGCTATTTAAGGAATGATGGAGATTCCACAGCCTCTTCAGACAGCCTGTTCCACTCGTCCTGTCTTGACAGAAGCTTTTCTAATATCTAACCTGAATATTTTTAGCTACCAACTAAGCCCATTATTATTTGTTCTGTCCTACTGTGACCATGAACTGATTGCTTCCATTCTTCAGATGCATAAAAACATGCTTAAAAGAGTCTTATCATGTAAGCATTGTTCTGTCCTTTAGATGAAACAATCTTATGTTCAGTCTTTGATAGAGGTTCTGCAAGGACCATTGATCACTGTTCTTTCTTTTCTCCTATTTTCTACAGTTGAAATTCACTATATTTCAGATAGTGATTCTGATTGTGGTCATTTCTCCTTGGCAAATTTATTTTTATTTTGATAAAGATGGTAAAAGAGAAAACTGAAAACTTCTTGCTTAATAGACTTATTTCCAATACATTTGTCCAGCTAAAAAGAATAATAAAAATGCACAGGGTATACAGACACTTGTAAATTGTGTGTAAAATAATCATATGCAATTTTTTTCATTTCAAAAGAAAGATATGCAAAAAACACAAATTTTTGTTAAGACAATAGTATTGACGATAAAGTCCTGATTGTGTCAACTTTATTAATTTTTCAATACTGTAGGTATGAAAGCTTTCACAGAGCCCTTGTCATAAGAACCACAAGTGTAGGCTATGCATTCTCTGCACAACTGAAATCGTCCTGTAACTAATGGACATCTTCATCATGCAGACCAGTTGATGAGAAAATTTCATATTCCCCAAATCTTTTAACTTCCTCTGGAATATTTGAGTAGCTTGCACCTCAGCACTTTTGCGGTGTCAGATGTGTGTTTTCACTTCATTCTTCAAAGGAAAAAATAAAGACTTATCCTGGAAAAGAAGACATTCCTGAAGAAAACAGAGAAATAGCGTAAGTTTTTTCTGAAGTGGGGTAAGTTAATTGGTATCTCTGAAAGTCAGGCCATAAGTGGCCACTTTTTCAGGTAGAAAATAGATTAGGTTTGAGACAGTTGCTTTTTTGAATTAACTCTAAGCTTCTGTATGAGCTATTTATATCAATGTACAAATATTCTACTAGCAAAAAGAAAATACATTCTGAGCATGTAATTAATTTGTCTTGATCTATTCTGTATTTTAAATTGTAACAGCTTATGCATCACACTTGAGTAGCTTGCTAAGACACCAGCCAAAGTGATTAATAGTCTTTTGGACCAAATGTCAGCCTTTCTTTTTAAATAAAATAAATTCAAGTGAACATCTTAATACAAAAATACAAAATAAGTAATGTGCTTCAATATGATCCATTAGGTGCAGTCCACAGTAAGAAAACTGAAAGAGTCCCAATTGTTTAAGCAGAATGCAAAGCCCAAACCAGTTTTTCCTGAATTCCTTCCAGAATAGTTCAGGATGCTCTGACAAGTATGTGTAACCATCCTACTGAGAAGCTCTGTATTATGAAGTTCTCTTTTATACCCTAGATTGGGCACTGTATTTTGTAACTTAATTCCCAAGACTGTAAATGCCCACACATAGATATTATGTCAAAAAGATTAATATTCTTTATTCCCATAAAGTCTGTCTGGATTTAGCTTCATTTTTATACATCTACAACATACACCAGTTGTCATGCAGTTTTTCCTGACGGAAAAATCAGATCCTGAAAAAGTCACTTAAATCAAAGAAGTATGAGAACTGCAGTTTGCTAATCCCTATGAGCCTTTGGTATTTGTCTAGTACTCCTTTTCTTTTTTCTAATTATGTCATGCTTTTATGTGCTGATTGTGACAATGTTGAGTTGGTAGGTTCCAAGGTGTGACTATGATTTGACAACTTGCATTGGGCTGTCTCCTCTGAGAACAGACTGATGTGTTTTGTTTGTTGGTTTTCTTGGTTTTGTTTCTCTGTTTTTGTTGTTTATTTGTTTGCTTTAATTTTTTTTCTCTGAACCAGCAATTAAAATTGCTGTTACTCAACACTTCGTTAGTTGTCACATAATCAGCTTGCAACTATCTGACATTTCAAGTTAAATAATGACTTAACTGTGAGTAGGCAGGAGTATCTTGTCTGGAACAGTGTTAATACCATTCAAGTTGAAGCTTACGATTTGTTTTCTTCATGATTACTACAGCAGTGTCTGACGTTTTATTCAGTTCCCAGAAATCTGAGTAGTGGCATCCAATAATGGAGGTGATCAAGCTGCTAAGAGTCATTTTCTGTGCCAAGGTACACTGACTATACTGTGTATTCTCCTTCACAGTGTGCTCTTCAGACTTCATTTCCACATACCCACTGAAGAGGTCTTGCATCTCCTTAATGTATGCTGGGTATAGATGAAATGTATTTGTGGTATAGATGACTATCGTTAGCTCTTCAGAGTCTTTTCAGAAAGTGATCAAGAACTTTTTGGAGGCAAATAGCAGAACATTGATCTAAATTTTGGGTTTGAGTTTAGTGGTAATGCTAACTTGTATACCTTAAACAGTCGTCCTTTTGCTAGTTCTTCCTTCTTTTCCCTGTAATGTTAGTGAATGCTTTCTTTGTCTATGACTGACTTTTTAATGCTTTTCTGATAGGTGAGAGCTTCATATAAAAGGAGTGCTTCACGTTGCTTCAAGTGGGAATTTGGCTATCAATTCAATTTTTTTTTTTTTCCCACTGGATTTTCAGGAACACCTACTTGCACTGCAGTATGGGGGAAAACCCCAAACTGTCAAATGGTTTGTAGTCACTTTCTACTCAAAAATAGCTTGTGCTTAAGTAAACTATAAGAACTCTAGCTAATATACCAAAAACTGAGACATTGCTTAAAATTGCTTTTTGTTTATAAAAAAGTATAATCCAGTGATGTGAAAGCCGCTGTGTGTTCTTCTGGTAAGGATAAGGCTTCACAACAAATCTTAATGGCCTCACTTCGCACAGCTACCTCTTAATGCATGGTACTGCAGAGATGACCAGTACCGCTGACTGGAAAGACCTCAGCTGAGTTTATTCATGCACACATGCCTGTTTGTCTCATAGAAAAATGCTGATGCCTTGTTTATAACCTGTTTAATTCTCTGATCTCCTCTCTGGGCTTGCAGAAACTGAGTTTTGATAATCTCCCTGGTGGGCTGCTGCAGAACCACGGGGCTGGGAAGCTCTAGCAGTCTCTCCTTCCAGGCTTTTGACTCTTAGAAATGAAGTTTGCAGTGGTCTAAGATTGTTGAGTAGGTTAGTTGGCAATCACCGATTCCATACCTCTTGGATTCCGTAGTGCTGAAATACCTCACTGTGAAGTGTTGTAAGGCCAATAAAATTTCAGTCTGCAGAACTTACTGAGTCTACAGAAACACTAGTTTTCTTTTGTTTCATTTCAAAACCTAAGTGTTCAGATATCGAAATCTCAAACTGAACTGTTCCTTTCTCTTTCCTGTCTCATCACTGTCTTCTTGCATCTTAATCATGTTTGAAGTTACCATGTTCATTACCAGATATTACCTCCAAATTTTTGAGACATGTAACTTTTTGATTCCACTGGTTTTTAACACTGCAGACGATTGCTTTTGCTATCTTTTTTCTTATTGTGCAATACCTTCAAAGTAAACATCTTGTGCATGATACCAGCATAAAGCTGTAGTTCTCTTCTGCCACTTTTTTTTTCTTCTTTTTTGTCTCCTGTTTCTCTTCCTCATGTTTTCTAGCATGGAGTGTTTGTAGTTTTCTTTTTTACACTGAAGTATGCTTTTTTTTGTTACAGTTTTTTTTCCTCCTTTCCCCAGGTAAGTGCCTACATATCACCCAGCATTTAGGTTAAGAATCTGAAGTTTGTAATGCAATTCCATGCCCCCTGGCTGTGCTTTCCTGTGCTGGTGAATTTGTGGAGGATTGTCCCTCTTGAAATTTTTGCTGTCAAAATTTTCAGCTGTAAGACTTCTCTCTCCTGTTGTAGGAGAGAGTATTGTGTCTTGGAAATGGAATGGATCAGAAGTCAATGTGACAAAATGAACTCATTTCTAAGGATTTAGTCAGTTATTGTAGAAATTAGTAATTATGTACTTGACTTTTCTTTCCAGATAGTCTTTATACTCATTGCAAAGAAACTTTTAAGCAAGCCATGATTTATGGGTTAAAAATGCTTTGAGCTTTTCAGGGAGTCTCTAATTACCCTCCCTATCTGTGACCCCATCATTCAAGCAATGTTTGAGGTATTACAGAGTGAGCCCAATGTAACTAACAGTGTAGCTAAACTTGCTTTATTTGCCCTCTATCAGCCTTCACTGCAATTATGAAGTTTTCACATAACCTGAAGGACGTCTGTTTACCTGCCCTTTAATGTGAAGAAAGAGATCTATAATACTGAATGTACTCCAGCTGCTGTGATCTCTTATTCTTTCTTTTTGTTCTTTTGATATGACAAGTAAAGCACCAAATACATGTGAACTTGGTGAATATGAAAAAAAAATTAAACTGTCTGTGGTGGTATTACCCTGCGCCACAACCGCTCTCTCGCTCCCCCTCCTCAAAGGAACGGGGGGAGAAAATACAATGGACAAGGGCTCAAGGGCAGAGATAAGGTCAAGGAGGTTGCTCACCAATTACCATCACAGGCAAAACAGACTCAGCGCAGGGAGATTAATGTAATTTATTACTATCACTAGCAGACTAGAGCAGTGAGAAACTGAAAGCAAACTAAAAACACCTTCCCCCCATCCACCCTCTTCTACCTCCTCCCCCCGAGCGGTGCAGGGGAACGGGGAATGGGGGCTGCGGTCAGCCCATATCGCTTCCTCTCCGCCGCTCCTTCATGGTCGCTCTCTGCCCCTGCCCCAGTGTGGGGTCCCTCCCACGGGATGCCGTCCTTCCCGAACGGATCCTGCATGGGCTTCCCACAGGCTGCAGCTCTTCAAGAGCTGCTCCAACATGGGTCTGTACCACAGGGTCCATCCTTCAGGAGCAAACTGCTCCAGCACGGGTCCCCCA
>VXAL01016048.1:16473-28963 GCA_013399475.1 Chauna torquata | reverse complement strand
TAAACCCAATACACTGTCAAAGCTCTTAAGAAGAAGAGAAGGCAATCCTAAGTGTATTAATAATAAGCTGTGGATTTTTAGCCTTTTCAGGAGACAGTTTCATATGAAAGTCTCTTCTGATTCACATGCAGAATGAAATTCAGAAAATGTGAAATTCTCAGTTCTGCACCTCCTGTCATGCTGCTTGTTAACAATTGGTAAACATGAAACATTATAAAATGCTCTATACTTAAAAGGAACATGAAGACATAAGGGAAAACTGAGGGCTTGCTGAAGAATATAATGGTGTATTGGGAGTAAAAGTAGTAGAAGTAAAGATTTTGATGTGAAATCTCCTTTTATTTCATCTCATCCATCAAATTACCCTAAAAAGCACATCAGGTGAAGAACAAAGACTGAACAGACATTGATCAGAGGCTCCATATCAGCAAAACTTTGAGTCACCTAAATAATTCAACAAGCTTCTAATGCATTTTGTCCATTAAGACTTGCGACCATTTTGGACAACTATGAATTTTGCTGCGATTCTCCTCTTTCCCAATATGATCATGAGTACCGTGTCTTTTTTAGTTTTGTTTTTAGAGTAAAAATAAGTGTGGTTATGTGTCTAAGCATTTTCTTAGGCATAAGAAGGCACTTTGCATTTCCAAGAGCTTTTTATTCATCTCGTCTGCTTGAATCTGTATTTAAAAATAATAATAATAAACTCACCCAGTTTTCTATACCAGTTGATGACAAAGTGAGCAAACAATCGCCCTTATTTTGTTGGCAGGCATACATACAGCTTAACAAAATCAGTAATTGCTTGTTCAAAGTTATTGTGTATGGAACAAGGTACTCGTTACAAAAGTGTAACGCCACTCTGTCTTCTGTAAAGGCCGAACTGCTACAGAGCAGTAATCGCACATGCTGCTTCTTGTGGCTGTCATTTCTAACACAGCCCTCTTCACCAGCCCCAAATACTCTGTCATCTCTTTGGTGCTTGCCATTTGTGACGGCACGCCATGTTTCCTGAAGTGACAGGCTACATTTATAAATCAGTAACCATCACAGTAAACAAGTAAACAAACTTTTTTCCTGTGCATAAGGCTGTGCACTTGTGCGTCTCTGGCTCCAAGTGGTGCTCGCTCTCATGTAACGATGGGGGTGGCAGTGGAGCAGACCCCATGTGCCTGGAAACTTCCTCTCTGTCGCTGTGCTGCTCATGCAGGTTGCTGAAACTCAAGTGAGCAGGAGGCGTTAACATCTAAACCAGGGGAAAATAACCGAAATAGACAGGACTGTACATGCATATCCCGCCAGTACTTCTATACTATGATGACAGATGTGGTAGGAACAACGTGTATGTGATCATACTGTCCAGTTTTACACTTCAAAAAAATCAAGAGACAAGAACCCTCTTTCTCTCCCTCTCCTTTTGATGAGATGACATGGAATCACTTGCAACTGTGGGAGAGGAAGGGCTGTGGAGAGCGCAGAGGAGCGTAACAAAGTTAGGTGCCTGGGAGGCAGAATGACAGATGAGACTGACTGTGCAACTGACTGTTGCACGTGGCAGTGCAAGCTAATGCATGGTGAAAGGAATAATGGTAACTGCCAACAAAGCTCGTGGGTGTTTAAATTAACTGTACCTTTAAGGGAAAAGGACCTGTGCATAAGTCCATGAAATTATTTGCCTAAAACATAATCGTGCACTAGGAAAACAAACAAGATTGTAAAAAGAAGAGATAATTAGGGTTTCTGTAATCATTTTAACCCTTGTGTAATGAAGGTTAGATGAAATACTGAAAACAGTATAGTAGTTAGAAAACTTAATGATCATCTTTTATCCATGACTGATCCTGGTCATCGTATTCAGAAAGAGTGAAAATATATATAGCATAGAAACATATTTTATTTAGATTTAAGTTTACATATATTAATGTATATGAATCAATCAGAATCTCCTGTACCTAGACATTCATCACTTTAAAATAGCTATTTTGTACTGATGAAACAGTATATGTTTATTTGCAGCGAGCTGAGGTGACGGTAAAAAGAGAGGGAAGCTGTAGGAAAGAAAACTGTTTCAGTGTTGTCTCATTTCTGTAATACTGTAGGAGAATTTACTGGATGATTGGAAGCAAAATTCTTGGCTTTTGACTGAATGATGGAATCAACAATGTTACTAGACTCTAAAATAATAACTGGTAGTACAGGACTGTCCACATCTGCTCTGTAGATGTGTAGAAATCTCCTGGATTTCTTACTTAGAAAGCACCTAATATTATAAATTAAGTTTTCAGACTTAGTAACCGGATGCTGTCATGTGTCAGTTTACTCTCTAAAATTTGAACTTCGTTACAATATTCAGTTGAAGATGTTGCCAGGTTTGATGAACTGCCATGGAAAGAACTTCTGACAGCTTTATATTTGATATTTTACTCTGCTAAAAACAAATCTCAAAACAATTAGGAAAATCTTTAAGATAATGGTTGAACTCAAATAAGTATTCTTGGAACCACAACTGTGAATGAAATTCAGCATTTGAATGTCAATTTCATTTTGTTCAAACCTTACAGTCAAAGACTGCAATTTATTCAGTAACTCTAAAGCAATTATGTCAGCGTGATCACCATCTGCACTAGGCATAATTTCAAATCAATGCTATTCTATTTTCTTTTTTTTTTTCTTGAAAGGGAGAGGCCTTTGTTAATCTTATATCACATTGAAAATAAAATAATCTTTCTATGGAATTCCATCTATAATAAAAGGAAAACAAAATATGAACTTCTTACAATATGGCATTTATTTGTCTATTGGTGCAAAAGTATAAGAGAAAAATGCTTGGATTCTGTTCATGCACATTGCAAGTACCTACGTAACTTATGAAAGAAAACTGTTGAAAACCTTCACAGTTTATTTGTAGGACCTGATTCTGAAATTAGCAATGTGCTGGAGAGCTTCTGTCCTCCTGTACAGTCTTGGAGAAATCAGTGAGTTTTCTAGGGCATTTCTAAGAGATGTCAGAATTGCTAATATGTGCGCATTCCTACTCCAAGTAATTTCTGGAGTGAAATGAATGTGTATGATATTAAGAGAATGATTTATGTAGTTTGCAAGTTCTAAATCAGAAAACTCACATCTATATTTGAATTCAGTATATATTTGAGCATTTTGTCGGGTTTAATAAGCAAACAGATAAAAATTCTTTTCTTGATGTGACCACCATTTGTAAGGTCTGAACCCTACCGTAATGCAGAGGGAAATCTGTTGGACTCTGGCCTGTTGGAATATGGCTGCAGAAAGAATGAATAGCTTTGTAGTCTGCAGTTTGTTTCAGTTTTGTACCGACACTGAAAATCATAAAGCTACAGGGGAGACCATTAATAAACTAGGAGAAGCATTTGCTCAGCTCAGACCTTATCTCTGACAGTTGACAAATGTGAATTGCCAGGGCAGAATGAAAGAATGAGGAGTTTTTTATTACTTGGTCTCCCAAAACTCAAATACAGGTATTTCAAGTGAGAGGCTTAGAGAGTGTCTATGTACTTAATAGATCTCTCTCTCCAGTTTCAGCATCCATGATGTTCTATTGCAAAGCATTCCACCACGTACCTATGCTCTGTGAAAATCACTTTATTACACCTTTTAAGGGGAAAAAACTTTTTTTCTTCATGGATTTATGCAGTCGCTTGGAGACATATTAAATTTGATAAATCTGACCTGTCAGAGGGAATGGTTTTTTTTTTTGGTTGGTTTTGGTTTTGGTTTTGTTTTTTTGGTGATGGTTTTTCTAAACTGGTAGTAGTATGTTTTGAAGATAAGTAAAATATTTATACCTGTTAAGGTCAGTATCTTCTCTAAGGGAATCAATCTCTCAAGCACAGTTAAGAGGGAAAAAAAAGTGCAGCTTTTCCTCCCTGTGGTGCTTATGGCTTTATTTCATCTCCCATGTGGAAAGC
Source organism: Chauna torquata (assembly GCA_013399475.1). Lineage (NCBI taxonomy): Eukaryota > Metazoa > Chordata > Aves > Anseriformes > Anhimidae > Chauna > Chauna torquata. The sequence goes on along the minus strand of VXAL01016048.1, from coordinate 25,019 downwards.
TATTCTGCAAGGGAGGGACAGGAGGGGTGAAGAAAGAAGACTTGTACTATAGCTCTGGTTTACTTTCGGATAGTGTGGAGGGGAGATCTCTGATTCTGTTCTTACTATATTGAAGGAAAAAGTCTTATTTTTGTTAATCATCTATAGGCGTACCTGGACTCTGGGAAAATCCTTTTTAGCTTTTCATTTATGGATGAAAACCGTGAGCTCTACCATATGAGCTCTATATGTGCAAGAGGTTTTAAAAGGGCGATGGTTTCTGTTATTGCATCCTGTGTTTCAATAAGCTGCATCTCAGAGGTGCTCAGCCACTGAGGCATGAAAGTGTTATACATAATCTGCTGTGACTTGGCAGACCTGTCATGAAGAGCAGGGAAAAGTCAAAACTACTCTGGGTATCTTCCTACCTCAGAAAATCTGTGAATCACTGGTTATTTGAAGCTTGGAGGGCACGGCAGGAGAGCCATTTCTTCTTGATATGCTTTGTGCACACATGCTACTGACCACTGCTGGTGGTGGGATCCTCTAGAACATGTAGATGCTGGGTCTCATCTGGTGTGACTGTTCTTCTGTTCTTTAGTTGCGTTCAGGCATTTGGGGAATGTGCTTTTGTTCATAAATCATTAGCAGAAGACGTGAAAGGAATGGTCCTGGAATGCCTCTGTGGATGGCGTGTGAAACTTTTTTTTTTTTCTCATGGATATAGGAAGCAGACGCAAATATTTGCAAGTAATACATTATTATAGGAAAGGAATAAGTTTCTTATATTAATCAGGTTCATTCATTCAAATAGAAAAATATCATGTGGCTTAGGTGATCTGCTAATTGGCTCAACTAATCAACCAGTCAATTTGCTGTGAACAGCAAATGTTCAGTTTCCAGTTGGCAAACAATCCACAACCTAAAATATTTGCATGAACTTTTCTCTGTGGAATGAGAACAATGACTTAACTTGGAGGCTAAATGCTCTCGTCTGCATAATTTCCTTCCTCATATGTTTCAATGAGTCCTGTCCACATGTGAAGGACTACCGCAGTACTTGTAATTTTTTAATTTTTTTTCTGTGAAATTACAGTCCTCACTATCTATTCGTGGATTACTATCTCACAGTCCTCCATGTAGAATTTGGATATAGAGGACACCTGGAAAAAATTTGGAGGTACTATCAGTGATTAAATGTGTTTAGGTGGGTTTATGGAACGTGAGAAGTACCAAAGCAATAGGAATTTAATTTTATTTTTTGTTGTTGTTGCAAGCAAAGGGAGGAACTGAGAAGAGGCATGGAACTTGAAATATGGTCTGGGAATTTAAGTTAATTTGTGCTTTTCTATTTAAACTGCTCTCATGAGTTTCTTTCTGGAAGAAAGCGGTCACGCTGTTATAGCAGCTCCTTACCTCAGTTTATATGACATAGAGGTATGAATGGCTAGGCAAAGTGTTCACCATTACAGTTTTACTTTATACTTCTGGCTAAGTTGTTTAACACTGTTTGAAACATGGTTGGTTTTTTGCATTTTTGTTGGTGGTGGTGGAGGTGGTGTTTTTGGGGGTGTTTTTGTTTTTTGGTTTTTTGGTTTTTGGTTTGGGTTGGGTTTTTTTTGTTGTTTTTTTGTTTGTTTGTTTGTTTGTATTTTTTTAGAATTCTAGTTCTTGTGGCTTCTGTTCCTTGAATTCATTCTTCTTACCACAAAGTTATTAGGTGGACTGAAGATGACTATAGTAATGCCTTCCTTGGTTGTGTTACATGTATTACCTGAGCAATACTTTTGTTTTGTGGTGGTCTGTCATCCTCGTTGCTTTTATGGATAGATTAGAACTTTGTAGAATGAACTTATTTTATTTTGGTGCATTTTATGTACTTTCTCACATAGTTAGGCATTACTTCAGATTGTTGTATGCAAGAGTTGAACACAATATAAACTGATATATCATCTCCTCCCCTGTGTGTCATCGATTCAAATTCAGTTCATGTGAATAGTGACAAATTCCCAACTATGAAATAAGTAGATACTCTTTATTGGAACAGTGTCAGTATAAAATTTAGCACCATAACTCAACTCAGTGGAGTGAGGCTTGAATGTGAGTTAAAATAACTTTACATTTCCATCAGTGAGTTTGTCCCCTAGTGCCAAGGTCGCATTACTATTTTATGGAGACACAATTTCAGATCCTTGAGCTATTAATGACACTGAAATTCACTTTAATGGGAGCATTTTCAGATCTCTTCAGATAAAAATTCATTGTTAAATCACCTATTGCCTTTGGGCTTCTCACCTGCAAAATGTTTGCTGTATTATTGCTGTGGGACAGTGGACTGTTGAAAAGGGGAAGTCATAGTCAAGAAACTACACACTTTTAAGAGACTTCGTAGCACTGAAAATTACTTGCGGAGCCTTCCAGCTATGTGGCATGTTTTATATTTAATACTCATTGCTTAAAGAATGCCAAAAATGGTCTGGGTAGCTTTAATTTCAAGTACTGCATCCGTAATTCCCCCACATAGTGCTGAACTGCTTTGTACGCGTCTAGTCTTAAACCTAATTAGATGTTTCCAAACTTACTCTCCATTCATTGTTGTCCCACTGGCATTCTAACACTCATTGCAAAATTTAGCCTTCTTACTTTTATTTGTCTTTTTCCATGCAGGAGGCTATCAGTATTATGTTTGGTCAAACTTGGTTAGAAGAACCTGGGGAGGAAGAGGAGGCTTTCTAACCATTTGAGCAGATCCGCATACATCAGAAGGAAGTAAGTATAATAGCAAATGAGCCCAAGTCTGTGCTCTCTGAAAGGTATACACCTGTGAATTAAAGCACGTGAGTCAACAGGGTAGGTACAGCCTGTTCCTTCTACCTGGAAGCCAAGCACTGCTAACAGACAACCAAATACAGCCAATATTGTGGTAGGGTATTTTAATCCACCACTGGGCTTTCTCTACCTACAATTTTAGACCTGGAGCAGTAATTCCATTGATTGTGTTGCGTGCCAGCTCTTTTTCCCAACTAGACATCTACCTGTGTTTCTTGAAGATTAGGATGAATTCTCCATGTATCCCAAATTGACACCATTTGCTCTGTATTTTTGGTTAAGCATACTTTCCAACATCTCTGCCTCTGCAGGAAAGCTCCATATTTCTTCTCAGGCTCTTAGAAGCACTGCCAGTTACATTTAACCTGCTCTGACATACAACCCTCAAGTCAAGTAGCAGGAGTGCCGCAGCCTTTCCAGAAGTGTTCTGTGTACTGCTGGTTATTGTGGTTTTTGAACATTTTCTGTTTCATTTGTGGGCATGATGTTATTTAAAACAGGATACATTTTCACTCACTTTTCTTGCCTTGTCTGGTCTGCATCTGATGGACTGGTCCTTCCATTACATTTTGCTGACAGTTATATAAACTCATTGTGCCAGTAATTATTTTTTTCCTCTTAATGCCCAAATTACTTTTTCTCTTCTTTTCTGGAAGTAATTCAAAACTTTAACACCTGCTGTGGCAGGCAGTATTAATTGATCTGCTCTAGAAGGTATTAATATTATTATTAGATGCTATACAGGAATTCCTGCACTGTTTCACTCAGTTAACTGTATCTGTGGCAAGACTGTAAATCTGAGGCCTTATTAGGATGGTCTGTGAGGTCCTCTGAGAAAACCAATCTGTGTTTCCCTCACCCTGGGCTGCTATCATCCCAAAGGTTTTAAATAGTGTTATTTCTATTTTTAGGTATCATATCTTGTTTCCTAGAGAGGAGCTGTGGATTACTGCTACTGTGGGTGACATGTTTTAGAAAATGCTGTGATGGGTTCAAGACTGCTTGCCCTCTTTAAGGCTAATTTATCAAAATGCGTGATTGCAAGTGTCACGCTCATTCCATTGAAGTCTGTGGAACTATTCAGGTATTCAAACTACATGTTCCACTTTTCAATTCTTTGGCTTTCATAAAACTGAAATGTTGAAATACAAAACGTGGGTCAAGTAGCATGCTTATAGTAAGTGAAAGCTCGCGTTCTGACATTTCTTTGTCTTTCCCCCTCCATCTACTATAATTACAGATTTCTGGCAAATGGATGGACATATATCAACAGAAGAAATGGAAAAGTGATCACCTTAGCCCTGAGTCGAGTCATTCTGACCACTAGAATTATCCAGGTTTCCTATGGTTTTAAAAGATGTTGAATTCCAAATGTAATCTCAACAGATTAGACCACTACGAACTGAAAGTATCTGTCTGAGGCATGCAGCTGTTGCTGGAAACCATGGACACACCTACTGGGGTTGCTTCAGAGAGGAATCACCTTCAGTGATCTCTGGTTCTGCTGATGCTCGTGGCTGTTTGTCTAAAACCTCTCAGACAACCTCTGCAGCTTGCTGAAAAACTGCTTCTGGTTCTGTTGTGGGATTACTAATTGAAGCAAGACAGGAATTAGTTCTCTTTTTCTTTTCCCCTCTCTCTTTACTGTAAATTCTCAACACTATGTATACAAATTGCCTCCAGACTTCCTAGTCCCTCTTTTTCCCTGCTTTTACCTTTCTAAGGAGTAGAATTGGGGTGGAAGGCAGGGAGGAGGAGGGGATGTGGAGCTTGGCTCTGTTTTTTTCTGGCTGCAGTGACTGTTGGTCAACAGCAAGTCTGGTTGCCAGTTTCCTCCCATAGTCACTGGATCCATCACTGTTTGGCTGCCCACCATGGTGCAAGCAGCACCTTACCCTGTATCCAGGCACGTGCTAGCTTCAGTGAGCAGCAGACATACGATTTTTGATATTCACTTTGTTGGGACAGCCCGCAAGTTGTTGAAACACATTTTCTGTGGCTGCTGGCCCAAAGACAAGCATGGTAGGTGACTTTGCTGCCAGCCACAGGTGAAGCTAAACACGCTCGTAACTGTAACACAGCTGTGTCCCTGGACTATACCCCAGCTTTCTTTCACAGAACTGAACTTATTCCCATGTAGCTGTGTTTTTCAGCTTTTAAAATTTTGATATTTATATGAGCTCTTTAAAACTTGGCTTTTATATCTAAATATTATCAAAATAACTTGATCTTCTTTCTTGAAGGTTATCTACAACTAAAAGATTTAATCTTATATAGAAGATATTGTGGGCAAGATAACTCTGTGCTTCTTCTCCTTACTCTTTTCATAACTGTTTGCTGCCATCAGAGATGAAATATTGAGCTGGGTGGACCTTCAGTATGACTTTGCATTGCTGTACAAAATGTGTGAATAGAAAATGGAACACCAGGTTTGATTATCAGCCATAAAACACTGAACTCATTATAAGATTGATGGAATGTCATTAATATTCCAAATACTTCTGTATAACATGCAGTCAGATTAGATCTTCTAGTTAAATCTCGGTTTCCAAACATGGAAAGCTATGGCAGAAAGGAATTGTTACAGAAGGAGCATTTTTTCTTAATAAACTGAATGAAAAGACAATTGCAATGTTGATTCTAGTGTCATATGAAAAGTGTCACCTAAATTGTAGTCTGTCTCAGGTGACTGATTCCTCTTGAAGAATAGAAATCTTTAAACAGACTGCTAACTAGATTCTTAAACTCTTGTTTCTTACTCTAAAGTAAGACTAGTGTGTAACCTGAACAGAAAAAAATGATTGAGATAAATGTTTGAGGTTGAAAAATGATTAAGTAAATAAGGCAAATGAAGTTATAAAATCTTTCATTCCTATCAGTATAGATGAGTCTCTTGTTTAAATTTCAGATGTTGCACATACAGCTGCCATCTACTATTTCGTGTATATTCAATAGTATAAGTTAGGGGGTCTGTTAACCTGCATATACATTAAGAAAATAAAAGCCTTTAAAATATTATTCATAAGTATAGTTCACAAAAAATATAGTTCATATAGAATTCATAAACGCTAGTTGTAGCTAGTCAGTACTAATGTGCATGCATTTTAAATTGCTCAGAAATACAACATTGAATGTAGCAGATGGACCTTTAAAGTATGGAGGATAATAGATGTAGGTTCAGCTGTATCTTTCAAGTTCTTGACTTCTTACGGGGATTGTCTTGTTAATAATATCACTCTTCTGATATTCATTTGGGGTCTCCAATTAGATGACAAATATTAAATTCTCCAAGAAATCTTGAAGGATTGTACTGTGAAATATCATCCTCTGGACTAGTCTTATTTCTTACACCGCCAAGGCGGCAGGATACGTGGCAGGGCTGTCACCCATATGTCAGCACGGGCATCCCCAGGACTGCAGAGGTGAGGCTGTGACCTGCCGCAGGGACCCTGGTGGCAATTACATACTGGTCAAACTTGCAATGACTGTAAATTGGATTTTGGGACAAGCTAATGGTTTGATAAGCTTGAAGAGCTGGCAAGCGGCTTGGGATGAGTGGGTTCCTTGCCAACACTGCAAGACCCTCTCAGTTGTCCCTTGGCGTTTTCACAGCTTCAATGACTTTCTAAGCAGCCTCCTACTGTTTTGAACTGTTTCATATCATACATCTCACTTGCTCAACTTCCTTGTCACAGGAGCTTCTTGCAGCTCCCTGATTTCAGACAGACTGTGGGTTGTGCTGTGCCCCCTTATTTGAGGTGCGTTTCCTGACACCTAAGCTTTGGTTTATGTAGCTTGTAACACCTTGATTTTGGTGCCTGTTTTGGTCTGCATTTCTGATAAGCAGGCAGCAGCAATCCAATAAGTATGTAGTCTCCGCTCCTTTTTCAGGGTTTATCCTAAGCAGGTACAATGTCTTCTTTCAGAGTCCCCGTGTGGGATGAGGTTTTAAACTTTAAGGGGAAAAAAAAAATCCCTCTCTCCTCTGCAAGAACTCCAACACCTCATTTTAAACAAAGCTATTCTCTGGATAATTTTTATCTTGGCTGTATACACTTATATATGACAGTAAAGAAATGATAGTTCTTAAGTTCCCTGATCAGTTAGCTTAATGACTGCAGGATGTGGAATGAGACCAGGTACACATCTTTATTATGCTATGGGGACTCATGTATTTGAATACTTAGGCTTGAAAAAGAATTCTTACTCTTCATAGCCTAACTCTAAACTGCAGTCCAAATACATTGTGGTGGTAATTATCAGTGAAAAGCAATGCACACTTTCTTCTGGTAGTGTAGCAGTTTAAAAATGCTTTTTTCCAGTTGTTTTTTGTGTGTTCCTGGTGAGTTTTTGTTGTTGTTGTTGAAGTTTATTTACCTACATCTTTGCCGAAGATAATCTTACTGTAGTTCTTACTCTAGATTTCTACAAAATCTCCTTTTAGTGATAACTTTGCATATTAGTTTATCTCACCTTTCCTTTAATGTCCTTTACTGGCTGTTAGTGCTTGTACTTCACACAGGCAGGTAGCGTACCCTGAAGCTAAGGGAAGCATATAAGGAGGGCTGATGTGGATGTTTTTTTTTTTTTTTTTGCTTTCCCTGCAATGAAAGGGAATTTAAAAAGACTTTGATTGTCTTGAATTGTGGTGTTTTTTGTTTTTTGTTTTTGTTTTTGTTTTTAAGTTACCAATGACTCCTTTCCCTGTTTCTGGTAAATGTCAAATTCTACCAGCTGTTGAAGTACGAATACATGTACTTCTGTGAAATGCAGCCATACTTCTTCATTGCAGCATTCACTTTTCTCCTTCAATTTGGTGTTTATCTGCTTGCTTGAGCTTTGTAGCTGGGAACAAAGAAAGTATCTTGCCAGTAACAGATGGCAGTGAATGGAAACATGGAATGTATTTCACTGAATCATTTGTTCATTAGTTACAGTTAGGATAAAAAGAATTATTTTTGACTGGTGCATTATCCCTCGGGAAGCAAGTTTTTCATTTGCATATTTTTTGCTAAATTCTCCTGGGGCCAAGTTAAAAACAAGATAAAATACTTGACAGCTACATTCAAGCTTGTATTGAGCATTTTTAGGTGGGTCATGGGAATGCTTACCTTCTATTTCTCCACAAGTATGCACACACTGAAATAATTTTTCTGTATCAAAAGAAAGACTAGAGACATTGATCATGGGTGATAATGGTAGCATACTTCCCAGGAGACAGTTACTTTGCTGTCAAAATACAGGAGTGTCATACAGCTGTTTTGCACAAATGGAGTATTTCAACCTCTGAAGCAATAAAATTAAGCTTTCTTCATGTCTTCAGTGTATCATGAATAAAAGATGCATTCTGCATCACTGCTTTGTAACTTAAAAAAAAAAAAAAAAAAAAAGCAGGACTGTATGGCTGCCAAAAATAGCTGATTTCCGCCATCTGCCACAGATGAGCTGGAGTAGTGCTGTATGAATCCTGCCAGCTTAGTTTTGATTTGAATAACAGCTCCTGTAGTAACTGAGCAACTCCCAAAGTAGCAAATCAGTAAGCAGATAGAAAAATGTAATGGAAAGGTAGTAAGTCCTCCAAATACAATCAAATGCTACAAATGCCTGAGGTTTCCCTCCCTATTTCACCTGAATCAAAAGATTTTGAGGTGGCTTCACCCTGATGGACAGTGGAACTCCACCACAACTGCTCGCTCACTCCCCCTCTTCCTTTGAGGAGAGGGAGAAAATACGATGGA
>VXAL01016046.1:0-50386 GCA_013399475.1 Chauna torquata | reverse complement strand
CCTCCTCCTCCTCCTCCTCCACCTCCTCCTATGCTGCCACCTCCAATGCAGATGGGTCCTTGGCTTTGGTAGCCAGAACCAGAACCACCACCACCACCCCCTCCACCGGTGCAGATGGAGCCTTGACTTTGGTGGCTGTAACCACCACCTCCTCCTCCTTCACCACCTCCTCCAATAATGCAGATGGGTTCTTGTCCCTGGTGGCCTGACCCACCACCGCTGCCACTTCCACCACAGATGGCTCCTTGACTCTGGTGGCCTGAAGCTCCTCCTCCAAAGGAGGACGATGATATGTGGGTCTGGTAGATAGCACCACCACCGCTGCTGCTGCTGCTTCCTCCACTGTGGCAGGATGATCCTTGGGTCTGGTATCCTAGAGATCCTCCTCCACTACCCCCGTGGCATGAACTTCCTCCTCCACCACTGCCATGGCATCCACCAGACTGCTCAGAGATCCCTTGGCCATCGCCCTTCTGCTGACGGGAACCCATCGTCACAGGCACCACAGCCCTCCAAGAGAAAGAAAAACAGGCCTTAGCAAATGCAGAGGGAGAAAAACTTTGTTACTGTCCCTCCCCTTCCCCTTCCAAAGGCAGGCTGATCAATGAAGATATCTTCTCTTTCTGTCCCCCATCCACCTCTGATAGCTAATGCAAATGGGTACTGTCAACCTCTGGAATTTATAGCTCAAATACAAATACCAGGAAGGGCCTGGGAAGTTTTCAGATCATTCCATATCCTTTGATCAGGTCTTGTACAGGGCCTCCTCTATCCATACATAACTGTTTTTTTTTTTTCTCCTAGGACAGGTGCAACTGTAATCATTCCTTAACTGTTCCTTCTTGCAGGAAGTTGCCAGAGTGGCATTCCACTGGAAGAGGTACACAAGGCTGTGGTACACCAGAATTATCCTTATCCAAATGTGGTTTGGGAATTTTGAAAGGGCTGTAATGCTCAGGGATCGGTATTAATATTCCATGTCATACAATAAACAAAGAACATCGCTCATCATTTGCACAACAAGAACTCCATTGCACTTTGAAATCCTTCAATCTTGGTTTCAAAAGGGCACAGTGACTTTTATTTCCTCTTAAAAATTAGAAGACATAGGAGCAGCCAATGGAAGAGATCACAGCACCGCAAAAACAAGCTGCACAAAGCTTCAGCAGAATGCCCTAGGCCACCAGTTGCAAGAGCTCGATGGGTACTTGTACCCAAGGCTGAAACCTGCAGAGATGCTGTGGAGTTTGAACAATGTTGGCACTTAATCCCCACCACAGCCCACATGCTTGTCTGTTGGCAGTAGTAACTTATATTCCTTTGACAGGCAAGTGACAACTCTACTAATGAAAAGGGTCTACAGGTCAGCAGGTTGATGTCTTTGAACATGCCAGAGAAAGTGGTTCCTCCAAGAAATAAAGGTGGTCAAGAGAGATGAAAGGCTGGAAAAAACTGCCGTTTGATATTTTAGTCCCTTTGTTTCCCACCCTTTGCTAAGTACCTGCAAGAACTTTCTTTTTCCTGTTCTTTTTCTTATGATACATTCCAGCAACATTTCAGAGCTGCCTGTATACAGCAGTTGCACACAGTCTTAAGCATACAGAAACCAAAGGGCCTCCAAAGATGATGTTTTCTGTCCCAGCTCTCCCTCTTTTCTGTATGATTAAGTAATGAGTCATTAGAACAAAATCGATTGACTGTAAATAGGGAGCAATTTTTGGACTATGAGACGCAAAAGCCATATTTACGCCTGCCCTTTGCAGCTGAGTATTTCAAGGCTAATCAGACAAGTTAGTTTTCAGCAGCAGCATGAAATGCCTTACCGTGTCCCACAGCACGAACCAGTGGAAAGAAGTCAAATGGAGTGAGGAAACCTGGTGTGTGAGAACTTTTATATAGTATCTAGTCCTCCTCTTGGAAGGAGACAATGATTGATTTATTTATGTGCCAAACCCAACCACAACTACCCACTTACTTGTCATAATCTTGGGCTCGTCATTTCTGATTGATATCTCCCTTCCACCACCTCTTCTGTTTTCAGCTATATTACAGTTGCTGGATGGCTCCACCTACAAGTAGAGTGAAGAAACCAGGAAAATCAGACATGCTTTTGGGTTTTCAGAAAAAAATAAGTGATTTACTTTCGCATCCCCCCTACACAGGCATCCAACATTCCCAGAATAGCAAATGTGAGGGGGGGAAAAAAAGGAACTTAGACACAGGTAATTTCTCTCTCGTTCTAGAAGATGCTTCTGAGCACTCAGACATGACTCCAGCATGTTATTATTTTGTGTTGTAACTGGTAGATTGGTAGGAGTATATTATATGTTTCTAATGACACCCACGGTATAGCCAGGGGCGGTAGGAACACGTTGGACTCCAGTCCCATGAGTTTAAGCTCCCCAAAAGACAACACATACCTTTACAGCCAGAGGCTGAAGTGATGCAAATCTGGGAGGCTCCAGGTGCTCTATAGCCTTGGAGAATTTGACCTACAGAGAAATAGAGGGAAAACTCAAACAGCAAAAGCAGCAGTGACGTGGTCTTCAAACAGAATTGCAGCAATGTCAGAGTACCTGGGTTAGGACTGTGACCCTTCTTCTTTTGGAGAGTGGAGGGTCCAGCTGCCCTCCCCACCAATGGTTACGGTAGCAAGCCAGTGGTGCTGCAAGAGCACGGCCACTGCATCCTGCCATGTCTCGAGAGTCACACACAGCCCTGCAGATGCTGAAAGAGCCACGTTTTCCCTCAGGGTGGTGGATTGTCAAAACCTCATTGATACTTCCCAAAGTTTTTGCATAGACAGTGCCTCACGTAGCCTGGGGGTGTTAACAAGACGTGGCCAGCTTGCACAATTTTAGTGTTAAAGAAAGTCCAAAAGCTATTTCATCGCTATGTTAACTAGTAGTTACGTATACAATGGCAAAGAGATGCTCTGGGCATTGACTGTTCTGTCATAGGCAGGATGATCATGACAGAGAAGGAGCAGTTTTGAAACAAGGCAGAACTATATTAGGAATTTTATGTCCAGTGGGCAGATAAATATTTATTTATTTGTCTAAACCTCTTGGGACCGTATGAGAATAGGAAAAGCCTCTCTTGCAGGGAGAGTGTCATTTTTTTGCAGGCTGCACAGTGTTTTGCTGCACTTACTCATGGGTTCAGATATAAAAGGGGTCATCTTCGTCATTCTCCTCTTGTAGCACTTCACCTCTTAACTGTAAGGGCCACGGGAATTCATGCTGGATATACTGTTTGCTCGCTTTTTTCATGCCCTTCTGCTGGCAAACTGGAATTATTACAAGCACCAAGTTCCTCCAACAAAACCCTCCAGCTCCAGGCAAGCTTTCAAGTACTGGAAGGATCTTTCACTCAGAGCTGACTGGAGCAGCTGTATCTTGCTTTATTTTTGATCCACACTTCCCAATGGAGAGCCACAGGCTGTGCCACCTGTACTCTCTGCTAAGTGCCTCCCTCCTTGCTTTGCCCAGGTGCATTTCCTGCCCTGGAGCACGAGATCTGCTCAGCCTTATCTCATCTTTTCGCTTGCACTCTCAGCTGATGCTCTGCCAGCGGCACCCATCAGCCTCGCTGACACCCCAGCCTCACGGCCACCCTCCCAGGAGGAAGGAGGCATCACCAGCAGTGACAAGCAGCCCTCCCCCCAGGGCACAGTGCTCTGCTGAAGTCTCTCGCCTGAAAGGAAATTCATGGGACACCTGTGGGTTTTCACCTGTAAGAGGCCTGAAAAGATTGTCTATTAGAAAACTTTTGGAAGTCTATCAGCTAGCCTGAGTTTTCAAACACTTGGACAAACACGTAATTTGGAAAGCCATATTCTGGATGAAAACCAAGAACTCCTAAGTATTCACATCACTAGTGTTTCCTTTCATTTATCCCAGCAAAGAGACAGAGGGTAACCGTACGGTCTGTAAGGTGAGGACAGCAGCATGCTGCAAGCTTGCCAGGAACCAACAGGAGCGAACCACACAAGGCTGAAGCAGAACAGCCGCCTATAGCTGCCGGCTTTTGCAAAAGGCACATCCAAACCGGCTCATCACTGCTGATCAAGATGAACCCAGAAGATGCAGTGAGGCCCTGGTGCCTGGTATCCCTTGCTCTGTGTTGCTCCCAAGTGGTCCTGCACCAGCTCCTCACCTGGATCTGGCTGCTCACAAGCAAGTGGATGAGTATCCAAGTGGGTAGAATCAAATACAGTTAAATAAAAATCACCTCCCCTTCCCACCCGGTCTTTCACTGAGTTTTGGTGCAGTATTTCCTACAACATGACTGCTGTGTTTACCCTTAGAAACACACGGCTGAGACCACGCAAGTCCTAATGTGATGGAGACACAATGGCAGGTGACATCAAAGCCCCTTTGTGGTGAGGTAAGTAGGGCACGGAAGATGGATGTCAGAGGATTCACTGTCTGAAAGCCAAATTAAGGGCTGTGGTTGTACCGTATACTTAGCATATCTAGAACAGCTTGTTTATCTCTGTTATTAAGATCAAGGACAGTCAGGATGCAGTAGTAAGAAGTTTAGCATGTTCTGGCACATAAAAGACAAGTCCTGGGATTTTAGGTACATGTCCTGGGAAACAAGGCATAACGACGCTTAGCTTGGTTGCTCTAAACGAGGCTTGTGAGCTTGGCTGGATAGCTCAAGGCAACGCAGAGGTGCTGACACTGCCAGTCTGTTAAAGGAATCACTGCAAGCAGTAAAACATTATATTCACAAACTGTTAGGAGATGGCAAGAAAACCAGGATTTGGCACCACATTCCTGCATTTCAACAGCAAAGTTAAATGCTCACATTAACTGAAATGAGCTCCACAGTTAACCTCAGTCCCAGCTGAGCTATCTGAGGTCTTTAATCAGTTATAGAAGTGCTTTGCTTCCAACCAACTGCTCCTTCATGTTACTGAGTATCCCTTTTCCCAGGCCCATAAATAGGAGTCTCCATACGAGAGACTGAGAATCATGAGAATCAGACAAAGCAGAATTATGTCCCCATTTCACGCACAGGGGAGAGTGATTTGGGAAAGTCTCAAACCTGGTACTTGAACTAAAGCTTCAAAACCTCAGCCTGATGCCTCATCCCCAGCCAAAGTGCTCCTTAGTGAAAGAAAATCACATTGCAGAGGCAGAGCTCCCCAGCACTCGGGTGTCAGGGCTCTTTTCAAGTGCTTTAATACAAACCCTGAAGAACATTTTGTGCGCTATGAAGCGCAGTTTGTAGCTACCAAAGTTGTAGCAGGAGGGTGGAGTATAATTGCCACAAAGGCTTACATGTTCTCACAACGCATTTGCTCAGTCCCTCCTGATTATATCCTCTGCATGGGTTATGAAACAGGCGCGATCCTCACGTTTGTCCTGATTGCAGGAAAGGGCCACGCTTCTGCCGGATGCTGGGCAGCAGATGGGTTGGATGCGACCAAGGCACACTGCAGATTGAGACAGTCCGAAGCCCTCAGATTATTTTCTGTTTAATTCTCTATTCCAGCTGTGCTTTTTGCACATTGCAGGGTAGTGGGTAAGGAAGAAGCAGGAATAAGAATCACTAGGATGGAGGACCATCTTTTTCTCCATGTGAACCACCTCTCCCCCCCAAGCCCTCAGTAAGTTAATATGACAAAACATTTAATAAAATGGCCAAATGCACCAAACTCCCACGATGTCCAGCACCCCCATGACACACATCGAGGCACCGTGGGGTTTACAGGCAGCCTTGTACCAGCACGGCAGTCACAGAGCTTGGCACACCCTGTGCAGCTCGCAGGGCTACAGGAACACGACTTCTCCCCTGAGACCACAAATTGCTTGGAGCCTTTCGGACCCAGTGGTCCTCGAGAAGCGAAGGGCGGTGGCTCAGTGTTCAGAACAGATTTATCTCTCCATCAGCTCACTGCCACTCAAGCGAGACCTACCCGCTCGCCCCGCCAGGCTGCCTGCCCCGGCTGCCAGACGGCTCGCTGATGAAAGACCTGCTGCTGGGCACGGCAGACACTTGGATGGCGGGTGCCTATCTGGGTCACCCACGGCTGACAGTCCCTCTTGGTGGCCAGGACTGAAGCCACGCGTTGCTTGGGGTGGCAGCTTCTGCTCTGGTGCGGTCAGCACCCTTGGCCTGAGGACACGGATCCACGTCTGCCGAGCAGACGGCGTTTTTCTCCTTCCCGCAGTCTCGCTTCCTTTTCCTGCCTGTTTCCTCAGACAAGGCACAACCTGCCTCTCTGCCTACTTAATCCTTGGTGTAGGATGGGTGCAGCAAGCGGAAGGGAAGGATTATTTTTAATCCGGAAGTGTTTCTACCTCCACCTCTTGCCTTCTGCTTCTATTTTGGGGATAAGAGCTTTCAAACCTTTTCCCTCCTTGCTGCCAGCTCTTCCCCCAAGACTACCCACTGAGAAATTGCCCTTTTCCCTTATTATTGAACTTAACCATCCACAACCAAGGTGAGGGCTCTTTCTGCAAGTACTTCATTTAGACAGGCAGCATGCTGTATGCCACTCTGACAAGGAATGCGAGAACAGCGATGATGAGGTTGGTATACCCCAAGAACAACTTTCCCCAACAATTAATACATAATGGCGTTGGCAATTCAACAGTCCAGCCACGGGTTCCTTTCCTGGTTTCACTTTTTCTGGTCCCTGCAGTTTGCCACATACATTAAAGCCACAGGCACACCCTGTTTTCAATTTTCCTCTTTCCTGCATCCTGGTTCCTCATTCTTCTGAAGCCCATTAGGAAATTATCAATGCTACAGTGGGAACTGGGGAGTTAGGAAATGGGATGACTTGGGCCTGCCCTACCAGTAGCAGCAACACCAGCCCAGCACCACAGCTTTGTGATGGCATGAAGCTCATGCTAACACAGCTTAGTCTGACTTTAAATTGCAGCATATTACAGTGGCTATGTCAAAGAAATGTCCTTGAGAGCAAAATGTTTCTGACTGCTGTTTAAAAACCTGTCAATGTTTGGTAGTGTGTGCCCTTAGACGCTGCACCTGGAGTCTGCGGGATACCGAAGAGCTGATCCCCTCAAATGGTTTTTGGCTGTCCATACATCAAAGTGCTATACTTCGCTTTGTATCTACACCAAACTTAGATCACGCGATAAATGCTTTACCAAACAAAAGAAGGAAAAATTTTTTTTGGTTATTTCATTTTTTTCAACCAATGTTTGCTGAATGCGGTAAGAAACTGTGGCATTGGCAAACAAATTATTACTTTTAAATTACTAAACATCTAACAATTCTGGAAAAGTGCAGCAACATTTAGAAAAAATTATGCATGGGACTTTACTGTTTGCTCTGGCATATCAAGACAGGCCTCAAACTAGAAAGAAGTCTTACCAGGTAAGATAGCAGCAGATAAAGCACAAAGGAGGATAAGCCAAAACTGAGCAACTGCCTTGCTACGTTAGATAAGCAGATCTCTCAGCACACCCCCAGTCTCATCACTGAGGGATTTTGTAATGACAGCGAACGCTGGAGCACAAAGGGAAGCGTGAAGCAAGGCGCGGCGGCCCTGCAGGCACAGCGCCCGCTGACACCATCGCTGCCCTCCCCTCCCTCGGCACCGCCGGAGCCAGGCACGAGCATCACAGCGGGGAGAGACGAGGGGTACAGCGATGCATCCTACGCCAGGGTCTGCCTCACAGGAAGCACCTGGTTTCTGAGAGCTCATTCTTGGTTTGCTTGCACACGCACAGCAGCCAGCACAGCTTGAGCATTAAGTGACCAAAATCCCACAAGAATGAGCTACCACCTTCCTTCTCTCAGCGTCAGTCTTTGGCCCATGTGGTTTGTATAATCCCACTTCCAGTCAACTGAGCTCATTGAACATACTAAATGGTGACCAGAGATACCCCAAGGCCGTCGCTGCCTTGTTTGGTGGGGGAAAGACCATTTCCTTTTGTTCACAGATGGGGAACGAGGTACAGATGGCACCACCGGCCTGCAGCCACCCCAGAGCCCCGTGGGGTGGCCAAACGCAGAGACGTCACCCATCACCCTGGGCTTCCTGCCCCAGCGATAATGGAAAATGTGGTTTGCCAGGCAATTATGGGTCGTTCTCACTGGTGGTGACTAATTCATCCAGCTCAGGACCGTGGCTCAGAGGCATCCATGTTTTTGGAAACGTGGCATGTGACAGGACATTCGTGGGAAGCGGCCAGCATCTGCGCACTGTCCAACCTGCTGGCACTGTGCACAAGCAACATTTTAAAGTTCTTTGGCTTTAATGAAGCTATTTCTGGGTTATAGCAGTGTGAGAGGGGCCTTCATGCATTCTCAGCTAAATTACACAGCAGGCTCTCCTTGTAGAAGGTAATTCTGGAGTTTCCCAGCAGGGCCAAGCAGGCAGATCTTGCCCTCGTTAACTCAGCCTTTCAACATCTTCTGAAGGAGAACAGCATCCACTGTAAGGCCAGCGAGAAACCCATGTGTTTCCATCTTCTGCAGCACCAACCTTTACTTTATCCTACTTTACCCCAAGCCCTTTTGTCCCCATGCAGTTTTAGAGCCCACGCACAGCACCCCGTGGGGCCGGGTTGGTGGCAAGGCAATGGCCACGGCCACTCCTTGGCACCACGGTGCCCAGCAGAACCCCTCTGGCAGCAGGCATTTTTCTCATTCTCTCCTCTCCAATGGGGAGCAGAAGCATTTCTGAGATGCCAGGAGAGCCTGCATGAAGAGCATGTCATTTGTCACCCAGGCATCAGCAGCACTTAAAACGCGTCATGGCCAACCTCATTTCAGTGTCCAGTACGGACACACGGTGATGATGACTGTGTGCAGGACCAACTCCTTGGGAAGGCAGTCAGAACTGCTCATCAGCTGACAAGTCTAGCTGCATAGCTTCCTATTTTTATGACCCACCCAGCTGTTTAGTTGGTCATCTGCTCAGTTTTTACCTATGACACAGATACAGCTTCCTTCCCATATTGTTCAGCTGGTTTGCACCAGCCCATTAAAATTACAGTCATCCAAAGGAAAGTCTTAATTGTTCCACTCATTATCATCAGTGGTCATATCCGACAGTTAGCTTATTTGCCTGGGAACTCCCCACAGGCTTCACAAGAGATTTTTAGGGTAGATCAGGATTAGCTGGTCTGATAAGGCAAGAACAGTTGGAGTGAGGAATGCAGCTGATGCAGGGCACCCTCTCCAAGGACCCCAGCTCAGGGTACTGTTTGGGCATTTATTGACCATGGATGGCACCTGTGCCCTAATTTGGGGGGTTCAGAACTGACATTGCCTTTAAGTTGACAACTTCAGATCAGGGAGGAGCATACTGACTCCAAATTAATAAAATATGGAGCATTCCTACAGCAACAGGTGATTCTTAGTTTTTGCATGAGGATGTCAGGTTACGGTTTTGTTGTCCTCTGCTGTTTCATCGGACAGAACAGAAGGATGTTCTGCATGGGGTAGGGACACTTGCAGAAGGTCTCCCTTAGTCTCCCAGTCTGGAGTGGGACAGCCCTCTGGGTCTTCCTCCCCGGGCTGCCCTGTGCAGCAGGGCAGGTCAGCCCTCCCTGCTCCTCTCAGCCTCCTCCTCCCTGCACCCCCCAGAGAAAGCTGAAGGGAGCTCAGGGCAGGGAGGGAGAAACGCTGTCCTTTCGGACTCCAGTAGGCCTTACTTCTTCCTGCGGTGAAAAGGCTTTATATCTGCAACTGGGTGCAGCAATGAAACATGATTTTCTCCTTTCAAAGCCTCCAGCCGCCAGTAACATCTCCACAGGATAAGACTAGGGCTGTGGCAAGACAGACACAGACCAATGGTACGAACAGCTCCATACAAATTCCCAGAATTCAAGTCCAATACCTTGTCCCTCGGGAGAGGAAAGGAGCTGGCACATCTGGATCAGGGATCACACAAGATCTGTGACCTCCACAACCAAGGGAGATGGGGCATTTGGCCTCCACAGCTGAAACTCTATTTCTTGCTGTAATCTGATTGAACAGGTCTACCACTTCTCTCCTTTTAAAGCCACCCATTTCTCCACCACATCACTTAGTCACAGACAAGCCAACACCACCACGTAGGAGTCTCTAGCACCGTATACCTGCTTTTCTACATCACTGCTGCAAGTGTTGCATCACTTTATCACTGACTTTACAGCCAGGAATTTGTCATCAGTGCAGCAACTTGCAATTTCAACAGCAGGACACACCATCCCCATGCTGCTTCACCTTCCCACGCCCATTCATCCTCCAGCTGCCCAACACACCTTATGCAACACCTGGGATGTCGCTTCAAAATGGAGGAGGGAAACTGTGAGAGAGCTGCAGGTGAAGTGTTGCCTCTTTTACAAAAGAGGCCAGGATCTGGGCCCTGCAGAGAGGTCCCTGGGAGCACCAGCTCTCCTGCCCACCGGGCTCCCCGCTGCCTCACAGCCCCGGCAGCGGCCGGGCTGGGGAGTGCTGAGCTCCGGCCACCCCCGACCACTGCAAGCGCCGGCAGCGCTGGGCGGGCCGGACAATCCCGCACAACCCTGCAGCTCAGCACCCGCACCGCCACAGGATGGTGCTCCAGGACAGCGAGTTAACTCTAAAACCTCTTCACGTGCTCATTAGCAATAATTGTTAGCAGCCCAACAGCTTCCCACGAGGAAGCTCCTAGCCACCATGCTGAAGCCACATCTGAAGCTATGAAATTTGGTTTGCATTGCTTTCTATAGCTTCAAATTCGTGTACTTCTGGGTCAGCTCATTCTCTTCCAGGATCTGAAGTCACTTTTCTCAAAAAGCAGGGTCTCTGCAACCCCCGAGTTCCTGCTCCTGTGGGAGGGATCAGGAGCCTGGCACAACCAGATCAGCACACAAAGGGGCTCTCTGAAAGCTGCTCTCATGGGGCTCTTACAGTTTCTCCTAAACCTATCAAAACCACTAGTTGTCTTTCAAAGCACAGTAGCCCTACTCAAAAAAAGCCTCCACTTTAAAAAAAAAAAAAAAAAAAAAAAAAAAAAAAAAAAAAAAAAAAAAAAAAAAAAAAAACTGCATCACAATAGGATTGAAGCAGAGCTTGCACTTTGCTCAGCTTCTGAAATACCCTGATTCTCAAATGCTTTTTGCTGCTCAAACATTTTGAGAGTTAAAAAAAAAATAAGAGTTGTTCTTAGATTTTCCTACAACTTTTGATGCAACAAAAAACACAAACGGAAAATAAAAAAAAAACCAACAACTAGTAACAGAGCTCTGCCCAAACCTAGGACATCAGAAATCCAGCACTGCTACTTCAGTGCCACCTGATACACTCAGCAAGCTCCTAACTCCCGCAAGGAGCACTCACACAACCCCCCCCAGCCCCCTTTGTGCCTGCCCACGGGCGGATCGCCCTCAGCTGCCCCACGCTCGTCAGCCAATGGACGGGGCCCTCCGCTGAATTTAAGTGCCCCCTCCGGCCTCCTTTGTGGCCTGAGAGGGGCTTTGAGGGGCGGTGGGGGCTGGGTCAGTAGCTGGGGGAGGATGAGAGCAGGCAAGGAGGCTGGGAAGCTCGCTCTGAGCACAGCAGAAAGCTTTGCTCTGCTTTTCCGTGCCCAGCTGCAATGGCTTAAGGAAGAGCTGCCAGGTGCTCCGGCTAAGCGGAGATAAAACCCTGCTTTGGCTCTTCTTCCCCGAAGAAGTTCGTCTGCAGGCTTCCCCTCTTGGCGGGGGGAAGGCTCCTCCGAGGGGAGCCCTTGCTGGAGAAGGTGCAGGTTGGGAGCCAGCTCTGCTCTGCAGCCCGGCCGAGGCAGCCACAGGTACTCAATTCTGGCTTCAGCAGCTCGCGGGGAGTGGTTCGGGACGGTTTCAAGGCTCGGTGTGCTGTTCGGAGGGACTGTGCTTTACTGCTGCTGTCTCCAGCTGCAATGGTCTTGCAGCTTCTGTCTCCTGTGTTTACTGGTTGCTTCTGTGGTGTTTTAAGGGGTCAAAGCCCCGAGCTGCAGAATCCCCTCTGGTGCGTGGGCTGCAGGCTGCATGGGGAGGTCTAAGATTTCTGCTTGCTTTTTGGCCCCCATTATGCCATCAGAGCACCTCCCTAACGATCTGGAGATCAGCTTCTCACCCCCTTCCCGTGCTCTCCCCCATCACCACTACCCCGGATTTTGGGTGCTGTGCAGCCGGGAACCCTTGGTCTCTGATAAGCAGCTGCTCGGTGCTGGGGCATCAGCACTGCAATGTGCCTGGCCCACAGAGGGAGGAAAAAGGAGCTGCTCCGGGTGCTTCAGAAGGAAATGCAGCTTGGCTAGTTGTAAATGAGCAACTCGTGGCTTCGCTGCTGCTGGGAGTGCTGTAACAGGGAGCTGTGTAAGCTGGTAGTGCCCGGCGGAGGGCACAGCTGAGCTGCAGAAATCAGGCAGTGATCGCAAGCGTGTTGGTTAGCTGGGATCCCCGGGCTGCTGGAAATCCTGAGCCTTGTTTCTGGTGCAAGTGGCTGAAGGACAGATGCACGTCCACCAGGTGACAGCCGTGAGCACGTCAGGGAGGTGCTCTGGGGAAAACTACTGTCTGCAGCACGCTGGGCTTTTGAAATAATGAGCAGGTTGATAATGCACTGAAAAAAAAAAAAATTATGCAGCTAGTGTGCCTTGTAAGGTTAACACAGAACTGGCTCTAAGGATAATGTCAAAAATGTTTCAAAAGTAGTAATAAACTCTGAATGCCACAGTTGATACTAAATGAAAGGCTTTGAGCAGCAGGAGCTGGCTGACTTTGGTCAGGTGCTGGCAATGATGAGAGCAGATGGGCTGCAACTGTGGAGCTGGTGCCGGTCTGGGGTCAAGGAGTGCAGCTCTGGGGCACAGACGGGGAGCAGCCTTCCTGTGGATGTCCTCTCTGACCTCTCCTGATCCAATGGATGGCTTTGGTCTTGCTTGGAGAGCCCTCCCCTTCCCATCACATCAGGCCTGTGGGGCTGCTCTCCTGTGAATAGATAGCTGCTGCTTGCTGGAAGTGGCTTTGGGTTCTTTACTGCTGATGTTGGAGGCTGGATTTTTTTATGATATGGAGGCAAAACCGCCAAACTACTGTGCTTTCGATTTGCATTTTAGTCCCGTATTTCTGGTGCAAATCCCTAGCTATGAAATGCTCTTAGTTGACTTCAAACTTTACTTGGTAGAAGTGATGTCATTGCTCTGTAAATCACATTTCTCACCCTCCCTTTGCAGCTCTTCTCCTGCTTTTTGTGCTTGGTTTAAGTGCAGGTGAGTGATATGCCAAAGGTGATCAGGAGGGAGCAAATTCACCCTGGTGGAGTCAGCTTTAGACTGCAAATGCCTGAGGTCCTGCTGACTCCTGTTGAGGACTTGCTGCTTCCTCCAAGAAGTCCCAGGGATGTCAGGCTGAGTTAAGCTCTGCTTACCAGCTATTCCTGAAAGCTCTTTCATTTTGAAAGATTTTTTTGATTCTAAAATGTTGAGTTATAGAGGACCTAGGGTGTAACTGTCAAGAGCAACCTTTGTGTTAGTTGGCTGAGTTGCTGTTTGCCCCTGAGCATCAGAGGGCAGGGCTGGGTGGCTGGTGCAGACCAGGCTGAGCTCCTTGCCCTGTGCCTGGGGCACAGTGGCCTTGCTGGTGGGCTGTGGTGCTTGCTGTGTGGCTCTGACATAATGTGCTTTGTGTCCCTGGGCTGGGCCAACTTGCCTGTGAGGCATTTTGGACTCAATCAGCTCGATGATGCATCTGAGAGACAGTTCTGAAAAGTTTTGTCTCTCCCAGAGTGGCAGAGACACTTCAATGCCTTCCTAATTTCTCACCCTTTTTGTGTTTATAAGGAATAATAATAAAAAAAAACTTTACAATTGCTGCTCTGCTTGTGAAAGAGCAGACAGCTGTATTGCACAGAAGCATTAAAATACAAATTGTGTGCACTTTCAGTGCAATACTATCCTGCAGAAGTGGTGGAGCTCAGCAGAGCTGGGTGAAAGAAAGGTGCTTGAGTTTGCAGGCAAGTGCTGTAGTGAGCATGATGAACAGAGACCAGCAAGCTCTAAAATGAAGGAATTCTCCAGATGAGTACACTGTTCTGAAACCTTTGACTATCCAGGTCCTCTTAAAGTTTGCATGTAGCCTGAAGGTGTGGGTGAAAAGCTGTGAAGGGAGAAGCTCTGTGCTGTGGCAGGGGAGTGCAGAAAGGCTCCTTTGTTCGTGTGGCTGCAGCAACCTCAACCTGCTGATGTGCTGCATTCGTGGGCCGTGGGGTAACAGCCAGGAGAGGGAATGGGAGAGCTCTCCCCCTGCTGGGTATCGCCTAACAGCTTTGCCCTCCTTTGAACACGACCACATTAGAGGCATGCCCTTTGGCTCCTTGGTGGAGAGCACAGCTTTATTATTTCTCTCCTAGTAGGCAGGTTTGGAGGAGGTGTAAGTCATCCTTGCCTCTGCTGACTCTGGGGAAGTCATGCTGCTTCAGAGCGGCTGTCTGATTTTTCAGCTCCAAGACGGAGCTTTAAGCTTCAAACCTTTTTCTCTTTTTAAAAATGCTTCCTGCTGTGCAACTCAAACTGAATTTGGAGTCCTGTAGCCTACCTAGCTTTGTCACAACTGGCATGTCATTGGGAGTCTCAGTTTTTGTGCATGTTATGGCTGGTAGGAAAAATTACTGCAAATCTACATTTCTGCTATGCCTTTTTGTGGTACCAATGTATTCATCTGCAGGGCTGGGTGTTAGTTGCACTGGGCTCTTGATAGCCCTAGTGTTTTGTGCTGAGCTCTTTGCTGCTGTGCTGGAGCATGTGCATGCCTCTGGCTCCAGCATGTTCCCTGAATCAAGCCCTGGTCACATGATGGAAGAAGAATTTTTGGAGCTCAGTTTACAAATGTGGAAGGAATGTCTGGGGGTAAATTTAATTGGGATTTATTGGTTTATGGGGTCATACCACCTCAATTTGTAAATAGCTTAATGTCATACTGCACAGCGCAGCATGGTCTAGGTGTTAGAGCACTGTTCTGACAACTCCTGCATTTAATTCAGTATTTGCTGCTAGTTTATTGATTCACTGTTAGTCATCTTACAGCTGTCAGCTTTTTCTGTAAGCTATTTTGAGATGCACTGTGGGGAGCTGAGTTTCTTACCAGCACAGGTGGAAGCAGTGCTCATCTTTCCATGGCTGCTGTACAGCTGGGGATTTTTGCATTGGAGGCAGCTGAATTAGGGGTGGAAGGGGGGGAAAAAAAGAGTGGGTAGCTTGATGCAGTAGAGGCTTTATTAGGTGAGAGGTGGTGCATATATACCATAGAGAATAAAGTAATGTGGACTATAAAGCAAGAGCTTCTATTCCAGGTGGTACATTGGAGGTGGATATTCAAGTAGCAAGTACTTCAGGAGGGAGTTGCTCCACACAGGAAGTCATGTCCTGTCTTCCTACAATTTATTTGTTTTGTTTTTGTGGTTGCATGTAGGACAAAGCACAAAACTTAAAAACTAGTTTCTCTTTTTCAACACCTCCTCTGGAACAAAGTTGAAAGCAGAAAGAAATGTGTATTTAGCAATATTGGTGCAGAAGGACCTGGTTTTTATTGACACTGGGCTAGCCGATGCCACTTTGATATAATGTCATTCATGCGAGTGGCTATGCCTGTAGCAGAACTCATATATCCCTTACACCAGCAGTCATGGAAAAGCTATCTTAACACAGTCAAGATCTGAGCCTGCTGTAGATAAGAAGCTGAGACCTGTATGTAATGTGTAATGTGGAGAGGGGTGGCTGTAAGGGTTCCAGGCTGTCCACAACCCCCAGTGACTGCAGCAAGAGATCTGAGTTGCACCTTTGAAAGCTGTGCCTGTGAAATCAGCTGTGGGTGTGCATCTTGCTCTTCATCACCTGGGTGTTCTGTGGGTACCTGTGGAGCCTAACTTTGCCCGCAGTGGTACTGGTAGCTATTGGACCACTGGTACGAGCAGGGATATGAGCTGTGCTGGCCCATGTGAACTGGAGTGCATATCTGAGGGCACTCTGTAATGCCCAGCTGTCTGCAGTGTGGCATGCGGAGGTGCTGCCTGCCTTGCATGTGCAACTGAGGGAACACCACGGTGCACGGATCAGGAGACCTGGGGCTGCAGGAGGAAGAGTGGCCTTCCACAATGTGCTTCTCAACACAGCTTGATGTGCATGGTGCAGGGCACACAGGGCTGCTCTGCGTGATCTTCCTTGCGGTGCACAGCTTGGTGTCCTTGGAAGAGCATGATGTGCATGACACGGACTTCACCACGCCGGGGCTGTGGCACGGTGTGAATGCTGGTGTGATGTGCTTCACTACGCCTGGAATGAAGCACTGCTGCTTGTATTGGTACCCATAATAAGACATTGTCCTGGGGTGGAGATCAATCTAAAACAAAGCAGAGAACAAAGGTAAATTAATTTGCTACAGATCACTGCTTGTGTCTGATGAGCTGCCTTTGCATCGTTTGAACTTGCTGCTCTTTCTCTCAGCCCTCATCTCTGTAACAAACTGCACAGCCTTGCATTTAAATAACAATTTTTTTTAATGGCTTCAGATCTCAGATGAGGTAGGTAGCTACTATCCTTAGATGGGGATTTTTAGGCTTAGCTGCAGTGACATGCATGCTTCAGCTACTGAAGCAATGGCATATCTAGGGTTAGTGCTGAAGTGCTCATCTCTTGTGGTAAAGGCTATTTGCTTTCCAGATGCTTCCAATGAAACTGGAATTGCTTTCTGCTAGCACTAGGTAAAGCAAAAGTATTACCTTCATGCTAATTTGAATTGCAAAACAAGATTGTTATCTTTGTAGTAGACAGGGTAATGTGGCAGGAGCTCTATATTTAGATGCCTAATGTTCACTGGGGACAAAGCAACTTCTGAAAATCTAGCTCAAGCTGCCAGTTTAGTAAAAAGTCAAATATAACTCTCTCCATCTCAGGATGCAGCTGTGTGGTTGCTTTACCAGCTATACTGTACTCTGCTGTCTCTTGTTCTTTCTGTTCTGAGTTTCTTCCAGTAGAAGCTGGGGACCAAAGGGCTGCAAGAATCTTGGAGGTCTGCTCAGAGCTGCACCTCAGCTGCCCGCATCAGCCTGCGGAGCACCCTGTAGTGCCTGGGCTCAGCTGCTCCGGAAGGCAGGAGGCTGCAGGGTCTGTCCTGCTGCTGGCAGAGGCAGTGCCCAGCTGTGGGACATCAGAGCTGCCTCTGTCACACTTGGAAGGCATGAGGTGTCCATTCCAAAGATGTGATTGAGCATGGAGAAGTGCTGAGACCTTGGATTTCCTAATTAAAACTTAAAATCTGACTGCAAATCAGCTTTGCTCAGCACTAGCAAATGGCTCTTGGCGTCTGTATGTTGCAAGTTAGTGGCAGCTGCTTCTGCAGATAGACAGGACTGCTCTAAGGACAAAGCTCTCAAGGGTCAGGTCCCATCAACACAACTTGTTTACAAAGGAGTCAGCTCACACCCAGCTACACAGAAATGAGAAGGGCCAGGGAGGACTGGATCAGCATTTTCTTGCTGTTTTGAAAGTGGGTAATCTTAGCTCTTTAAAAAAAAAAAACACCATGAGCCCCAGAGAAAAGTGTCTGTAAAAGGTTGTCTCAAAGACACAGAAGCCAAGCTTTCCTTCAGTTCTTCTATACAAAAATTAGCCTCTGGTATTGTAGAAATCATCTGTATCACTGATTACCATGGTAGAGGTCAGCTGCCCACAAAGTTACCCAAACTACTGAAACAAGTGGTCTCTAATACAGGAGAAACTTAGAACTCAGAATTTTCAAAGCAGATTAAAGATATGGATACTGAAATTGCCAGATCAAAGTGGAAACATCATATGTAAATTGAGTTAGGTTCTATAAATCTCAGGCTTAACTTCAGATGCCTGTACCTATACCTGTAAATAAAAAAGTCAAGAGAAATTTCGAAAAGAAACAACCCACTTATTTCTCAGATTATTTCTGCAGGATTCAGGTGTGAGTTCAAAGCATCAACAAAGGACATTTAACTAGGTAGAAATAGGCAAATAACTTACCGAGCTCAGAGAGGGGAGTAAGAAGTGGACTGAGAGCTTGGAGATGTGTGGGTTTTATATGGTCTCTTAGACTGTCTGGAAAACCTGAGCCATGGTATATCAAGTCCTCATTAAACACAGGAAAAAATTTGTTCATATGCGGCTTTTTCATTGGCTGTAGTTATTTTACTTGTGTGTGATTATTAGTATATTGTGATCCCCAAATAGTGTGAAATGTACCTCACACCCTGCTGGGCTCCTTCAATTTTAAATCTTTATGGGATAAGCAAGGCTGGGAGGGATGTACCCAAAGCCTGGCATTCAGCTACTCATTGTATGCCTGATCTAGTGCTCTTCAAAGTTAACAAGTCACTCCCCGACTTTATTAGGCTTTGCATCTGGTTGCTTTTTACAGCTGGAAACAAGGCCAGTGGAAGGTGTGTGTGCGGGCTGATGCTGCCTTTCACGAGCGTGTAAACCTCACAGGGCAGCATCCAGGACTTGTCCTGTGACAAACCACACTCTGCTTGGAAACGGGCATAGCTAAGCTAGCAAGAAATCAGTTTGTCAGGGATTTAAAAGCTGTTTGTGGGGGCAGTGCTTTATACAGGCAGCTGGGCTCCTGCAAGTGCCCTGTCTGATTTAGCAATTGTCTTCATGACATCTTGTTAGATTCCTGGGGGTGAGAAACCAGGAGCATCAGGTTGGACTAATCATGGCATCCTGCTGATAGGCAAGGAAGGAGTGTTTTTCTAATCAGCCCCTTGTGTTACTTTGACCATCCCAAGAGCTGCTGGCTTGCGCTGGGACCTCTGCTGTGCCCACGTGGGTGCTGCCTGTCCACGTGCATCGTGCTTGTCCATCAGAAGGAACTGCTCCCTGCATGTGGTGTAATTAGTAGCCTCTGTCCTGACACGTGTCCTTTAAATTGATGCCTATGTTCATTATAATGGAGTCCAGCTTGAAGACATTTGCTTATGTAAAACTTTAATGAGTGGTTGTGAGGAGTTCCAAGAGGTCCTGTTATGAAGATGCCATTTCATAGCCTCTGTCAGTGCTATTGTAGTTTTATGTGTGGGTAAATGTAGGCCTGCACAGGTGTGGAACCTGGAAGGACCTTAATTTATCAATAGAGCAGAGCTGAGGTATGGTGAGTATAGGCTCTGACACAGGTCATGCCATGAGTCATGACTGCATTTCTATCAAAATTCACTGTTCTTGCTGTTTTCTTCCTTTTTCCAGCCCAGAGTATCTCATTAGGAAAATGCTGGCTGATTTTAATGGTTTAGCTTCATGACTTTATATAAATTGTTATATTTACAAGTTATATAATGTAAAAGGGAATACAGCTGTAGCCCAAATACTAATTCTTGTTGTAACCACTTGTTCTGGGACAAAAGGATGAATACAGGCAGTGTTCAGAATACAGGTCGGTGCTTCATCTTGTTTTAAATAGTAGCCAATACTGTCTGCTCCAGGGGAAAATATTTTGCCCAGTGGGCATGCAGATGATGCAGTGTTAGTTTAGCCAAGCTTAACTCAGAGGCAGGAGCCTTTGTTAGCAGTGCCATGCCTGCCTTTGCCCCAGTGCAGTACCAGAATGCTAGCAGATCATTGTTCTTCACCTCTCGTTGCATAGCTCATAACAGCAAGGAGAGCCTCAGCTGCTGGGTGGTAGCACTTGGCAATGGAAGAATGAGTGTTTCTCTGGTTCTCAACATTCCTGGTGAATTTATGGCTTGTGGCTTATATGTTAATGCATGAACTACTACATGGAGAAATGAGAAGTCTCAGGACTAGTCCATCTCAGATTGAGAGCTGCTTGTAGTGGTGCATGGTGTACGGAGGATATTTCTGCATGGGAAAACCCCATGTCCCATTTGCCAGAAGTAGTTGAAGCCCTTTTTGTGATGCTGAGCCCAAGTGCTGGCTTTTCTTTGGATCATACTGCATCCATAGTTGATGTCTGTAAAATTCAAAGCACCTAATGGAAGGCTAAGCTATGGGAAAGTGTCATTCCCTGCAGAATGATGTAGTGCTGCTGGATGGCTTGAGGCTGGGCCAGTGGTAAGTGATGGGTTTGGTTAAGTCCACAGGGCAACAGTTCTGAGGCTGCTGGTGGCTCTGTGTAGCAGAGCAGGCATCAAGGCTGTCTTTGGGATGCTTGCAGCACATACAAATTCTTGCAAAATGGTCAACAAGCGTGCACGGCTTGCCATTGAGAAGTAAAATAGTTCTGGACATTTACTCATGGGATATCTAAAGCCTTGTTTAGAAAGCTTTTTTCTTTGAGGGAAACAAAGCATGAAATGCAACAGTAAAATGCAATGTAACTTTTAATGCAAAGGAAAAGTAGAGCACACAACTGCTGTCTGAAGTAAAGTAAATCAAGAAAAATGTGCTTCTAGGGTTTCAGTAGGTTTTACCTCAAAGTTAGACTGTTCGTTCCACACTTTCATTCATACAAATGAGTTCAGCTCCCGCTGCAACTACTGTCTCTTCACAGCATTTTAAGTATTTCTAGCCTCAAGACAAGTGGGAAAAGCCTCAGTGGCTTCTCCTGTCTAGTTTCTTTGCCATGAAGTTAAATGTGCTCAGCCTCTCACATTAGTCTTTATTTAGCTGGAATCTGGTAGTTAGAAAGCAGTTGTGCTGATCATGTGTGTGTTTGAGGAGGAGAGATCAAGATAAATGGATAGATCTGAGCTTCAGATGGCTTTTACAGACTGTCAGCCTCATGGAGAAAACACCTTTTTGGGCACAAAGTCATTATTAGCCAAAGTGAACATGTAATTGATGCAATTATTTCTAAGGTTCCTGCCTCACCTGCTGTTGTATGTGCACTAAACCGCGAATGTTTCTGGATTTTTAAACTTCATAAATATTTGCAGTGTTTCATTAGTCACAGGGATGGGTTTGATTCGCAATGTCTGCTTTTGGTGTAGTATAACCAAGTGGATGTCTTCAGAGAGCTCCTTGCTCGTGTGGTGAGCTCTAACTTGGACTTTAAAGCCAATGTTGGAGTTGCCTCCACCGGGTTTGTGGGGTGAGGGAGACTTAGTGTTGATGCTTTGTTTGTGGGGCTGCTGTGTGGGAAGCACAAATGAAGTGAAATATCTTTATTAAATCAGGAGGGACTTGCTTGAGCTCAGCTGTGGAGAAAATACCCTTGAGGCCATATGTCACTGAAGCTTGGTCTGAGATTTGGTAGGGTTTTACACATTTCCTCCATATCCTTACAGGTAGAGGACTCTTAAAATCTTTTTTTTTGAAGAATCCTAATGCTTGAGCTAGATGCTGAATAACTCTGTCCTGTCAGTACTTTGAGTGCTTGAAGGTGTTGATGACTTGTCTGCACCTCAGGTGCTTTCTCTTTTTTCCCTGACATGAGGATGGCAATTCTTATATTTTGTATCTTTTTAAGATGCTGAAACCTGATTCCTAAACTTGTTTAAACTAGTAAATTGAGCTAATGCATGTGTTGTTTTGCTGCATTATTTACTTATGGACATACCTTAGGTAGTGAGATTTGGCTATGGTTCAGCAGCTGACTAATAACTATTTCTTTGTCCTCTGGTGGTGCTTGAACTGGGAGTTACTCTTGTTATACATCCATATGACAACATCAGTTGTGTAGAACATTAATGAGCTTTTATGATGTGCTTTGAGAATGCTTCCAGAAGGCATCTGCGTGCCTACTGTTAGTGTCGGCCTTTGTGTTCAGATACATGGACCCTGCAGTGATATTAACTGCAGGTGGTCTTTAGCAGAGAAGGAAACAAGTTCCAGCAGTGTGGATTCATCTTGCCTTGCATTAATGATTTAGATTTTTTCAATGCAATATTGCTAATACATTTTTAAAATAAGACTTAACACTTGCTTTTATCTTCAATTGGCTAACTTGAAAATAATGATTAGGTTTTGAATTCCACCCTTTTGAGGGATTACTTTAGGGATAAAATTGGTATCTGATTTAAGCTGAGATAGACATATGTTGCAATTCATGCAGTTATCCTCAATTATAGAAAAGGCAGAGCTAATTTTCCAAAGGAATGACAAATGGCTCAGTGTCATAATGATCAAGGATGACATGAAAATAAATCTTGGTATGCAATTAAAGTGGGAGAGCATCCAGGCCAGTTCCTATTGTGTGCAAATCTTGTTAGAGGTTTCTACCCACAGTGGCATATAAGGCAATGGCGTCTGTACTGTCCTTCAAAGTCATTTTTCTACCAATCTGATATGAGGTTCCCTCTGAGGTTCATTGAAGGGCAGAAACTATTCTGCAGTGTTACCATGTCCACTCTAACTCTGCCAGAGGATGTCTTTGCCTTGTGAGAACAAACTGCTGTTGAAAAGGGGAAGGTTTTGAGCTGAGGTTTACTATAACAGCCCCAACAAGTCTTCTCTACTGCTGCAAGAGCAGCAGAATACCTTCGGCTTCAACTGAAGTGTAAATCAGAATGGACAAGTTGCCATCCTCTGTGGCCCACAGGGGATGGTGGGGAGCATCTGTATGGCACAAGCCATTGCTGTCCTCAGCATCTGTTGCTGTCTCTGCTACTGAGTGTTGGTGAACCTCCTCAGCATCCATCCTACTGCTGGTGTGTTTAACACTGATGATAACCCCATGCTGGCAGTTGCAACTCATCAGCAATTGGGATTCCAAAATGAGCCTTCCACTCATTGTTCTAGATGTGCAACATACATTGTTATAATGGATTTAGGTGCCCTTTTATTGAATAAATGACTTGCTGGAAAAAATGATCTGACAAGGTCTTGTATAAGCCACACCCTGTCTATTGCCTTTTTGTCATTCCCTTAATCAGGTCATGATTTATAGCTTCAGAGTATGGGACATGATTTTGCGTAAGATACAGCCTTACCTTTTTCCCTCTTTAAAGCTTGCATATTTAAAGACGCATACTTGGTGTCTAATTGGAAGAGCTGCACCGACTTATTTGGATATATTACTTTAAAACTCGGTCTGAAGATTTCTACAGAACACCAGGGCTTTGGCTAGACTTTGTATTAGCCTAATTTCATCACCCTGGCTACCCCTAGGCCAAGAACACAGCATATCCCTCAGTTTTGCAACTCCTGGGCTGAGTCAAGTACATATTCTCCAAGTAAATGGCTGTTTGCTGCCTGCCCAGGAATGAGTCCATTCATGGAGGAGACTTCAAGTATGAAGCATATAAACCTCTTGGTTTTTCTCTAGCATGCAGAGTATCCCCTCCATGTAAAGTTTTGAAATGGACTGGAAGGCAGTGAAGTACAGGTCACAGAGGGGTGGAAGCATAAGCTAATTTACAAAGTGATTTATTAAAAACAATTGACATTCATTAACAAAGTCAAGTCTTGAAAGAAATGTGTTTAGTAATTGATTGGGATGTTGTGGACATAGGTGACTCATGCTTTGGGCTGTCTGAGAGTATAAAAACATTCAACATTAGATCTTGTCCGATCATTTCTCTTGTTTCTCTTGTGAAGTAGGTAAGCTTGATTTGAATTCCTCTTTCTAAAGAAACCTTTGTAGTTTTAAGTCAGGGTGAATTCTGTGCGAATGTTCTGTAGTTTCAAACCAAAGTTTTCTTGATGTAAATGTATCCTTCTGTGACTGTTTAGCTCTTGGCTTTGGTAAGTGCAGGTCTTCCAATACTGTCTGGATGATGAGCTCCAATTACTTTTTCATGAAATCTCATTTCCTAGATGTTGTTCAATACAAGACTTATAGGTGGTGGTTTCTAAGGAACCCAGCTATGAAATTCTGCCTTTCCCTCTAGCCTGTTGGTACTTTTTCTATTGTGATGTTTGATCAAGGAACTTTTAAGAATTGTTGCCTTATCCTTATATTCCCTTACACTTCAGATTAACCATCCCCCCAGATGACGCACTCCTTGAGCCCGTGCACTGACGGCAGTCCCTCCCTGTGTGGGGTGGCTGTACCGCAGCCCGTTGCTGACAGCTGCAATGAGCCCTGTGTTGTGCAGTGTCCTGACTCGAGGGTGGTCATTTACCCTCCACCGGTGGTTGTGACCTTCCCTGGACCGATCCTCAGCACCTTCCCACAGCAGAGCATCGTGGGATCTGCAGGAGCCCCTCAAGTTGGAAGTGGTTTCAGTGGTGCCCCGGCTCCTGGGGGCTCGCATGTGTATGGTGGTGCCCGATGGGCACGGGGATACCCGGTTGGAAGCTGCAGACCGTGCTAAACCCAGTGAGAGGAGCTGCTGAAAGGGGAATGTCCAGATGATGACGAGCAGGACATAGAAAAGTGGCTGAGCTCCAGGGAGCTGCGTGAAGAAGGGCTGAGCATTTGGAGCTGCCATTAAGTATTCGCATCTGTAAATGTTCAGATCTTCTGAAGAAAAAACTTGTTTACGTATTACCTTCTCATATTACCCTTTCCGTTCTTTTTTCCTAATGCCTTCCATCTTGCTAAGTGCTCTGTTCTCAATGCTGTGGACTAAATTTGTATTTCAGTAGGAGGCCTATAGGTACCACTGTGGCAATGTAAAGGGATCAGGTTGACATCCATTTTTAGATTGCTTTGTAGGTTCTTTCTGTGGCTAATGAGGTATAAGAGGGTCTTGGAGTCAGCCAGCCCATGCTCTGTGCTTTACGTGTGTCTCTGCAATAGGGAAACATCAGCTATTACATGAATCATCTTGCATCAAATCACAGGTTGTAGGCAACTTGTAATCTGTACCATATAATTCTGCCTCTGTATGATCTGCTGCTTATTAAACATGACCTTGCAATATGTTATTGGCCTCTGCGTGTGTGCACATGTCTGTTCCTCTGCTAATTCAGGTGCCTTTGTCCTGCTGCACTGAGCTGATCGTATTGATCTGCTTCAGGACAGTGATAGTCTACAGAGATTTGGCAGTGGGTTGGGTGCACCCCTTTTCCGCAGCAACTTTTCTGCTATAGCTGTCCCTTAGTGAAACTGCTGCCCACATCTTTGTTTCTGTTCCTGGTTCTGTGAAGCTCCTTCCTCAATACAGCTTTTTGTGCAGTGTCCTCACTGCCTGGTATTGTCAGGCTTGACCTCCCCATCTTGACAGTGATAAAATGCCCCAGTGCAGAGGTGCATGGGGAACTGGTACTCCTGAGATGAAACTGAAGACAAAAGTTCAGTTTCTGGCTGTACTGCTTTGCTCTGTGTCTTATGAAATGGAGCCTTCTTGCAGGCATGTAAAAATGGATGGTGGAATTCAGTCATGGAATTTTGAATTTCCTCGGGAATTTATAGATAATAAACATTTCAGTGTGTCTGTGCTGCTGCATGTGTTTGAAATGTTATGTAGCTGTTAATAGTTAAAGAAATGGTGTAAACCAGGACTGCAAAATGTGAGAATGCTGGATTATTTCAGAGTAGTTCTTCTTTGAAGAACTATCCTTATGTAAGGAGAACAAAGTGGACAGGCATTGTAATGGTATGTAATTGACTGTTGGTGAGCCTTGGATGAGAGGATTAAACCAGATTCTCACCAACCACAAATCCTTCCCTATAAAAGAGATCCCTCAAACCTCAAAAGCCAGATGAAGGAATCTTTATTATGATGTTAATGGCATATTTGGAAATGAACTCGTTTATTATTGAGGCCTCTAAAGTTGCCCTTTCTGTGTAATAAGTTGAGACTTGCAGTTACCACAAAACACCAAGTTGTCAGTAAAAGTGGGAAGTTTTGCCAGTGAATTTCTGTGGAACTATTTATAGTGTGCCTTCCATTCATTTAGGTAAAAGATGTGTGAAATGCTTAGAGGCTTTCTGGGCAGTAAACATTTTAAGTATCAAGAAGATACCAATGTGTTTTTTAAGATAATAGAAGTATTTTTAACATCTTAGGTTCATTATTGCATTATGAGATTAGAGTATTCATCTAAATACAATGAATTTTGAAATGCTTCTTGTTTGTTTTGCTGCTCTTGGTAAAGCCAGTATTCCTATACCATGGGCCACTTTCCCTTCCTTGCTGTTATATTATACTCTAAGAAATCTTTTAGAAAAGTTCTAGTCCAGCTCATATAGAGGTCCAGTTTCTCATTTGCGGGTAAGCTTACTCTTTAGAAATGATTCTCGCTCTGGCAGTAAATCTTTGTGCTGGAGGCATATGTCCTGCAGCATGCCTCATGTGGGTTGTTCACAAGGTGTATTTAAATTGGTAATTTCCTACATGCATGCAGTAAATATATCCTGCTTCAGACTGGCATTCAGGAGTTTAAATAAAATTACAGGAGTAAGTTTTCTGTTAACTAAATTAGCCATCCATCATTGGTGATGATCTCAGGCAGGCACAAAGTTCCTCTAATCATCCAACTTTTCTTAAGCCTTAGGGCATAAAACCCCATAAAACAGGGAAGAATATACCATACAGGTGCGTGGGGAAACTCAGAGCTGCTGGGGACCTTAAGATTGGTCCATGGGAAATGAGCATCTGTGCTATTGACTGATGCTTAGAGGGGTCAAATGAGTCTGAACTCCAGTTCTGTGACTTGGGACTTCAGGGATCAGCGTCATGTTCTGAATGGGCAGATAGCAAAGCTGTCTGGTAATTAAAGGCAGTGAGCCCTGCAGTGACTGCACCAGGGATGAGAAGTTGGCTTCACTCCCTGTGGTGGCTGGGCTCCAATGTTTGCATGAGGCTGACCTGCAGTGGGGCAGGAGATGCTGGCCATGCCCTGGGGCCCAGGGCTGGGAGGGGAGTGAAGGAGCCACGGAGCTCTTAGCTGAGAGGCAGCAGCAAGGCGGGGGGCACACCGCAGTCCGTGGAGCTGGAGTTGCAACTAGACCTCAAGCAACTTCAAGGCAAAAAAAATAATAATGAAGTCAAGGTGATGCCCTGGTGGCTCCAAGGCAGTGTGGTGGAGGGAGGTGGGTGGGGGTGACCTGGAGACAGGCTTGGGAAAGCTGGGGTTGGTGGAGCAATTGCATCCCACGGGCAGTTCCAATTCCCCAGGCACTGGGTGGTGGCTGCACCCGCTGCTGGAGGTGATAGCAACCCGGTTAGTGAGCTGAATGGGATGTGGCGAAGGGAAGAAACAGGTAATAAGTAAATACTGCTGTGCTGGTAAATGTGGAGAGGGACCTGATGTTATGGTGCGCGCTGAGAACTTCACTCAAATCTTTGGCTTTCCGTGTTTTATCCTGCGTTGCCTCAGTGCATGTGTGCTTAAGCACTTCTGCACTGTACGTGCAGGTGGGAAAAGCCTTGTGCCAGAGGGCATCTGAGGGAGATAAGCTGAATCTGTTGGGGTGGGAGACTCATTTCCTAATGTTTTCCATGGGGAACCCAGCCCTTTCTGCTGCTGACAGCAGCTAGCAGGAGGATTATAAAAGGTGTCTCAACAGTTTTGCTAGTTTCAAAGGGCTGTGCTGATTTGCTGCCCTCCTGCTAGGATGCTGGGGTGGAGGTTGCTATCCTTACTGTCTTGCCAGATGTGTCCTGATCTGACTGTCTTGCTCCAACTAGGGCAAAAAGAGGTGAGCTCCGAGCAAGGCAGCAGACCAGGCCCCTCTCTTGGCTGAGGCTGCTCCTTCTTAGACAAGGAACTGGATTGTGGGGCTTGTCCTCTGCTGTGGTCCAGTTCAAGGTCAAAGGCTTTATGTGGAAGCACCATCAAGGATATAAAGAAATACTTTGGACTGGAGGAACAGCATTTACAGCACAGGGACTATTCTGCTAACTATCACTCTCTGCCTATGAAAGTGCTTCTCTAATCTGCTTCACCAGTTAGTTTCTTACCTTTTCTTCCACTTAGCTGTGTCAGCTGAGAAAATGCACATGTGGGTGGCTGCCACAAGGGACGGGGTAGCCATGCAGGGTATCTCTCAAAGATCAGCCCAGAGGTGGCCCCTCGAAGTCACTTCTGCAATGAGATTTTTGACTCCTGGTGATGTCTTTGATGTGTAACTGGGCTTGCAGGGGATCCATGCAGTTATGTCTAGGCTATGCTTGTTACACCACCTTGTTTCGTGCCAGATCATAATCTTTAATATTAAAAATCTAAATCAAGACTACTCCATGTTCCAAGGTGACCTGGTACAGGCTGACAGGAACTGCTTGTATAACCTGGCTGTTCAGTTTGCAAAGGAGATGATCTCTATAGCTGATGGTCATGGCTTGGTTGCCTTCTGTCTTTTCTGTTAGGTGTCTTTCTCTGAGCTTAAGAAGCATTGCCATCTTTCCTTGGCAGACCACGTGGTTTTAGCTTCCACTCAATCTTTCTTTTGGAAATTTTTCAAGCACAGAACCCAGCTTGCTCCAGGGGTGTGTGTGTGTGGTAGTACAGACAGTCAGCTGGTGCGCTTTTCTGGAGGAGTGTTGCATAAACCCAGGGTCATGGGTTAATTAAAGTAAGGTAGAACTTCCTCCTACTTTGGGAAACAAGTTGGGGCTGGAGCATTTCAGATGTTTAGACCTCCATCTTACTGGATGGTTGGATGGAGTGGCACTGCTGCTCGTGCCTTTACAGTGGCATGTCAGCAAAGACAAAAGGGGAAGACTAGACAGCTGATTAATATTATGCAGAGTAATTTTAATGAAAAAACAGAGCAAGTAGTTACAGAAAGAAGTCTGCAGTTTTACAAAAGGGTCTTCAGCAAGTAGAGTGTGTCTGATGCCAGATGATGCTCTCTCCTCACGGAAATGGTGATGTTTGACAGTCCAGACATGTTTCTTGCTCACAGTTGCTCATGAATCCTGTTCACTGCCATACGAGGCACAGCATGGATATATAACAGGAGCTTCTCTACATGTTGTCCTTGGAGAGGTTTATAGCTCAGCAGAGTGGACTTGTTTATGGCAGCTGAAGAAATCGGATTCTTGCTGACACAGGACCACTCCTATTACTATGGCAATACAAAGTGTCTGTGAATTAATTTAAAAGGCAATTTTCTCACACCTGAAAGTCTTGCTTTACTCCATTGGTATGCTGTAAAGGTGCCTCAATACTTGCTGTAATTCAAGTTGCCCTTTAAGAGTAATAGTTGAAGAAACAAAGATAGAGGGTTACATACGGGGTCTTAATGCAGGCTGGCACCCACACGTCTCACTGAACCCAGCCAGAGGTGCAGGTGCCCAGTGTTTCTCAGCACCATAACCTTAGCGATGAATCTGTCTCCTGCATTTCATTTCTCGGTTGCTATTTCTGCTGGTTCAGCATCGATAGCAGCTTCAATAGCTGTATCTGTTGCCAAAATGAGAAAAGAAGGGGTAGCCATACCCAAAACCGAGCAAGTCCCCATGCCCGTAATAGCCCCCATAAGCACTCAAGCCTCTGCTCCCGTACAGGTTCCCAAAGCTTCTGTAGCTGTACGGGCTCCCGTATCGGTAGTGGTCCCGGTAGTAGCCATACGGGCTCCCGAATCGGTAGCCATTCAGGCCCCCAAAGCCATACAGGTCTTCGTAGCCGAATGGTGAGTAGTACCCATCATTGTAGAACTCCCTGTGGAAAGTCATCGTTGGTCGATGCAGGTAAACCTGAAACACACACCAGGGAGAGGGGTGAGTACGTGGGCTGCTAACAGCGGGAGCGAAGGCTCAAAGCCCAGATGGAGTGAAGGAAATGTGCCGGCGCTGACCACGCTCCCTCCTGGAGGTTTTTTTGTCCTTAGCCATCTCATTTGTGTATTTAAGCTCCTGAATCCCCCCAAACTTTTTTCTTTTTTTCCCTCATCTTTTGATATCATCTGACAATACTTAAAAAATATTCTTTTTACCAACTGAGAACTGAACTTTCCTCAGAAGTTAAAGAAATGTGAATAAATTAAAGAAAAACATGCCCCTTCAGGTACTGATGCTTATTCAGGTCAGACCGACAACATATCACATGCATCCCCTGATCTCCTGGACAGCTGTGTGCTGCTCAGCTGGGGATAAACTCAAAGAACACAACGAAATGGAGGAATTTCCTTCCTGCATGTCAAAGTAATAAATGTTCCATAAACTTTTTATCTAGGAATGTATACATGTACATATATACATTGCCATGTACATGTACACACCAGTGCCTTTTGTGTCCATATCTTTACCGAGACATGCATACAGACGTATACACGCAAATATATGTGTATCAAAAAGAGTAGAGTAGAGTCAGTATGGACTTACCCAGCTCACTGAGGAGAGGAACTCTGGAGAAGTGAATGAAATTTCGGAGTTCTAGGTCCGTATATATACCTTCTTCAGCTCAGGTGTTAGTTATACAATGGACCTTGTTGCGTGCATTATTCCTTCAACTGATGTAATCGGAGCCACTGATTTTCATATTTTCAAAGTTTGATGCGATGACACATGTAATACCTTCAGAATTTCTTTCATCTTAAAACAAGAAGAAATGGGCTCAGCACATTTCTAGTAAAATTGTGTGGAATTCTTTGTAGTTGGATGGATGGGATGTTTAGACCATTACTGTTTGCGCAATCTGCTTGTAGGTACACCATTCACTTGGCTTTCGCATCTGTGGTGCAACACAGGGGAGAAAAGCAGTAAGCCTTTTCTTGGTGTGTTGAGATATAGTGCTTCCGTTTGGCATTGTTGTGACCGGTACATAGTGCCTGGTGATACTGGTGGGGTTCTCTTGCCAGCAGCTTTGGTTTTGTCTCAGGTTTCACGACAGTGTTTTTGAAGAAATTTCTCAGCTTCTGCCTTAAGAACATTTCCAAATATTTCTTCCTATTTTGGAAGAATTATTTTTTAGCTTTTGACTTTCATAAAACGTATAGTGCATCACCTTATTAGGACATAGGAACAAGATGTATATTGTAAGTGACCATATTATTAAATCTGGGGGTGTCTTTTGGTGACAAACTATTAATATTTAAATACTGCAACACTTTGCAAATTGAAAACATTAATGAGTGTTTATGAAGTGCTTTGGTATTCAGAATTCTGAGGAAGCCTCAGCATCCTGCTTGCTCATTATTATCCTTATTTTATATTCAAATTAATGCCAGAAATTAGGTGAAGGTCATACAAGGAGTTCTGTAGCAAGCTCCATACTGGAGTTTCTTCACTCATGTACCATATTTGATACATGAGGTTGATTCTTTGCTAAGAAAATATAAACATCCAGCCTTGGAAAATAGAATCTAGCACATCTCTCCAAATCCTTATCATTTATTATGTTCCAGGACGTGCTTATACTTGTTTTCTCCACTTTATTCTGCTGAGCTTATGGTTGGGTCCTCTAATGAATTAAAGCACAAACGATGCCATAGCCGTAGTTTTGTTGAAAACATTCTTTCTGCTCATGCAGCAGCATGACTTCCATTCACTATGAACATTTTGGAGGAATGCAATTAAGATTTTTTTTGTAGTTTGTGCTGGTTCTGTTTGCTGAAGTTGCTATGTAGCTTGACAGAAAATTCCTAAATGTGTTTGTTTCCTTTAAGCAGGAAGCCCCTACCATGGCATATCAGGGTTTCTGATGAACATATCCAAATGTAGGAAGATCTTACCTTTTTACTGAAATTTTCTCTCCCTCCAATGCTTTGGGAACTTACAAATGCCTCTATATTGTATATAAATAAACTTTAGTTTTGACAGTGAAGACAATAAAATGGTATCAGGAATGTAGTTGGCCCGGAACATTTTAAGATGAAAGAAACCTGTAATATATGTGACATATGGGAGGCTGAGAACACACTAATAATCCCAAACAATGAAGAAAATTATATTAATTGTAGATATGACGTGTACAGGCAAATTTCTTTTCCAACCAATAAGGCTGCGAATTCTTTGAATATGCAAGGCGTCTTAGATAAGCCAAGAGGGCAAAGAAGCAGTATAAAAAGGGCTCAGAGCTGCAGGCTCTTCATCAGCTCTCTTGCCTTCCTCCTCCTGGTGAACTCGGTAAGCCTTTCCTCCAGTAAGTCTCATTGTAAGGCTTAGAAATTTTGGTTTAATGATTTGTTAGGATTGCAGCTCGTCTGAATTTTAAGATTTCTCTGTACCTTGTACCTGTGCTTACTGCTTTGCAGGATCTGGCAGGTTCCAAGTTTTAGAGCTGGGGCTGAAACTTTCGTGGTCCCATTGGTACCTGGGATATTTGGCTCCTGGTCATCGGGCAGCTCTGCAGAGCTGCCTCCAGCAGAGTTACAGAAGGGTTTCCCTGCTGTGGCCCTCAGTGGGTTCTTCCATCATTCCCCTATTTTATTTAGAGGGAGGTCTTCTGGTCTGTTTGGCGGGACTGTAAATCAAACGATGCTCTGATGTGTGCTAATGCATTTGTAGTTTCTTGTGTTTGCTGTTAGCATTTGCCGATCCCAATCCAAAGTCAGTGTGAATTACCGAAATGAGACTTGGACCTGCTGTGGTGTGCTGTCATGGCAAACACCAGATACTTTAATCTTTACTTAACCTTTAAGGTTAAGGCTCTTTACTTAAAGCTCTCTTGAAGACTGTCTTAAAGGATTTGGGCATGTAGAGCTTTACACAAAGCTGATATCCTAAAAGAAATCGAGGGTTGATAACTCCTTGCCATATTCACTAAGAAAAATCCTGAAACAGCAGCAGGGAAGTTTTGAGCTGTAATGGGTCTATTCCACAGTTGGTAAGCAAGAAAGGAAATGAAATGGTTTAAAAAAAAATGGATAAATGAGAAAACTAGTGGTGGTAGGTGGATGAAGATGAGAAAATGGAAATGGGAGAAGGGATGTAATAAGGAGCTGAGGAAACTGTCATAATGTTGCTGCTGTCCTCAGTCCCACGGGGCCAGTGAAGAAGGCTTTGGGCTCTGAGGCTGTTACTGCCACTGGAAGTATTTCTTACTTTGGCTTTCCTCCCTGCTGCTGCGTTTCAGGTTTGCCTCCATCGCAGAAAGATGACTTTCTTCCAAGGCCAATGGGACGATGACTGCTATTCCCCCTGCGGTTACGGGGGCCTGTATGGCTACCGGGGCTACGGGGGCCTCTACGGCTACCGGGGCCTCTATGGCTGTGGGGACCGGTATGGCTATAGCGGGCTGTACGGTTCCCGGGGCTTCTATGGCTCTGGGGACTGCTATGGCTATGGGGGTCTGTATGGCGGCTATAGGGGCATCTATGGCTATGGGGACTGCTATGGCTACCCAGGCTTATACAGCAGCCGCTACGGCTACCCCTTCGGTTCACGATACGGCCAAAGATACGGCTACGGGAGCTGCTACCCCTGCTAAACCCAGCGGGAACGTCTCTGCAGTGAGAATCAACCCCGGCCTGGCACGTGCGGACTGACAGAGAATCTTAGTGGCAGTGTTTCCGACCTGCAGAGCCCCGGCGACAGCAGCCACCCTTCCGCGGAGGCTTTGAGTGCTCTGCACTACTGCCCAAGTGCTTGAAGCAACTTTTTTCCTGCTCTACTTGCTCTCTTGCCTCCCAAAGTCTCCCCTTGATCCACTGCTAGATCGAAAGCGTGCTTCTCCTCGACACTGTGGTTCTGTGTAAACTCTAGAAATGCTGCTGGAATATCTGGCTTTCATGTTTGTTGCAGTGATGTACAAAACATGTTCTGAATGAGTGGTATAGGCAGGGTGTAATGTCTTTGGGAATGTAGTGTTTCAGTTCTGTACACCTTTAGAAGCATATCTGCCTTTCATATTAAAAGTTACACTTCATTGGTACTGTATTTCTGGTTTTATTTTTCACTTCCATTTCTTAAATATCTTGAAATCAAGAGCATCACAGGTGGGGTGTCTGAAAGCTGTTAGCTTTGTGCTCTCCTGGATTCTCATAGAGTCCTGCCTTCCTCAAACTGAGAAACATGGCCATTTGCAGCTGCAAGACACTTCAGCTGCATCTCAGATGCATTTTTCAGCAACTCCAGGCTTTTGATTTGTGTGCTCCAAATAAATGGTTCATTTAAAATACTTAGGTGCTGCTGTTGGGCTAATGTGACTGGAACAGGACCCCTCAGGAGTTGTGACCTGCAACATAACCAGACAGCCCAGTGCAGGCTGGGATCTGCACGGCTGGGGAGCAGCCTTGCTGAAAGGGGCCAGGGTCCGGGTGGACACCGAGCTGAATGTGAGCCAGCAGTGCGCTGCTGCTGTGGCAAAGGCAAATCAGGTCCTGGACTGCATCTGCAGGCGCATTGCTGGCAAAGGCAGATGTGATCATCCTGCTCTGGTCAGTGCTTGTCAGGATGCTCCTGGAGCACTGCGTCCGGTTCTGGTCCGTACAATTCAAAAAAAAGACAAGGACAGACTAGAAAGGGTCCAAAGGAGGGTTGTGAAGATGATCAAAGGTCTGGAGAACCTGCCCTGTGACGGATGTATTTAGGTCTTCTCACTGTGGAGGAGAGCAGGCTCAGGGGGGACCTCATCACAGTATTCTGGTACTTAAAGTGCGGCTAAAGAGGATGCAGGCTCTGTCTTCACAAGGACAAACATGGAGAAGATGAGGGGAAATGCGTACAAGCTGCACTGGGACAGGTTTTGTCTTGATATAAGAATTTTTTTTACAATAAGACCAATCAATCATTGGAACAATGTACCCAGGTACCCAATGTACCCCACCCTGGAGGGGACTCAGCCAGATGACCTCATCTAGGCTCCCTTTTCCCATGAAAGGTTGCAGCTGATGATCTTACATGGTCCCTTCTAGCCTGGCCTATTCTATGATATTGAAGACATTGTAGGTAATTGCAAATGCATGTACTTATTGGCAATCATGTTTTTAATTTTGAAATAAGCTCATGTTTTATATGTTAGCGGTTTCCCAGTGGACAGGCAGGAGGAATTTGCCCTTTGCAAAGTGAATACATTGTTAGAAGAAATGGGATCTAGGTGGCCAGCACCTCCAAGGCAGGGCAGCAGGGCATTCTGTCAGGTCAGGGGAGTGGGCTCAGAGCCTGCTCTTTGGAAGGAAGCTGGGTCATGACTGATTTTTCCTAATATATTTATTTTTTTCCACTGAACTTTATGGGCAAAGGGTTGACTTAAGTAAGAGACTGTGGTTGTGTGGGGAGGAAGATGATGGCACTTTTTCACTGCTTCCCTGGCCAGGTGGAGCAGGCAGCTGGCAGCCGAGAGCTGCCAAAATGCCCCGGGGATGCTGAGTGCTGTTTCATGTGTATTGTTTTTTTATGAAAAGCTTCCTCTCTTTTTTTCGCTTTTCATTCTCAGTCTTCTAGTTTTCAGTCCCTGGATTTAGTGAATTATTATTGTAATCACACGCAAAGAAATGGATTTTGTTCTACCCACTGTGGAAGGTTGAGGCAATGTTTTAGGTTTTCAAGGCCACCAGCAAGACAGTGAAAGCCACCATTTCTTCCTCGACACTTTTCCCATTGAATTTAACACGAGATGTATAGATAAATATATACACATATATATGTTTGACTGGCAGCTAATGCAATTTGTCTGTTAGATGGTAATATGATCGGAAATTGTGATTCTGAAAGAGGAACATTTGAATTTGGTTTGCAGGAATAGGACTGTTCTACTCGAACGGTTTTTTACATGTTGTCTATGGAGGTCTGGGACTAACCCTTCCATTTTACAACATTGTAATAAGGACCATCACAGCCCTATTATGCTAAAATATGTTAACCTTAAATCTGGAATAGTTTCAATTAAAGGAAAGGGAGAAATTGTAGGAATCCTCAAAAGTATAGAGGGAGGAAAACAGCACATTTAACTCTGGCCAGCT
The DNA here is from genome assembly GCA_013399475.1 of Chauna torquata. Lineage (NCBI taxonomy): Eukaryota > Metazoa > Chordata > Aves > Anseriformes > Anhimidae > Chauna > Chauna torquata. The sequence goes on along the minus strand of VXAL01016046.1, from coordinate 14,810 downwards.
GCTCTGATTGCGGAGGGGTGTAAAGTGCTCTGCCAGCACAAGGGACAGAAAGTCCCTCCAGAATGCCGCTGCTCTCAGTGTATTCACATAATATACGAAAGAAGACTGGAACTTTGATTTTTTTTTTTTGTACAGAAAAATTTTAATGCAATAAGAAAAGAAGTTGACACGGATACAGAAAGATTATAGTTTTGGCATGCTGAAAAGAGCTAGAGTAGATGAGTCACTACGCTACACCATACAGAACATTCCTTTTTGTTAAAGCTGTGTCGCTCATTCTTAAGGTACTTGTAAATCCAGATCAAAGGAGGCACAGCTGTAATGTTTCTCCATTACGCAGTCCTGCAGCACCTTACTGGAAGTAGTTATTGAAAATGCAGATGACGCAAGAGCTAATTTTCACTGATGCAGAAGTTCTTTAACACTGCTGCGGCGACTGGAAGAAGCTTCAAATGAACTGCAAATCGTTCTTATCGCTGCCAAAGGGGTCTAAATGCAGGAGACTACCAAGAGTAAGCTCATAGCTGAGAAACACAGAAAGAAGGGAGCAGAAAGAACAACAAAACGCACAAATGCTGAGAAATTGTAGAGAGCAGCCAAGCTCCCTGTTCTTGGTAACTTCAGCTGCTGTCACAGGGGCTCAGCGCTCCTGAAAACATCGCCTCTGAGATGAGCCATCAGTCCTTGCTTGCCGGGTCGAGGTAGATCCTCACTGCGTGTTCCAGTTGGGTTTAGCAGGGGTAGCAGCACCTGTAGCTACAGCAGGAGGGGTAGTAGTAGCGCGTGCAGCAGCTCCGGTAGCTGCAGGGGCTGTAGCAGGAGCTGTAGCAGGGGCTGCAGCAGGAGCTGTAGCAGGAGCTGTAGCAGGGGCTGCAGTACCTGTAGGACCGGTAGGAGGTACTCACAGACCTGTAGCAGGGGGAGCAGCACACGTAGTAGCAGGACATCTTGGGGGTGGTGGAGGGAGGTAAACCTGAAACACAGCAACAGGTAAAGGGTGGGCTCAGCTGGCAGGGAGCAGCAGCGGTGGCTTGGTGGGGTGAGGGAGGTGGATTTGGAGAGGTACCGAGCAAATCTCTCTGTCTTTGGATACGCTTCTGGCTTCTGTTTTTATCCAGCCCACTACTGTACTCCCTCCTCATTAGGTTCAACCCTGAGACACAGTTTCTATTCTTTAGCTTCTCTTCTTAAAAATGAACATAATATCTTGCATTTTTGGACTTTGGCTACAGGAGATTCAGCTTGCAGATACAGACATCCAAATGTATGTGTTTGTGAGCGCTTGGTGCCCAGGCTCCTAGGATGGGCAAGCTTGAGGTTAATCCTGACAGCCAGACTGCAGCTCAGGACATGCATGTGCCTGACAAGAATCCCACACAGCATTTAAAAAAAGCTTTTAGAAGCCTTCATGCACAGTATGCCAGGTTCAGTGCACTAAAGTCACAGAATCACAGAGTGCTTGAGGTCGGGAGGGACCTCTGGGTCCGTCTGGTCCAATCCCCCTGCTCAAGCAGGGCCGCCCAGAGCAGGGTGCCCAGGTCCTTGTGCAGATGGACCTGGTAACAGTGTTGGTCCTGGGCACATTTCCTGGGACCATGTAATCTCCTTGTCTGGCATGTAAACTATTCCTTTTTCTTTCTAACATCACTTCACACACTTTGTTAGTGCCAGTTGTAGCAAGGATACTGAAAATACTCTGCTGCACAGTGAAGTGCTAAGGTTTCAGTCCTCTACTGCTGCATGTCAGAGCTGCTTCAGTGACTTGAGAGAGATAACAGCAATTCACATGACCGGCCTGCATTCATTATTGCAACATATTTCCATAAAACAGCTGTTTCTACATTGCATAATACACAATTCTGCCCATTATCCATTTCAGCTAGTGTTGAGTGTCACCAAGCCAAAAGAAATAAAAAGAAAATTTCTTCGGCTGTTTCAATGGAATAGAGTAGAGCTGTTGCTTTCTGGTATGTAAAGATAAAACTTCTTACTAGGCTTCACATCTCACCAATGATATCCCAATTGCTTGTCTGAATGTTCGCTCATCAATGCTCCCCCCTCCCCTTTTTTTTTCATTGTAACAGCTTAAAAAAGTACAGGATAAAATATTTCTACCATTGCTACGAATCAGGGTGTGTTAGTAGAGGACTTATTTCTAAGTTAAAGGAGTCTTCAAGAGAATGGGATCTGCACTCACCAAGTTCACCGAGGAGAGTAAACCAAGAGGAGTGGTGTGAGGAGCCGGGGGTTGCGAGCGCTTTTATATGGTTTCCTAGACCCGTGGAAGTAAGTGCGATTCTCCGCGTGCTTCCATTGCCTGGTAGTCATGAAACAAATTTCGGAAGTACCTCAGCAGTACAATTGCTATAATTGTTTTCCTCCACATTTAGGATACTTTTCAAATTCCTCTGGTAACACATTTTGATTACTACCTGTGAGATTCTTTCATCTTAAAACTTTCCAGGACAGATGAGTTTCTGGGAATTCACACAAAGGAGGGCTGGGAATGAAACTGGATGATACGCAGAACAGTACCAGTTACACTGCCCGTGGAACTGGGGAGCCCATAGACTTTTTTTTTTACATTATGCCCCTACGAGGGAGGCAAATACTGCACATTGTAAGGTGACTGAAAACACCTGAGGTGGAAAGAGGCATTTTAGCATGTGCTTAGGGCTTTTACCAAGCATTTTGATTCATTTCCGTCACAATTAATGACAGGCGTTCCATTGATTCCTTTAGGTTCTTCTACTGTCTATAATTTGGCATATGCACTATGAGAAAGACAGGCCAGGGTACAGGATCAATTAAATAAGCATCTGAGCAATGTGTCTAAGGCTTAATGTCTTCTTTTTTTTGGTCTGTTTTCTCTCTTTTCAGATGCAATTCTTAGAAAATCTTGCTTAAATCAATGTCTCGTGATATCACAGCTTTGTCTGGGGCAAGTATTACTGCAGGATCTGGTAGTGCAGAACAAATCTGGGTGTCCTGCTGGCCTGCTGTAGGGAATGCAATAGAGAAAAGGGGGAGAACAGTCTTTTAGGAAGGCCATGGCAGCTGGCAGGATGGAGACTATGCTTTGCTGACAGGTGGGAAGCACTTGCTGGGGAGGGGAGGTGGAGACTGCTAGCAGTGAGGTGTCCTGCCAAGTGCCTGGCTTTGCGCTGAGCTTCAGCAGAATACAAAGGCTGGTGAAGTGCTAGAAGTTACCCATTGCAGAAGGGATTTTACTAAACTGGGAAGGGAGAAATCACACCTGATTTTTGTGGTGGTGTTATCCAGTGAGATACTGGATATCTCTGTGCCAGCCTACACCATGTCAGGATGATGACGAGTGCAGTGCTTTAGTTTTAAGGAAGAGAAAGAGTGCTCAGCCCAGGGATTCCCTTCCCCATTCTGTTGTTTATTATACAACATCGCAGCACCTAACAAACCATTAATATTTAAATAATACGAACATTGCTAAAATAAGTCTTTAATGACTGTTTTGGAAGAGCATTGATACCATAAATTTTGATGAGGCTCAGCACTTCCAGAATGTGTTATTATCCTCATTTAATATGCAAATTAGGAATGGCTCACTGCAGTGAAGGTCATACAAGGAGGTATTTGATGAGAGGAAAAAAAAAAAAGAATACTCTTGCCTTTATGTATTGTGCTCTGCCTCCTCTGGGAGGCTGGTGTTAGGTGAGGTTGAACACCAGCATCAGTAAGATTTGCTGAAAAATAGTACTTACAATTTTAACTTCTAAATATGTTGCTAACATGAACATTATAAAACTTCATTTACATTTGAATCATTTGGTGATATTCTGAATGAATTTTTTATGGTGTGAGCAGGTACAATGGTGAGATACAGACTGTGTGATTTATTTTTCCCCTCTCTTTTTTGTATATGTATGTAATAGTTCCTCAAATGAATGCTGAACTTTTATAAATTTCCTGGTTTTCTTTAGTGAACTAGACTAAAAGAAGGTATTCAAAGCATAAACTAAAGGTATTTTAGAAGAAGAGGAGAAAATATCTATTTTTTCTCAAATAGAAAACTCTTTTACAGGCACAGTAGGAGGCAAAGGAAAGTTGAAAAAATATTATTTGCCTCTTCTGGTACTCTAGCAGTAGAAATTTTTATTCTGTAAGGAATAGGGGGTGCACTAGGTTTTATTTTTTAGTGTATAAAACTTTTAAGTGCATACAACTCCTTTTTTTTCTTTTTCACTCTAGGAAACACTACTGTGGACCATAGCTTGACTAGGTATATTTGCAAGCAAGCGTAGTGGAATAATAATGAAATCTAATAGGATCCCTTTATCTTCCCAGAAAATATTTTAGTTCACCCTGGGAATATGTAAATCAAAATAAATTACAAATAAAATTCCTTCCAACTCAGACTGCATACAAGTTGAAAATATCCCAAGTTAAAAATATCCCAGATGTATGAATTCTGATTCTCAGTCATCTCTAGTCTGAGTATCTGTCATTTTCTCGTCTAGTCTTCTACCTCCAATGAATTCCACTTGATAATAAAAACTGAGGCGACCCAGAAAGTTTTAAGATGAAGGAAGCGGAAGCCTGTAACCTTCTCGTCGTCATGCGGGGATGAGAACAGAGGAATGATCCCTGACGTTGAGGAAATCCATTATATTAATTGATGTTGTGACGTGTGCAAATACATTTATTTTGGTTGCTCTTTGTGCAGGTAAGAAGATTGTAATGTCTGAGTGACCAAGCAGCCTGTCGCATGGCAGCCGGGGCCAGGTCCCTCTCAAACAGTGGAGGAGCACTGAAGTGGCCATTAATTGTCCTGGAAAGTTAAATGTGTGCATGAGATTTTTCAAAGTTACCTTAAAACTCAAAATTAATAAAATATTTTGATGTCCCAGATATTGAAAATCAGAAATTGAGCTCAGGCAGTGTAAATCGCTAATGCCCGTAATTCTGTACCTACAAACAAAAATAATACAGGGAAATGCCCTAAAGACACACAGTGGATTCAGTCAGTAACTGGAAACATAACTTACAAAAAATCTTGTTAGGAAGATGGGGTCAAATTCACCAAGGAAAATGTATTAAGACATTTAGTTAAGAGCCCTGATTCATGAGAACATTACAGGTTTGAGGGGTTTAATCCCCGTAGGACCTAGATTGCTTTTTGTCATCTTCATTTGTCAAACAACAGATTTTTCCTACGTTATTCCTTCATTTGGTATATTTTTCCAAGCTGTACTGTAGTAGAGCTTATATCAGAACTGACATATTTTATAAATATGTATTAAAAAAAATCTTCTGGAAAGGTTTGTGAAAAACATTGACATTTTATTTCGGGATGGATTTTTCTATTTTCTCTTTAATTTTTATGTTACAAAGTGCATAGTTGTTTCTCCTAACATACCAGTAATAAGATTATATACAAATAATGAATGTAATTGTAAATACATACAGATAGCATATATCTGTGCGTGCGTGCATGTGTGTGTGTATCCACACACAAAAAAGGTCACTTTTTGAGATGTGATCCATTTTTCCCAGTTTATTCTGCCATCATGTTATAGGTGTACAATTTTTATTGAAAAAATCTAGTCATTTCATTTTTTTTTTAAATCATGAAAGGCATTTCATATAATTTTAAATATTTTTATTATTTTCTGCATTGTATACTAAATTTCAACTTGAACATTGGGAACAAGCGAAAAAATACATGGTATTAATCAAAAGACAAACCATTTCCATTTTCTTTGTGTTACTATGGAATATATGATTCACAGTATATTAAATCAACTGGTAATTTCTCTTAAACATTTAAAACAAATTTATGCATAAAATAGAGCTACTTTTAAATGAAATCCAAATACCTTCAGATTCTGAGTTTGCAGTCCATGACCAGCTGAGGGAAACCTGTCCTTGATTTGCATTTTTAGACTGTTGTATCAGGTGAGAACATTTTCAGTAAAAGGAAATTAATAAAACAATTTAGCACAGTGAATATGAACAGCTTTCGTTAGTAGGTAATTTGTCTGAAATCATTTTCCAGAAGTACCCAGTGTGCTACTGTAGACCAGACTGGTGAATTTTCGAACCAGGGTTCGATGGATGTTTTTGGCAGCTCGTCCGGGGACTCGCGGGTTCGTTTTCTTCATGTTTCTCTTTTGCAGTGTCCTCTGCCAACCTCTTGAATAACCTGTTGAATAAGTGTGTAGGTTCTGATTCATTTCTGTGCTCTGCTTTTACATGGATGCAAATTCACGTGAACCTCGCTTCTGCCGGAATCAGTTGCACTTGGCATTTATAGGACGCGGCAAGGTACCCTACAGCTATCCCTTCCCTGAGCATGTACCCACCAGGGAAACGTCAGCACCAAAGTCCCTAATTCTGCCTCCCACAAGCAGATTGGTGTTTGCTGGGGAGCTGAAGTTCCTGCAGACTGGGAGGAAAAATGTCTCCTGTTGGAAATCTCTTGCAAAACTCAGGCTTCTCATGGCTGCATGTGGCTCCAGCCTGGGAACCGTCCCGGTAGCTTCATCCCTTCGTCATCAAGCTGACAGCCACTTGTACTTTTTAGGCGGCTCTTCTTCCCTCCCCGTCACGTGTATCCCTGTTAATTATGGGGAAGGATGACTTCCCATCATAGCCTCATCTTATCGTGGGAATCTGCCTTCTTCTCGTCCTCTCGTGTAGAACAGTTCTTCCTGATGGCGAGCGCTGGCAGACGTGTGCAGGATGTGTGCCTAACGCCAGCCCGGGCAGGGCAGCGTGCTGGCCCGGGTCGGGGCGCGATGGGGAGGACTAAGCTCACAGCTCGCACAAGCGACGTTGACCATGCAAAGTAATCTCTGGTGGAGAAATGGCGATATTTAAACCTTGTTGTGCACTGGGAACAGGTGAGTGTGAGCTGCCACATGGTCTTGTATCAGGTGTCTATTTGGAGAGCTGCAGAAAGCTTAGGGAGTCCAGTATTTTGTGTCTCGATTGCATTTTGGATCCTCAAACGTAGCATAGTGTGAGCTGGATGTAGTCAGCAAATACTGATTTAATTTCCTTAAATCTTCACATTTCTAAGCTATTTTTTCTAAGCTACATTTCTAAGTATTTTGGAAAGAAACAGCATTTTGGTATGTTTTGTGGAAGAGGGGCAGAGTTAAGACAAGATGGATGTGACATTTCAGGACTGTCTTGAAGGAGACAGAAGTTGAGTTTTCCAATACGTTGTCTGACACCTCAGACTCCACAGTTGCTTAAAACTGCAGATCTGAAAAGCTAGTGGCTCCTTTTTGCTAAATCTTAGGTAAATAATTAATAATGTCAAGTATAAAAGAAAAAAACACATTAAAATATGACAGAAAGCAGTACTGTGATGCAAGATCTTTTAATGAGAAGAAGAAACGCTGTACACAGCAGTTACAGCTTGTAGTAAAGGAGGAGTATCCAGAGATTCATACATTCTTTAAGTAAAGAGTTTCTGCACTTCACAGCAGATGCTTTGCTTTGGGGCTGCGGTGGTATCGGGCGAAGAGCAGAGCTGTCAGCGCAGCGCACAGGGAGGAGCGGCCGCTCTGGTCTGCATCTCCTGACGCAAAGCTATGCATCAAAACACACAGTATGTCCACCAAGAAAGGCTACGAAGGAAGAATTGACCCTAAAAGTAGGTTATTCGAAATAGCTGGAGACGTTGGAGAGAGGTGCTAAGCACTCCAGGCCATTCCTGACTGCAGTCGTTGTCACAGGAGCTTATCACAGGTAAAATTCATACAGGAACCATAAATCGCTATTTCGCCTTTAGCAGGGGTAGCAGGGGTAGCAAGGGTAGCAGCTCCCATAGCTGTACCTACGGGTGTAGCGAGTAGAGCAGGGGTAGTAGCAGCGGGAGCTGTAGGAGGGGTAGCAGTCCCGATAACCGCACAGACCCCCGTAGGTGCGGTAGCCGCAGGGGCTCCCGCAGTCGTAGGTGCGGTAGCTGTACGTGGTCCCGTAGCTGCACGGGGAGTAGCAGGAATCCTCACACTGGTTCTGGTAGTAGTAAGTCATCTTGGTGCGATGGAGGGAGGTGAGCCTGAAATAGAGCAGGAAAGAAGAAGCCTGTAAGGGGATGCTCCTAACAGCAAGTATAAATCTCAAATGAATGCTGCGAACATGCAGAGGGGGAAGAGAAAGCCAGCAAAAACAGGCATGCTGCCTGACACTGTCTGTGCTTGTCTATTGTTCCATCCTGAGTTTTAATGCTGAGTCTTCCCCATAACAGTCCATCCTGACCAGCCTTTCTAAGCTCTCCTGCCCAGCCCCACGGGCTGCAGCATCATGATGGGAGGTGGGATTGTGAATGATGCTGCCTGTATCGGACGGGAGCTGTCAGGGAATAAACAGGAAAGTCCTTCGTAGCCGTACTGAGTCTTGAGACTTTACTGGAAAAGAGGGATATTTGCAGGACTCAAACACTAAAATATTTATGAAAACACAAAGAGGAAAAAATGTCTTATGTATGAATAACGCTCATCAAATCACGACCCTAATTCCCAATGCATTAATCTATAGCACCTGCAGTTTAGTGACTAGGAGGGATAGGGGGAAAGGAGGGTGGAAAAAAGTATTAAACACATTTCCATTTTCCACTAGGTTTTCTAAATCTATTCTGACTTACCCACTTCTGCAAGGAGGCTAAGGCAGGAGAAGCGAATGCAGTGCTGTCAGCAGCGTGGGCTTTTATAGAGCACCCAGTCCCGCCCAGCGCAGTGTCCCGCGTCGGCTCCAATTGCCGAACACATTTTGCTTCCTTCATGACTCCTCTCATTGATATACCGGTTCTCACCAAGGTTTCTGATTATTGGTCCGGTGCTGTGACATGCAGGCTACACCCTCCATGTTTCTTTCTTTCATCTCAAAACTAGAGCAATTAAGCCTTGGTATCATCGTGCTGCATTCACTTCTTCAGTACAGCAACAAGTTGAAAGAATATGCAAAGACATGCAAATTGCCAAACATCCCGTTTTTGGAGGCCCAGCCTCACTGTGCTTGTTGGCACATACACTTCTCTATGCATTTTTTTCTGAAATTCCTGTGGAAGAGGTAACCTCTCCATTTCATGCATTTCATAACTTTAATCACACATGAAACAGCGGCGTTCTTACCAAACCCTTCCAACATTTCCTGTGACTAGCAAAGGGGGAAAGACCATCTCTTTGATTTGATGCCGTCATGCAACAGGATATTGCTGTGCTGATTGATTCAGCTAGAAAATTGGCCTATAAATTTTAAAATGGTATGCATATGACGTATTTTTAGGGAAAAAAATCTTTCAGAGAACCAATTCCGAAGCTGTAAATTACAACCTTAATATAGCACAGAAACAGGATAACCCGATATACGTTTTTAGTAACTGTGTTACATAATACTGGGGCGTTTTCCAGTAACATAGCATTAATATTTAAATAATAAATCTCTTTGTACATGGAAATCTTTAATAAGTATTAATGAAGGCTTTGATATTCAAAATTTAGAGAAAGGCCCAGAACATCTGTCATGCCTGTTATTATCCTTCCTTTAGATGCGAGTAAACAGCAGTGTTTTGAGGTGAAGGTCATGGGGAAAGACCGGGATGTTGCTGCTTACCAGGTCACGTTGTGCTCACAGGGCTCACTGTTATTCACTGTCATTAACAGCATTAAGTTAAACACCTCAACAACATTACAAAGATGTGATATTAAACAATATTTAGCATCTGGGGGACTTCTCAGGAAAAATACAGTTATTACAGAGATATGTTCCGGTTTATTTTATCTTGTTCCTTTTAACGTATGAATCATTTTGCTGATCTAGGTGTAAACAATAGCTAAGCAGATATTTTTGAATCCAATTAAATTTGCCTTGCTTGAACAAGCTCTCAAGAAGACCGAGCCTGTCAGTTTATTTCATATATGGTACAAAGCCTGGAAATTTCAAATATCAGTATTTCTGCTTGAAAGCCTTTAGATGTATTATTGATTGCTACGTGCCTTCATTTTACCGTTCTCATAAAGTCTTGTCTCCACCTCCTTATATTATTTAAAAACATTTCCGCTGCCCTTATACCAAAAGGGACCCCATTTTCCCCAGTTTCATTCTATGTAGACTTAGGAGGTGGCTGTTTAAGTTTGTTAAAAGTAATTGATGAAGAATAGGAAGCAAGTAAATCAGATTTTCTACAGAATGACTTTCCTGTGGCTGGTCACACTATACAATTAACAAGTTTATGAATATTTTATTGCAGCTAGGTAAACACCAGACCTCTCCTCTATTCCAAACATCTTTCTTGTACTTCTATTTTTGAGCTAGAAATAATACAAACAAATAATAAATAAAAATAATATTAATATTCTGACCTAAAAATGCAATTTTGAAACAAAGTTTAAGAAGTGCTTTCTATGCACTATTATTTCTGAAAAAAAAAAAAAAAAATTTTTTTTTCTTAAACAAATCCAGAGTCATTGCAGACTTTATGTGCTGTAATTTGTCCATTCCTCCACAACTGGGATTGTTAGTGTCAATCAGTTCTGCTCTCAATATCCTTCCTTCTCTTTCCTGTTATAGCTCAGATTTCACCACACCAGTTCTAGAAATATAATTGACTCAGGAAGTCTGAACATGAAAGAAACTACAATGCAACATCATGCTTTTGGAAGCCAAGAACTGACTAATAATCACAACCCAAGAAAAACAATTACATCAACTGAAGGAATGACGTGCATAAGAAAATTTGTTTTGTGATGAATGTGAGTTTAAAGCACAGTAGGCTTGGTCACATAAATATATAAAAGGGATAGAAATTCAGGGCTCTCTACACACATCTACGGACTTACATTCTCACTGAGCTTGGTAAGTGAGACTTACTACAATGTCTTTATTGCTGTATAGATGCTGTCTTTTTGCTATATTGCTGTAAAGAGGGCAGTTATACATTAAAAGAAAAGACTGCAATTTCACAGCCATGCAAGTGCAATTCTTTTTGTTAAAAATGGGATATTAGGCCAGCCACATAAACTTAAAAGATTGTCACATCTAGCTGTGCACTGTCAGAAATTTCCTTATTTTATGCTATATGGAAGCATCTCAGTCTTCTTCATTTTGAAGTGGACAAGGCATAACATTATTTCAATTATTTCAGACAAAAAGCCTGTATATATTCAACTAGCATAAAGGCACAGACATGGGTCCAAACGAACAAACTGCTGTTTGCAGCGGAGCACTGCTGACTTGCACAAGGGGAGGATTTCCTCTCTGGTGTCTTCTCTCGACCCTGACAATTGGCTGGATTCATTGCTGAACCAGGGTTTGTTCTCTTCCAGTCTTTAGGGAAAGATCAGACACTGGTATGGGCGAAAATAGCTAAATCCTCACAGAGAACCTAATCCTACCAATGTGCTCTGTACAACGCCATTTTAAATTGGACTGCCAACTCCAAGCAATGGCAACAGAAAAAGCAATATAAAATGTTTTTAAGGAGGAAAAGAAGGGAAACAGACAGGAGTGAGTTTGGCAAGAAGGAGCCAGGGTATAGCCCTGAGTGGAGATGTCTGGTTGGTTCCTGTGTTCTCCTTGCTCTCCTCTCCCTCTTTCCCACGCTTACGTGAGGGTTGCTACAAGAAAAAAGCTGTTGCTTGGTCTCTGGGGCAGACCTTACCCTCTTCCCTTCTGCTGTTTCAGGCTCGCCTCCCTCCATCGCACCAAGATGACTTACTACTACCAGAACCAGTGTGAGGATTCCTGCTACTCCCCGTGCAGCTACGGGACCACGTACAGCTACCGCACCTACGGGGGTCTGTGCGGTTATCGGGACTGCTACCCCTCCTACAGCTCCCGCTGCTACTACCCCTGCTCTACTCGCTACACCCGTAGGTACAGCTATGGGAGCTGCTACCCTTGCTACCCCTGCTACCCCTGCTACCCCTGCTAAACCCAGAAGGATTTCATGGGAAATGAGGACTGAGAATTAATTTCTGGATTCATGGACTCTGCTGTGGAGAAGGCTTGCAGAAGCTCTGAGTCCAGAACAGCGACTGAAAGCAGTAGCGTTTTAGGGAGCTCAGAGTTTCTGTAAAACGTCTTCAGTGTTATTCCAAAGTGTTGTGTCATCATCTTCCTTTCCTACTGCCTTGTTTACTCTATGGGGTCTGGTAATGTAATGGAAGCAGGGCATAACGCGAGCGTAAACAACTTCTTAACTCATTTATAGCTCTTTCCCAGCTAACATTAATGTAATCTGGAGCATAATACCCTAGTCTTCCTATGGATATGTTTCTCACTTTACTGCTTTTGAAGCTATACCAAAAAGAAAGTGAATCATTTGACTCATTGAACTCAAAAAAAGTAGAACAGTTTGAAAATGGAAATTCATAGTCAAATGCTGCTGTAGCAGCACAAATGGCACCAACAAAACCACGTGATCTGCTGCATGAATTCGTCTCTATGTATTCTTCCTGCTTATACTTTATCATGTCGGATTGTGATTGTGAGCTTTACTCTTATTAAAAATGTTATAGCATCATTACATCTCCTTGTTTTTCTTTTTCTGACTCGCGTGTAGACAGATTTTTGTCTCCAAGGGTTTTGATTGGTTTTCCTGAGATATATTGAGCCCTCTAGCTTGTATGTAGCTTTTCAGCTGAACCTGAGCACACACTTTTCAAACTAATAATCCATTAGTGCCGTATAAAATGAAGCAACCCATTGTGGAATTTCCCAGGAAGGATTTGGAAAGATTCCCTTAAATTTGCCTTAGCATCACAGTAAATGTGCAGACATTGGACATAACAGCTACCAGCACTACAACTTAGTGGTTTATGAATGTACAGACTACCTGCGGGAAAACCCATTTTAACTAGTGAGTAAGCCAAGAATTTGGAAGAAAAGCCTTTCTCAACTATTCTTGTGCTGGCAGTGTCTGGAACACTTTCTGGATTTGGAGACCTGCTTTGTTACAGAGCAGAAAGTTGAACAGTTTCCATTCATGTTATTAAGTGCTCATAAAACAAGTGTTTGCAAGTGTTACTGCAAGGCTCCATTTGAATGACAATGAATTGCATGAATTTCCCAGGCTGCACAATCACACAGTTGTTATTAGGGCGAGATCCCCTGATGCAAACCTGAAGTGACTCTATTATTTATGACTGAAGTACCTAGCTGGCAGCAGTAGTAACCTCTTAATACTATGATGCTGTAACACAGTCAAGGCATAAAATAGCCAGCGAAGTGCTTTGAAATCCCTACTAAACCCTAGAAACTTTATGGTGATTGTAATTGCCATTATTTGAACACACACACACACACACACACACACACACACACGCGCGCACACGCGCACACGCGCACACACGCACACACACGCACGCACGCACTTTGATGGCAGACTCAAAAGAGCAATAGAACTCAATTTTGCTACGATACGCCTGTGTACGTCAGTGTGAATTTCATTGAACACCTTCACAAGAAAAACTGTGGGTTGTACTTCCAGCAAGTTCCAGGATGGAGTTTTCTCATGGCTTCTGAGGAGCTTATTTCTGGAAGGGCACTCACTGACTTTGGTGCCTGACATGTTTGCTCCTGGAGCACAGTACAGATTGGTGCTCAGCCTGCATCTTGACATTCAGGTTTATAAATATAGCCATAACTGGTCATAATTTGAATTTTTCAATATCTAAAGCTATTATAATCTGGAGAGTTACTAATAAGATACTAAATAAAATTTGGAAAGTACTAGGTGTCTTAGAGTGCAGAAGTAAGAGACTGTGAGCTTAAAATACTATTAGAGTATCTCATTAGTTCTACAGACTGTTTATGGACTTAACACTGTTAAAAGAAATGGTTAAAAATACCCCAAATGCCACTTAAATATCTTTCTTCAGCTCCAGGAAGTCTTAAGATAAGGCTACAAAGAAATCCAGCTTTCTAAGATGAAAAGACAAAGACGCTAACGATAGGGTCTATTATGGTTGTTTGTACAGACCCATGTTTTAATGAAAAGTTTGAAGGCTATAAAATCCCATTCTGACTAAAGCATATATTGAAGTGTCTCAGTATGCATGTTTGAAGTGACTATTATTCAATAATGAAGGACCTAATGAGAACAGTAAGCATTTAATACAGTAATAACACACCATGAATGTATGAAATACAAGTGTATGTGAAGTGCTTTGAACTTCTCAGACTAACTGGCATGAAGAAATCTGGAGATATTGTACACTTCTGCTTGAGAAAAGGACCTCTAAATACTAAATAAATTCAGTGACATTTTTCCCATTGAAATCTATCACTTAAAATGACGTTAATATCTTGTTTGCATCTATTGTGTGCTACAGTTCAAGGGTATATATCACAAGCTGTTCAACCTCCCACAAACTGTGTTCGCTAACATAATTGCCATGTGATATCTAAAATTGTGGCACGAGTTTCATTATCAAAAAGCCTCTAACCAATATGGAAAATCAGAAGAACAAATTTAGACAAACCAACCAAAAGCAAGTTGTTGATGCAATGAGGATTCTTTAATGTGGATGAAAAAGGCAGTAGACAGTGACAACAGAAAACAAAACAACACAGAAGCAATGAATTGGAATCATGAAAATCATAAGGCTGCAGCAATTCCAACCCAGGACTTCACCCCAAAGATTCCCCCTTCTAAGCATCGGTCAGGAGGCTCAGAGCTGGGCAGAGAGGGGAGACCCTCACTCGAGGACGAGCACTGCCCCGCTGTGTCACAGCTAGAGGGGAGATTTTGGAGGGATTGCTGGATACCCTGAAGCCCCCAGCTGAAGCTCTGAAAGGTTATTCTGTGCAAAAAGGCAAGA
>VXAL01016045.1:46778-194095 GCA_013399475.1 Chauna torquata | reverse complement strand
ATTCTGTTCTATGATTCTATGATCCTTCCATGACTTTTGTTAATTCTTTTTTTGGTTCATTTGCTTTATATTTTTCATGTTCACTTACTACAGGGGACAGTTCCTGTAGAAGTAAGGGGACCTACTGTGAAATGAAGCTCCCATAGAAGTTTTTGTTTGGAGGATCAAGACCTCTACTGGCACTGATTTAATCAAAGGGGAGAATTTCCTCTTTTCTACTGGTCAGAACCGGACCTGAGGAAGATCTAAGCTCCATGTATCCTAGAGATCAAAAGAGCTCTTTCGAGAGGAAATAAAAGCGGATAACTGTAAAGGAAGTTACAGCTGTTTGCCATTTAATGAACTTAAATGCATGTGTAAATGTTTATAGACTCCAGGCTGAACTTAATTTTTTGGAAACAAGATTTTTGCAACTTCAACGTATACTCTACTATTTTTTCCTGGTGGATTGTTAGCTATGCATAATTCCTTGTGATAATATGCAAACACTTCATGCTTTTAAACAAACTGAAACACAGTATTACCTGTCTGCCTTCACAAGAGTACTATAGTGTTCTACTCCTGAAAATAACCTTTATGCAAACTGTCTACACTAACATGATTGTCTTGGTTTTTAGTCTCATTTTTTCCTCCACTTTCATCAATACACAATTAGATACTATTTGAAAACAACAGTAACAACAAGGAACCCACTCAGAGTTCTGGGTAGAGGCCAGGCACTCCTTATGGATTGAATGAATGCTTTCCTCTAAGCGAGGCAAACTTTCAGTCTCTCATCTGGAAAACATTATGTGAGCAGAAGCTCAGGATCAGCTATTAACTGCCTTCAGCTGAGTCTGAAGCTGTTATCAGCTGATTTTTGCTCTTTTAGGTAGGGGAAGAAGCAATATAAACATCTCAAAAAGAGGTTAAAACAGTCTTTGTCATCAAGTGAGTGTAAAAAACAGAGAATTTACAAAATATTATAGAAATGTAATTTAATATAGTTAAATTTAGGAAAAAGAGTCTTTTCATTTTACCAATATGAGGTTGCTCCCTTCCTGCAGTCCCTAAACCTTCTTGTTTACCCTGGTGGACTGATTTCTTGTACACTAAACCTAATCTTCCTTATGAAAACATCTCCAAAAAGCACGCATGGGCTCCCCTGCATCACTGCTTGCTGATTTTCCTGCAGATGTGCAGCTAGAATTTACATGATGTCTTTGAGATTGGAGGCATTTGGTGCTTGAGAACGGATAGTAAGATGTGCCTGGGTAAATCTCTGTAATTAAGTAATAATGATGTATGGAATCTAAGCAAAGATCGCAGTAAATTTCTTTCCATAAATGACTGATTAATCCCAGTTAGACTGATTAATCCCTACTATGGAAAAATCAGATGGGTCTCTGTTTTTTCCATTATATCTCACACTTGGCTTCTCTCTTAAAGCTTTTCTCCACTCTGCTTTCTTCTGATTCCCTTGCCACTGTGTGTTGGAGCCCAGGAACTCTGTTTCTGGGCGAGGAAAACAGTCCATCATTCATCTCCACTGGCTCCAGCAATGAAGCATTGCTAGCTGCTACAGTGGCACTGGATTTTAATGGCATCCTTGTAATAGAGAAGGGAAAGCAATTGACTCCCAACACAAGCTGCATTGAAAGGACTGCTGCAGCATTTGCTTCTCAAAGGATGAAACGTCGCTGAACGTCAATGGACCCCGTGCAGCCTCCACCTCTGTCTCATCGACCTCTGCACAAGACAGCCGGCACTAGGAGCGGGGAAAGTGTTACCCCAACTCACAGATACTGGCAGATCTCCACATCCAGGCTCAGCATGGTAAGCCGTCAGACCAATAAAATGTTTTGACCTTGAACTCCTCAGCAGAAGGCAAGAGAGTGACACTGCCACCACCAGCAGCCCTCTCCTCTGAATTCAAGGCACAAACCTTTAAATGGCTTACCAGCGCTCACACAGCAACGTGCCAATCCCCAAACAATCAACTGAGCCTTGCAATGAAATGTTTCCCCTGGTCCCTCCCCCTCTCCTCCCTGCTTGCTCCATGAAACAAAACACTCCTGTTTCCCTTTCTGTCAGACAGGGAGACTACAAGAGCCATATTTAAACTCAGATAAAATAAAGGCATGTCCCTTATGGCCAAAGTGTAAGATGTCATTTAAATAAACTTTCACAAAAATCACAAAGTGCCCTGCTATAAATGAGTGATTCTTAACGCAGCCAGTGATCAACAAACTCACTTCCTAATTAAGTATAGGAGCATAATGAGGAACAGGGCATCCTTTGTTTCACCAGTCCGTGTGAACTCCAGCCACAAGTCCCCAGACTCCCCTAACTCCTGCGTTCAGAGCTTGTAATTAGTACATAAGGAACCAGGTACTACAACAGCAGCCCCTTTGACAGTAGGTCCATTCACTGCCAGCCAGATGTGAAGAGAGTTCAAAGGGAGCCGACCGACTCACATTGCGTGGTGTTGTATGACACTATAATCTCTGGTTTTCAGCCCTACAGTCAACAGGCACTGTCATTTTTAATGCATTCTAATTAGTTGGTAAGGTTTACAGAAAAGTTCACAGATGCAAACAGAGCTACTGAGCTAGCTACACTGTGTGCCTAATATTTCTTAAACCAGCCCCGGCTATATTAGCAGCAGAAATATTCATATTAGTGCAATAAAAATTCTATCATGGGGTGTGTAATTGATTTAGAGAGCTTTCAAATGTGCCTCCTCTAAATGTATGCCCACAAAATAAAAAGAAAACTAGAAACAATACACACAAAAAAAACATTATCAAAAGAACTGTGAGACAAACAAAAGTGAACCTCCACCTCAGGCACCAGGAAGTCTCCAACAGAACCTCGCCCAAACCTCCCCATCAACTGCCCCTCTCTACAGTGCCAAAGGCAGACCTGAGGGAACAGTGGCTTTGCAACACATCCTCCATCCCAGAAGATCCAGCCTCTGAGACAGTAGACCACGTTCAGAGAGCAGGAGCCACTGTTCTTTCCCATGCAGAAGCTCTTTGCTCGAGGTCTTGGATGAGCTCAGTAGCATCAGCTGGACAGACACCCTCCAGCAAAGGGGCATATCCATTCATCAGCCAGTACAATCAGTGTTGCAGAAGGTAAAATTAATAATGAAGTATTAGATTTTAAAGAAAGAAAGTGCATTAGCAGTATTGGGTGTAAACCACTCCTCTGAAGAAAGGCAAACACATTCGTCCTGTATCTTGACAGCTTTACTGTGCCACAGGCAAGACAAGACACAGAATGCAGCTTATGTTCAAAGCTCTTTCCCAGCCAGTGCACCAGCAGCTTCTTGACAACAAAAAAATTTTCACACAACAACACTGTGATGCAACACTTGATGAGCAGAGCAAATTTGTTCAAGTGATTTGCATGAATGTCTGTATGAGTACATGTTTAGTCACAGGCTAACAAAGAGCCGTTACAGAAAGATTTGTGTGGCCAGCTTGTATTTATGAGCTCTGGTCTACAGAGTATGTGGGCACAGGGTATAAAAGAATAGCAGGTGAGCTGGTGATAATTACTGGGTCCCATCAGCAAATTATGAACTGCAAATGAATTGACCTAACAAACAAGCTGAGAGCCCATGGGCTATTATACATTCACATTAATCATTCACTGAATTACTTTAAATATAATAGTAAACACATTCAAACAGAAACATCAAAGTTTGTAAAATGGGACAGAGAACCAAACTGAATATGTTGAATGTAAATTGTGTCTTTGGATTTAATTCCAGTTAATGGTAAAACAAAGATGCATGGGAGAATATTTTTCAAAACCCTATGCCCACACGAGATATCCTCAAATGAAAAATTCCTTTTGCAGAAAGAGATTATCTGTTTTTATTATGTGCAAGAAATGCAGCCCCATACTTATACTTGCAAACAAGTAAGTCATTCATCTAGAAGCAATCTTCATGTTGTGAGACATTATCAAGTTGTTTGCTCACTTTGTTTCTTTTGTAGATGAATGAGTTCAGGCTACCTCTAGAGTAATGTGGTGATGAAATCCTTCTCCATCTGGTTCATGCCTCTTAGCTGCTCAGAGATAATTTATCCGATCCTGCATGAAGTTATCTTAGATCAGGCTAAATTGCTCCATGCAGCCATAGCACAGAGGATAAGAAACAAAAGACTTTTGCAGGACCTGGTTATGAAACCCACAGCTATGATGGACTCTGAGCAGGAAAGAACTGCAAAAAACTCACAAGTCCCAGCCCATGGTAAAACTGATTTATCCTGTTAACTAGACATAACCACACGTCTAGTGGCTTTGCTCCAGTGGTGCTCTAATGATTAATAACACAAGTATAAAGGATGAAAATGCAGTGATGAGCAAGACAGCTTTTCAAGTGACACCTGTCTTTTGGTGTAGTCTGTGATTATGTATGCTCCATGACATGAATAATGCTGCTTGTTATGTGTTAGGCAACGTCAGACACTACTCAGATTTTTCATCTGTTTATCCAAGTCAAAACCAACGTGAGAAAAAGTGATGTGACACAGGCATTATAGGCTTCTTAACAATACTGTTACTGAGGAATTACTAACAAGCCAGCCTCTGTCATGTGTAACATCCAAGCTGGTTCATATTTGCTCTCACGAAACATGAATGAACGTACTGGGTTTACGAAAGGAGGTGGACTGCAGGAGGACGTACACATCATTTCAAGATCCAGCCCATTTTTTCTGGAAGTCCTTTCTCCTGTTGTAGGGGCTGGATATTAGAAGCACAAAGCCAGCTCATCTAGGGTCAACCGATGGCAGCTGAGGAAACTGTGGAGACATCTACATACCTATCCACTTGTGAACCTCATCTAAAGTAGCAAAACAAATAAACAAGAATTTCTATATTTTAACTAAAGACATATATCCCAAAACCTGGCACAGTCAGTATTCAATACATGGTAGAAGAGGAGAGATAGGACTGTAAAATAAGATTGGAACAGGTTTATTTAAGTCAATACATCTCCACCACACTTTAATTGACTTTTTTCTTGTCTCTTTGTATTTCTTTCCACATTACTCATACCTGTATTTCACATTGAACTGCTTTGATACTGTTCTTGCTCAAATACTTTTTCACTGTCTCCTAAGCTGGCCTGTGAACCCAGAAATATTAGCAAACAGGACATGTGCTAGAAAAGCCAAGAAAAGTAAATAATAAATAAAGCTTCCTTTGTGCTAACACCAGCACAGAAATCAAAGACTTCTGTCAAGCAGCAAGTGATTTTTGTTATCCTCAATGTTACTGTTCAAGACTACAGTTCATTCGGTGTGATTTTTGTGGGGTCGTATTTCCCTAACCAGGAATTCTTGCTGAAAGAAGAAAGCTCTGTCCGAACCACTTTGTCCTGTTGATATCACCTGCAAAAATCTGTCCATCCACTCCTCTCTGGCCACATATAGCGAACTTCCAGCTGCAAGCAGCAGATATCACCTCCCTGCTGATACACATCAGATGGCAGGACCTCAGCCACGCCTGTGCAAAAGCCAGGCTGCTTGAGAAAACAGGGAGAAGGAGACGTGGCTAAACCTGAGTCATCTTGTACCGCTTTGGTGTGTGTGATGACAGGCAGTAGCTGAGAGGGAAGCTGCGGTTATTGCTATGCTAACAGGTCTCTCCGCAAATCCGTCATATGAGGGGAGTCCTTATGTGACGTGTGGGAATTAAGATAGGTGGAAAACAGGAAATACACACCAACAATAAAACTAGGTTTTAATCAAAAACACACCTGGTGAGAGAAAGGAATGATTTCAGCTTGAAGAACTGCCTGCAAGCCCAAGCTAGGGGTATCCAAATGAGCTACAGTAAGTTTTAAACATCAGGTCAAGAAATTTTCTCACCATGTGAAGACATGATCCATGTTACAGGGTGAACAACAGTAAATCTAAAGGAAATCCTGACTTTTCAAGATAATGATTGCAACCTAAATCTATTCTGTGCAAGAAACACAACTATGTTAGTAATCATTTCATTTAATTCATTCAATATTGCATTATACAAAATTCTTTTGTATACAGTATCTAAAAAAAAAAAAAAACTAAGTCCAGAATAGGTTTTGGGAATTAAACATTATCTCTGAAATGTAATGGTAGGAATTTCCTGAGTTGATTTCACAACTGTCATTAGTGGGGAAAAATTCCACTGAAATTTGATTTATGCAACTAATCATAATGAAACCATACTAAAAAAAAAAAAACTAGCATGCACTTTTTTTTGTTTCCTAGCAAGTGCCTTTGCATAATTTTAGAAACATACATTTCTCTGCTTATGTAACATTACATCTTCCGCGAACGTAAGGCTATTTGTATACCTCCTGATCTATTTCCAAAGTAGCTCACAGCACATGGCCCAGCACATTGCTGAGCAGGGATGCTACCCTGGCTCTCAGAAATTTACCACAAATTGGCAAGAGTAGCTCTTCTCATCACACCCCCTCGAATCCTTCACCTGGCTCTTCTGACTGCCAACCTCATCATTGCTGTGTAGGCCACCTAGATCTATCCAATTGAGCCGTCTTTAAAAAGTCAAGCATTCAGGGAAAATATCTCCACAAATTTGACTCCTTTGTTAAAGAAACAACTGTTTCTTAACTGTTTGTTAAACAGTTTCAGGCATAGGTACTAATAAATTCGGAGCAGATCATAACTATAACGCACTAAAAAAAAAGAAAAAAAAGAAAAAGCAGAGAGGAAGGAAGATACATAGCCAAGGAACAGAGGGGATGCTTTCAGGTAAAATGCATAGTGATGCAGGCAGAAGAGCAGGTTAACCCATACAGTGCTTCTCTGATCGTAAGTTTCCTGAAACAGCTGCTGTGGTAAGACAAGAGAATTGTTCCCAATAGTTGAGATAATTGCTAACTAAAACAAAACATTGTTATGTTTCAACGTCTCTAAGTAAACCTCTTTTAATAAAAACAGTCATGCTAATGAATCACACCGAAGACATCAGACTTTACACCACTTAGTCAGGAAAAACAGTCATTTGCTGGGTTGGGTTTTCGTAGTCTATCAACCAGTCAGCATCTAGCGCTAGCTGATATTCTTCAAACATTCGCAAGTACTGTGGATATAGATGCCCACCTGTCACACAAGATATGCAAATACTCAGAGAGATTAGGCTAGCCTTCAGGAAACATCAAAACAAAATATTTTCCTGTCATAAAGTGGGAAAAAAAAAAAAAAAAAACACAAACACTGCCAAGTTTCTTGTCCTGGGTCAGTTGTGTGCAGGCCTGTGTAAGTACATACTTCATTTAAGTATGTAAGTTTGACACCACAATTATAAAACAGTGGAGAATTTAAAGTGGACATTTTTAGAGGTACAAATTAGCTGTTGTACTGAATCTTCCTACTTCCTACTAGAGATCCCAAAGAAAACCGTTTTGTTTGTTTGTATGTTTGTTTGGCTGTTGTTTTGGTTTGGGTTTTGTTTCAGGCTGTTCCAGTTTTGGGGTAAGAGAAAAGAGGAATGCAGCTGGCATGACATGTCCTATTGTTAAACGACAAGTGAGTCCTCCACTTGATTTCAGAGAGTTCACCAGATTTTATACCCACAAACCATCTGGTTCAAGAACTCTTTTCTCATGATACCTACTCTCTGTAACTTTTGTTGTTGTTACAATATCCATAGTAAGAGTTATGGACCCAAGAAGAATTGAGTGAATGACTTGTTGAAGAGTTACAAGGAGGAGTGTTTTCCCTCATGACAAGACAATCAAAAATGCACTTGCCTTCTGAATTACTCACTCCCATCCATAAGGGCTGATATGTCCTGACATTCATCAGGCAAGGTCAGGTAGACCACCTGCGTGCTGAACATTGAGCATCCTCTTACATTTTGCACTGATCTAAATGCTCTTCACTTTCCACATGTACAAGCTAGAGCCTCTACTGAGGCAATGGAAGGGAAGCCTCAACACTCTGCAGTCAATCAATAATCAGTCCCTCCATCATTATGAGGTTATTCCAGCAAATGCACTGCAATCACCTCTGTTTCAGAAATGGTATTTTTAGGAATGAGGGAGAGGAATGGGTAAGTAAGGACACAGTAGTTCAACCCTGATGTTCCTCATGAGGCTGACAAGTTGTTTTGCTCTGCTCAGAGGGCTGGGGACAAAAACTTCAAGCCCGGCATCCAGAGTATGAGTAGGTTGTCAGTCAACTCATGGGAAGTTTGCTAAGTAACGGCTGTCTGGCTTCCTTCTCCTGCTTTGTGAGGGTTTGGTGCTGAATCAATTCTGTCTTTGGTTTTGGACAGGTTTTTGTCGATAAGTCTGGAAAGTCTGTCAACCTCCAAGCAGGACTGAATTTCTCAGAACTGCAGATGTACGGGAAAACCTTGAGTGGTGTGCAGTGCCCTGGTGAATTCTCTGGTGCAGGGATGCAGTGATAGTTTGCTGCTGCTTTGCATACCAAATCTGCTCTACAGGTAAAGGGAGGAACCCAGGATGCTTTTCAAGCAACAGAATCCCTTCAAAAGGAACTGCTCAAAATTTCTTAGAAAGGGAAAGAATAAAGACATAAAAAAATAATTTGGAGACTGTGGAAAATAGGTATGTAGTTTTATGATGTGTGCACATTTTACAGAATATTCTTAGAAAAAAAACTAAAAAAGGTGATTTGTTACCAAAGAGAGGTGCAAAAGATGAGTTTGCTTTATCCTGACAGATTTTTCCTCTACTTATTATCAGCCAAATTGTCTTGCTGATATTTACTTTTTTTCCATGAGTTTTTAGGGAGCCTCTGTTCTAAGACAAAAAAAAAAATTACATTCATTAAATAACTTTTGAAACTGTGCTGCAAACATAGGAAAAACACTTCTAAGAAACACCATTAGGGTGCCCTGCACAGAAGCATTAGAACTAGGAAAAAGTAAAATTAGGCTTTGATCTTATAACATCACTTTGAATGTCCATGCCTACATATAAATCACCTAATGCATACAAAAAATATATTAAAACTAGTGCACAGTGCAAAATGTAAATTCTAACACTGATTGAGGTTAATGATCTTAATCATTAAGTGTTTTTTTTTAATTCCCCATGGAGGCATAGTATAACTGAAGATGATGCTGACAGTGAACATCGTTGTGAAAACCGCAGACAAATTATTCAAGTAGTTACAGACTCACAGGCAGCATAGCTAGTAAAAATAGATCTCAGCAGTTCTTCAAAGCATAAAACTCTGTGTAGTTCCTGCCCTACTGTCCACCTCACTCTCAAAGACTTTTTGGCTGTTGGGCTGTCTGATTATCTATTATAAATATGAAGACAGAAGAGATGAGATTTTCTGAGGAAGAAGAATGACCCTATTTGGTAAAAATTAGTTTGTAGGAGCCTTTATGTTTCTACATTTGGCATTTGTTCATGTCGCCTTGTGGCTTTAAAGTACTCATCAGTGGGATTGGAGACGAGCATTTTTCAGGAGTGGGAGCCAAGAAAAATGTTGGTGCTGCAAGGAATGGTGGTTCCAGTACATTGTTTGCTCTGATTTTGCTTTTAATGCTAAAATCTAGTGGTAGGGAGAGACATGCATTATTGGAAGTTTCATCATTTCACACGGTACATAAATCTGAGGTCTTAACCACATATGGTTATCAAGTAACTTGTGTATCTTTGTGCAGGAGCTGCAGTATTAAACTGTCCTGGACATATTACATCCAAGAATCAAAAAGTAAAAAACTTTTTATGTTCAACAGCTCAGCTTCTTCAGTTACAGAACACTTGAGCAATTCATATCATGGTCCAGCATGCACCCTGGAGCTGTGGCACCACACCAAGATGCCCTGTATGCGAAGCCACAGTGTGTGACCACATACCTGCCCTCAGTCCGTCACAGATGTGGCATACATGGGCTTTCACCTTTTTTACTGTCAATTCAGCCTTCACTTTGCATTTGAAGCAGCCCATTGCCAAGCCAAGGCCTGGCACCTCGTTCAGCTGTGGCAGGTTGAGAAGGTTCCTGTGCGAGCCCTGACACAGGACCTCTCCTCAATGGTGCTGCTGGAAGGGCAGCATGCCTGGCATGGCACGATGACCTCCGCAGTGAGATGGGCCACAGGGACGCGCTGGGCAAATGCCAACTTCTCTTTCCTGTCTGACAGTAATGATTTCCAATTCTCTACATATATGGTATCATTTCTGGTATCCTTTTATAAGCATAGCTGGAGAACAACGAAGTGGGGAAAAAAAACATTAACTTTGAAAACATGTGGCAAATCTGAATGGCACAGCCTGAAACCTTAGATGCATGAAAAAGCGTTCGCGGAACACTCATGAACCTCTCTTTGGTGACGACGTCCGTGATGGATGGCATCGATGTTACATGTTTGTTCCCAGTTTGTGGTTTGCTCCCACATGTGTGCGGGAGGGGGAGGCGGCCCCGTCCCCAGGGGTCTTCTGATCCTAGCTGGTGGAAAGGGGCTTCCCCAGGCTGCAGCAAGGAGCAAGAAGTGCAACACAGAGCCAAGCAGCAGTGGCTCAGGGACGAAGACTGCAGGGAGTAGAGGGAACACACCGGCAGGGCCTTGGCGGGAAGCAGGGGATGTCCTGGGGACCAATGGCAAGCTCTTGGAGAGTCATGGAGCTGGCCAGGAGCCAGGGGTCACCAGGAGGCTGAGGGGTTGATGGCAGTCTTGTTTACAAACCTTTTTATTTCTGCGGTCTTCCCTAACTGCTCTGAGCAGTGTGACTGCTTAAAAGAAGGATTTTACCTTTTTTTCTTTCTTTTTACGTTCAAATAAACTCTGCCTTTTTGTACTTAGTAGCCATTTTTAGGGAGCATAGTACAAGGGAAAGCTCTAAGTACATCCATTTCAAGCCAGAGATGCAGTTGCCATATGGCACTAGGCAGAGAATGAAAAGTCCTACAGCCAACTCAAAGCAAATTCACATTAGGAAAAGCAATTGTCCCCCTTTTTATTTAACCTGATTAAATCTGTGGCTCAAGGAAATCAAAAACAGAAATCTGTCCATAAAATGTTATAAATAAGAGTGGCGTGTAGCTTTGCACTCACAATATGAATATAGTAGCTAGAATACAATGGCAACACAAACTGTCTCCTTTCAGAGTCCCACCCTGATTGATCCATACCAGTAACATTTCACTCTTTTGACACCACTTTGCTATGGTAATAGCCATAGCCTTCAGCTGTCTCTACGTTCTGAAAACCAACTTTAAACTGAAAACTCTTTAGATCTTTTCCTATTTGAAGAGTTTATCTCTGCTAGGGAAACAGTTCAAAACATACCACTTTTGATTGCTTTGATATGGAAATTGCCACTGCCTACTCTTCTCCCTCTTGCTCCTTGTGTGGAGCTCTACACCAATAGTCCTGGCTGCAATCGTGTGGATGTAATTAGCGCACTCTGATCACAGTCAGGAGTCAACAAAACAATTCTTTCCACTGGGAGTTGAATACTTAAACATTAATGTCACTAGGACACCTGCAATGCAGTGTCTGCCCAGGCTGCATGGACCAGTTGTTCATTGGACTCTGGGACAACTGGGCATGGAAATCTCCTGAGGTGTGAACTGGTCCTTCAAGTGACCTTTACACACTTGCCAAATCATCCCAATCCTTCCCCAAGCAGTATTTCACATCTCTGAACACTGTCCGTCAGAGACTCTATGGATTTCTCTCCAAGTTCTGGAAAAAGAAAAAAAAAAAAAAAGAAAAAAAAAAGAAAAAAGAAAAAAAAACAGTGGGAAGGGACACACTGCTAAAAAGAGAAAAATCAGCAGTAAAGTTCTTCATGCACTCATAAAAAGAACAGCTATTTCAGGAGTGTTTCTCCCAGATCATGCAGGGCCACCACAGAAGCAGATTTGTGATGGTCACTGCTACTCACTGCAGGCCAGAGTTTTGGTAAAAGAAGGAACTCCTCAGCTGTAATAGTAAGACTATACAAATTCCAGGCTTCTGTTTCCCATGTGCCACACACACCAGTCATGCTGTCAGGGTACGGACACGTCCAAACCTCCATCAGGATTTTCGTAGGCATTCCTAGAATTAGCTGGCAGGGCAATAAATACACACATTGCTACTCTTTTCAGCAGAAGCTGAACTACACTGAATGTTATTTCCTACAAAGCTGAAAAACTACCTTCTCTGCCATAAAATTTGACAATGCCTAAACTAAGGACATTGTTTACATAGTTTTTCAAAATAAAAGATGTGAAGTACAATGGGAGGTATCATGACTCTGTGAGAAGTCGCAGGGCATGAGGGAGCCTTGGGCTCCGCGACTGTTTGTAGAGTATCAATGGTGATTGTAAAACGAGACATCAGCTGATGCCAGAGAACGGCCCTCACTTCTGGCCCACATACCTTCCCTCCCTGTTTTTGTCCCAGCAAATTTCAGCAGGCATGTTGTGCTGTCAGCCGCTGTCACCTGACTGCTCCAGCCTCATTCTGCATGTTCACATTTCTAAAACCCTTGCCTTTGTGTTTTCTGGTCTCTGTCCCAAGATTGCAAAATACAGTAAATTATGCTAAGGATTCACCTTCATTGTCATTCATAAATGACATACCAGGAACCATTGATGCAGTGCTAATATTCAGATATTTACATTATTTTACTTTCAAGAGGTAGCTACTGAATGACTTCTGCTCATCCATCCATCCTCATCCTCTATTTAGATGAGGAAACAAGGCCTGAATGTTGCAGTCTTGGCTCTCTTTGCACAACACATGGTAATTGCACAGCACTTGATGTTGCAAATAAGTTGGTGTGTGCAAACACGGGATTTCAGAAGCTCAAATCATTCTACCCCAAGATACAAATTAAGAGAACAATAATAATGAGAGTATAACATAAACCACATAAACCAAATTCTAGTCCCAATCTGATAGTTATGAAAGGGGACGTGTTCCTCAGCTGGGTGCTGATTAGACACCAAGAAAAAGCACAGATTTTCTAAGAGCTGAATAACAGTAAAAATTAAAGAATAGATACTATGAGCTGTAGTGGAGCAAAAGTATCTCTGTGACCTACCTGACTATATCAATAAATGACTTGGAAGACTAAAACAGACTGCAAAGTCTTTGCAACTGCTGCGATGACCCACCCTGAAGAGAGCCGTTGGGCTATGACTATGCAGAGCCCACATTTTTCGCTAAGAAGACAAAAATGCCAAGGAAGAGATGTGGATGCTGTGAAGAAAACATGATACAAAAAACATATGTTTAGCACATGCCTCAAGCTCTGCTAGTACATCTACTACTCATGTACGGAGCAAAGGCAGCAGCAATTAGTGTTTCCCAGCCAGCTGTGCCTTATATGCAAGCAGTACACGTGCATTGGCACACAAATCTAGCTCCACTAGGCACTTGCTGCCTTGAAAGAAAGCACAGCTAGGAACAATAAAGCAAATGGAAGACAAGACATGATTGTCAAAGTCACAGAATCCATTGGATTGTGTAACAGCCTGCTAGTCACTGATGAACTACTTAAGTTGAATATTTACATAGGCCTATATATTCTAACTGCACCAATAACAGGGCTTGCAATTCCATTGTCTGCAATTGAGGAGATATGATCTGGCTAGGAAAACATCAAAACCTTCTCAATATCTCATGGCAAGTGTAAATGTTGTGTAAGGAAGGCAGGTATATCAAGATACTTTGGCCATCAACAGACAGACCAAGTTGAATGAGACGCTTTTTAGAATCAAAATTGGAGCAGAATTATACCAGTGCTGCCAGAATATACTTCACAGACTCATCAGAGTCGGCAGTGTCGTGTGGCTGAGGTGTGACAATGGCATAACTGAGCTCACGCGCATCAGAATTGCACACCCGTCTGTCCACAGGAAGCAGAGAAACAACAAATTCAGTGAAAACGAATTAGTGCCACAAAATGCTGACTACATAAAGGAATTCCAGCACTGGTGTTCTGAGGACACTCACCTTTGGGCATTGCTAACAGCTGTAAAAACACAGGCTAATGAGGAAGTCAAGAAAAAAATCAACTTATAGAAGCTAGCAGCTTCCTGAGAAGTCTGCTCTCCTGACTCTCAGAAAAGCATAAAGACACCATACCTCCCCTCTAGCTCTAATGCCTGCTTTCCTTCATTTTTGCTTCTGGGAAGGAATTCCCTTTACTCTTTTGGAGAGTAACGTCACCTGATTGCCCCAGGCAGTCCTCTGTGCTGCCCTGTGGCACATGTGGGGAGATCCCTGTTTGCATGCATCCAGAAGAGCATTTTTTCCAGAGAGAATGGTTATTCTTTGAGTCAGCTATAGTGGGGTTTTCATTCTCAGCAAGAACAGAGAAGGCGTTATTGAGGCAGAGTCCAAGACCAATGAAAAGATTAATCTTTAATCCTAAAGCAGGACCTCTAAAACAAAATGAGCAACAAGATAAATATAAATGAATAGGGTTTTTCCTTTTTCTTTTCTTTTTTCAGTTGAAAAAATAAAACAATAGCATCTCCTAATGAAACACTTATGTTTTTCCTCCCTTTCTATTTATTGTGGTTTTTGAGATTCTAGGGTATTTTGAGTGCAGACAAATCTCTGCTTTAGAGGGTAAACTGTATATCAAGGTTGCAATCAAAGCACACCTACAGTCATTCCATACTCTGGTTTTCTTATGAAGACCAGGCATCTTCGTAAGACCAGGCTGTTTCATAAGAAACAGAAAAAGCATGTTCCCAGAGGACTACTGTAAAGAGCCTCCAGTTCTGCTGCAGAGCTCACTGGAGATTTTTAGCTCATTTCTGCAACAACACGAACTATGGAGATGCAGCTGATTCCCTCCTCCTTGGACAAACACTTCTCCCTGTTGTGCGGTAGGTAGGTTTTTCTGGGCAGTCTTCAGAGTGCAGCAGATCCATTTTGAGGACCAGCGCAACAGAGAGCTGTGGTCGCTGCTCTCCCTTCTCTGGCTGATGCTCTCGGCCTTTTGCGTGGTGTTGTTAGAGTGCACTGCACGTGGGAGGCAGACTTGGAGCTCTGCCACCCGAGCCAGACCACACGTTATGCGCCAATGAGAATGGCACATGCAGTGCAGCCAGTGTCACACACGAGTGCTCCCGCCTCAGCAACAGCAGTAAATCGTTTTGCCAAACCCACAGTTCAAAGCGAGTGTCGGTCCCTGCCACTCTTGTGATTTTAATCACTTTGGTGAAACAAGGTTTTTTCTTCTCTCTGAGACATGCAATTGAAACAAAGCAACAAAAAGCTGGGAAATGCGTTATTAATTGTGTCACAGCCACTGAAAAAAAGCAGAAGAGCGATGAGAGCAGGGTGGTTTTATATCCCTTTGCCTATGTCGCTGGTTCTGGTTGTGCTGCCATGCAGATACCTGAGTTTCCTGAACACAGAATCTCATGAATCTGGGGGAGATCTTGCAAAACAATTCGTTTAAGGTTTTCTCACTGAGCAGAGGATACGCTGGGGCAAGATATTGCATTGATTAGGCTTTGTGAAATAAATCAGTGCTGGTGTCACAGCCACAGCTAGTGATGTAGCAGCTGTTCATGAATTTGCTTCTTCCCACCTGTTACTTGTGTCTCAGGGAACCCCAACTGGCAGGAACCACCCTTACCCTTGAGTACCAAAGGAAGCCTCGGCTGCCTTTGCACTCAAGGCTGCTATGTGCATCAGGGCTGTGGCGTGCCAGCCTGGCTGCACAGGGAATACCCAGTTACTGCACTGACCACAGTACCTATCCTGCGAGCAAGGTTAAAAGGCAGGTAGCCTATGCGCCTTCCACAAAAAGCTAACTCCTAGTGAAAATGTAAAGAAAGAAGAGTGAATACCCCAGCCTTTACTCCAAGCCACCAACCTGCACGAGTTTCCATCTTTAATTACAAAGCTACCTCCACTTTCAGGTTTTGCAAAGGGCAGAGCAGCTGCTTCACAGCTCACAGCTAAGCTACTGGGGGTGAGCATGGCTCTGATGACTGACACCTGTCCATCTATTCAGGACAAATGTAACACGGAAGGGGAAGGCACCTCCCTGTACTGACCCAGCACTGGGAGAAAAAGCACCGTAAGACAACTCAGTCTGTAGGTTCTCTGATGGGACTGCCAGTTCTGGCAGTGAGTTTTATTTTATGGATCACTATTCATTACAAGCTGGACGAGGACCAAACAGATACAGATGGAAATGCCTTTTTTCTGTCATGGACTTGTTCCAAACCAGAGCTCTATGTCCCAATATATATCCTCTTACCAGCAGGTTCCCAAAGAAGAAGAATGGCTTACAACTGTTTTATAAAACCCAGCTGTTTAAAAAACTCAAATAATTCACCCTACCCCCAAAACCTAGGGATAGCTGCCCAAATAGCATTTTTTTTCACTACCATCTCAAGACATTATAGTCAGAGATACCCAGGAATACATGGAGAAAACTTCTAAACCTGATTTCCTACTTTATTGTACAAGCTAAACACAGATATTACACTCCAACATTACCTGATATTGAGTTTTTTCCATAAAAACTAGTGTAGGAGAGTAAATAAAGAGGTGCTTTATCGTATGAAAAGTCTTACATGAAGCAACAATAAATGTTAACTCCTTGCTTGCATGCTGAAGCTCTTTCCCCAGCTGTAGCAAACAGGGAGAATGCTAGCAGCAATCTGAAACCAGAAACAAAGTCTTCATGCTATTTTTTATTCTTCATTTTTATTTTTCATTTTTGTTTTGAACAACTTACTTCTTTGTTAGTCTCATATGCTACTTTAGGATTCCTGATCCCTGCAGGATAATAAATATATTCAATGCAGTAAGTATCAAAAAAGAGGAGCAGACTATTTTATAAGCCAGCCTCATGCTTAAATGAGATTTTTCTATGTCAGTAGAAGTCAGGATTGAGACTTTTTACACAACCCACCAAATAAAGATCAGATTGAAGAAAGATAGCAATAACATGATGGACTTGCAGATCCCTTGACATGAGGCTGATCAGACATGAAGCTGAAAGGTTCATTCATTTCTCCAGAGAAAAATGCAAATACATCACAAGCACCAAGGTTTCAATACAATTAATGTGCCATTTAAAAAAAAAAAAATCTCAGTCCAATATTTAAAGGCACAGTGAGGGTACACTTCAGCATGCTTCCATCGCTCTTGCCATCATGCAGCAACTGCAGAGCACCAACTATTACTCAGCTGCATATGTTCACTTGTGTACTGTGAAAAGATTTAATGAGCCACAAAGTGTATTTTGCTCACTTCATGGATCACAGAAGCAAAAGTCCTGGGGGTAAAATGGCTTGTGTTATTTCTGCTGCTGTGAATTGGGCCTTCAGGGGTACATTTTCAGTGCAATGCATGCAGATTTGTCTGCTTGACTCCCATTGATGTTGATGGGACTCATGTAGCTAAAGCCTCATGAAGTGCTTGGAAATGGGTCCCCTGGTGTCTGTAACGCATTGTGGTCTTTCCAAACAAAATCAATCGAACCAGTCTGATGGTGGAGTTCCTTTTCTGCAAGGTCTGCAGCTCTTCTGAACATTTGCAAGCAAAAGCGCATGGGAATGCCTGGAGATTCATATTGCATCTGCCTCTCCATGCATGCTTTTCAAGAACTGAATTGCCCAGGACTTTGCATCAATGTAGTAACAAACAGTATAGGAAATACCAGGGATGATCATCTCCCACGTTCCCTTATATAGGCCAAATTCCTGTCGCTGGTCAGAGTGAGGTGCCACTCACACTGGGTACAGCACGAGTTTGTATCTCCCCAGCAGACCATAGAAAATATGAGCTGAGAAACAATAACATTGCCATCCTCTCCTGCATATCATGGAGAGGGGCAGTGACAAAATCTTTCCCTTTGCAACAGAATCAGCACAACTGAAATGACCGTCAGTAACCTGGATTTGAGAAATCCAGTCCCATTCATGTTTGCAATTCATTTTTCTTATTAGTTACCTTGACTTAGGAATTAAAGTCCAACTATATGATAGCTTTCCAACGTTTCATGATACCCTCTAATATCCAGGATATGAGATAGGTCAAGAATATTTTCAGTGCTGATTGTGTGTTCCTCCAAAAGGCTATGTAAGAGCAGAGAGACATCTGTAAGCTGCTTAATATGGTCCCAGCTACATAAGTCCATCCTGTGCTTAGATCAATTTAAGATTCTTATACAGTGCTAAGACTTTTAAGTGGTTAGAAACATACAAGGTTTCAAAAAAATCACATTTGAGAGAATAGTGAGGAGGATGGGGAAAGAAGAAGAGGTAATGATGTTAGGTTAGTATTAGGTATTTTTTATTTTTTAATCTGCACATTTGACAAAGTAAATTGCCTGGAAATATCCATGCAGAGTACACCCAGTATGGAAATGGCTGATTAGCCTATAGTGAGGCAAGTCATTAGTAAACCACCAGCATCTGTTACGGTTATAATGGGTAGTGCCTGCACCTACTGGAGTAATATAATTAGATATCAAAGCTCGAAGGGACTTTTGCTGGAACTGCTTAGGCACCTGAAAGGGAAATATCTTAGGCTGATCAGAAGGCAAGGGTCAGAGAAGGGGGATCCCGGTTCCCTGTGGTGTTGAAGGAGAAACAGCAGAGGACAACGCAGTGGAGGAGAGAGGCTGACTGACTGGAAAACACATCAGGGTCTCAGCTTGGCTGCAAATTACTCATGAGACGTTAAGAAGGTTTCTAACACCCTTCTTCTTCCCCTTCTGCTGTTTTCAGTTTTAACTTAGTTAGACTTCCTGCATAACAGAAACCACAGAAGGCAGCCTAGTTTAAGCCATAATTTCCCTCTGAGCCAGGCTTGCAACATGTGTGCTACTCATCCAGCATGAGTTTAAATATTCGGAGTGAGTGGAAACCCACTTCTTGTCTAGACAGAAATGCATGCTTTAGTTTCAGGATGCAGCTGTCTAACCAGCTCTCAGCAAGTGAATCGTGGTGCACTTGCTTTGCTGTGTTAAAGAGTCTACCAAAATCATCTGTGTGCTGTGATTTGGTCAAGTCTTAGGTCTTCATCTGTCTTTAGTACAGGCAATAGGTTGATCTTTTTACGCTTTTCATTGTAAATCAAGGTCACATTGCTCTCAAAGAGGTCATGAGTGATTGTTCTGGAATGCACAGAGCACAAGGCAGTGTAATCACACTGCATTGTAAAACTGTAAAAACACAAAAATCATCTCTAAATGAAGTAACTCCAGTTTTTTCCATGGAAAATCAGGCACAAGGCACATGCAAGACAGCCTGATGCTCTTCCTAGGTTAATCCACCCTGTCTCTTTGCAGCACATTTAGGCACAACTTTCTGTGTTGTCCTGTTCTCAGTATTCACACTAGTTCAGGTAACACTGTAACTTGTCACAACCTAACAGACGTCTTATGGAAACACTGATTGTTACCTGATTAAAAGCTAGGAATCAAGCTAAAAATGCTAATCTTTCCACAGTGACTCCCGTAAAAAGCAAATCTTTCCAATATTGTTAAGAATATGTCTTCTTCCAAGACACAGACTATGGCAGAGCAATATCAAGGATGCACATTTAGTCATTCAAACTTTGGGAAGTGTGCAAATAAACATTTTGTGAAGTAACTTGCTCACATGTGTTTGCCTGCATAAATGCGTCAGGCTACAAGCAATAAGAGCATAATAATACATTACACATACAGGATTGATTCTCCACAATGCTACAACATTACAGCAAGGGAAAAGGGTCCTTAAAGGCGTGGATGACTAATTTGTGCCAACTTTAATGGCCTTCTTTAAAGCCATTGCAATAGAAAGATAGTGCAGTGCAAGTCAGAGTTGAACCCAAGTGTTAGTAGCTGCACAGAAAACTCTTTTTATTTCAAATTTATATATTTCAGACTGTTCCATAACTAGAGGCATTTTTAATCTGTAAATAAGCTTTACTTACGGATTTCTCAAACATTAAGTGCTTACCTATGCAAGTTTATCACTGTGTGAAATACAGTTTTCATTTCAGATTTACAAATAAGCTAGCCAGTTCATACTGTATGAAAGCCATTGCAGTCTTTTCCATTTTGTGGCTATACAAACACTGATTTTGGTGGTGGATCTATGCTCATTTACTTTGGCTGAGGATCTGCTCCATAAAATTATTTCAGTAAAAGCAAAGATTACCTCTCCATAACACAAATGATTCTGTTCTATACACCGCAGAGCTGAAAACTTTTAAAAAGTGGGGGAAGGGGAAGGGAAAAAAATGCCTGTTCTCAATGGTAATTCACAGGATGGTTCCCTAAGCGAAAAAATCCTAACTATGGAAGTCTGATTCCCACAAACATTTTACATTTTAAAAAATGAAATTTTAAAGAAATCATTGTTTGTTCACTTGGACTGGTTAATCGTCTTCAATTTGGTGATTGAAAACAGATACCCAGTATCTTAGCTTCTCTATAAGCACAGCAAATATAGTGGAACAAGAGATGCATTTCTAAGTTCCAGATGTAGGTCTCAGGGAATTCTCCAATTATTTTTCTGAAAAATTCTTTATTTGTATCATGTAAACTAATACTTGTCCTTCAAAAAAAAGATTCATTTATCTGGCTGTGGCAACAGCAATTCTGCATGCAGTCACTGAATGAAATCTGTCACCATTTGACTTTTGTTACAAACCTGAGGCTACAAGCAAGCAAAGTCAAAGGCTGGCTACAGGTCAAAAACCCTTGGAGTGCACTTGAGACAAATGGTTAGAGTGCCTGGGGTCATCTGCAGAGTTGTAGAAAATTTGTATAGTATTTACATTTTGCTATAATGTCAGCAAAAATGTATACCAAACTGAGCAATTTCAAAGAGCTTTGCTGTGCATTTGCTTACATTCAGATTGAAAGCTGTACATGGGACTAAACCCAAGCAGAAAGTCTTATGCTAAGTGAAACTCTCTAGTGCGGCTTTTCTGACATAAGTTTGGAATACAACCCTGTGTGCAATTTCCACCCCAGCACCCTATTTTGTGCCCCAGAAAAAAAAACATACAGGGACTATATCTGAGAGGTTTTTGTTTGTTTGTTTAAATCATTAAGTGAAAAGACTGAATATGACTAAGGTTTAGTTTTGAAAAATGCAAAACAAAAACAATTACTTTTCAAAGATCCGGGACATGACCAGGCAGAGAGCGCTGGTTCTGCTTCAGGCAAGCTCACGGCATGTGGGTGGAGGAAGACCCCTTCTGCAGAATTGAAGCTATTCTTTTGAGACAGAGCTGCTGCACAAGTAGCACAGTTCCTAAATTCATGGGTATTTCACCTCTGAAGAGAAAAGCATATGTTTTTCTCCTCTCTGACTGAGAACCTGGTCAGGGATCATGGCTCAGAGGAGTACCAGGGGAGCAGCATGTCTTCATGCCCTTCCTAGAACAATGTGCCATAATCTTCTCAACACCCTCCCTTCGTATGCCTCAATCTAGCTCCAAATAAAGACTGCAGCTAAAGCAACACCCTGGGACATGTGCTTTGAAAATAGATCATTTATTTGTGGTTGTACCCACCTACTAGTATGGACAAAACAGAGTTTCATCAAGTTGGCACTTCCTGTTTTTTCTTCTATTTCTTCCAAAACTTTACAAGCTCTTACAGTGTGACTAAAGCATTTGGAAACTTTGCGAGACTCTTCTGGAAGAGGTATAAGAACACTATTATTCTTGGGCAGGCACAATAGTCCTGCAACTTGTTTTTCCCCATCCAAAGTGAGAGAATTAGTTTTGCATCCCAAAAGTTTATCTTATTTCCTGTTCCAGCCCAATCCAGAAACACTGTAGATGGGACAACTTCAGACATTACAGAAGCTGCAGAAATCTCCCACTGGGTATTTCTAGCCGAAAAAAAAAGGTTGGTTCTCCTAACTTAGAGAATAGATCAACTGTTGTGAGATCTTAACTGAAGCTGGGGAGGCAAAGTTTTAGGCAAGTTTTAGAAACTCAGTGTCCACATTTAAGACATATTTTTTGCCTTAGTTCTGACTCTGTTCTGATATCTGCGTAGTCAGCTGTTGCTCTGGCTCCTGATTTGGGATGTATCCACACTTTCTCACTGTTCTTCAGGATGCTTAGGGACAGTAAACAAAATATATCGTAGTTTGCTGTTTCCAGATCAGAAAAGGCGGTTGAAGCAGCTTATTGAATAAAAAGGCACGAGCCATACGAACTCTCTTCTCATACATAAAAAGAGACTGCAAACCCATGCACCTTCAATGAAAATATGATTGTCTTATGGGAGAGAGGAACATTGTGTAGATAGTGTTTTTCACTATGACTTTCATAAAGCTTATCCTTTTGTTTATTGATCAGCATTTTAAAAATATTTAATGCTACTGAACAAATTATTAATTTTTTTTCATTGTCAATTGTTCAATGAGCTCAGGATGGTCATAAAAGTTCTTTCTGACCTTTAAGTCTACCAGTCTATGCACTCTGTTTAGTCCACGTTTGTCAGGAAGACTGTCGTATCTGCGAATTTCAAAAAGCCTGGCTTGTGCTCTATGTCTCCAATGAAATACATAAACAGGCATGCTCTAGCCAGTGACAGGTTTGACTAAACCTTCCACGTCTCCTGTCAAAAACAGCCATCCAGGGATGGGTGTCCAAATTCTTCCAAGGCTCTGTCTTTATATAGCTGGTTACTCCAGCGTTACTGCTAGAAACAAGTCTTCCTGAGCCAGAATGGTGTGTGATGAGAGGATTAATTTCTTAATCAATTTTAAAAATATCAAAAAGATGTCTAAAAGAGAAGATATCTCAAAGGCCACAGCCAGTTTGGAGAGGTGACAATGGGCATATGTAGAAAACCAAGGGGTGAATAACCTCTTCTACCTGCACAGCTATTCTGACAGTAGTTGCTGGTTTCCACCCATGCAAAAATATGTTTCTTCTGCATGCAAATACAAAACAGAATATGCACTGCCATAGTACATTCCTCTCCCCTCCCTTCCCACAGGTGATCCTGCAATTGTTTTAGGATGGAGAGAGGAACCTTCTTTTCTTTCCTTCAGGCTAGACAGAAACATATTACTTAAGTTTTTGTGCACAAATACCTAGGTGGATGGTCCCTAAAAGATAAACAATTATACCAACAAGATTAAATTCAGTTTGGTTTTGAGCAACTCAGATGGAAGGAACACAAAATTTTGAAAACATTTTTCTTTTTTTTTTCCCAACTCAGATAAAGTGCCCAAATAGCCAAAACTTGAAATACATACATGCACCAAAAGAGTCAACAGGGTGAAAGATAAGTTTGTGTCCCTTCTAGTAGTGACAGTGAAATTTATACCAAACATTCATTGCAATAAAATGCTAAAACTTCTCCTAAAGCTTTCTGAAAGGACACTTTCTACCAGCTTCCTTGGATCTTTTTCTATGAATTGGTGAGAAGAACTGACTTTTTCTCAAAGAAAGTATGCAGAATAGGAATTAGTGACAAAGATGTAGTCTCAGGGGTCTTCTCCAGCTGTCTCACTGGAAACATTAGGTTTGTGGTGTTGTTTTGTTTTTGTTTTTGTCTTCTGATTAAAAAGAGCTCCAATGCCTATCCTCACCTTTTCAGTAACTTAGGCATAAAGCGCCCAACAGAACAGAAAATCCAGACCTCGACTTCTGCCCAGTGCTCATCCTTTGTATTTCTACATATGGTTTATCCTGAGCCCTGAGAACGTTGTGTACAGATAAAGAGAAAAATTGGGCATGGTGCAGCTATAGAAGTCTCCAGCATTCAGGCGTTAGCTGTGTCTTCAGTTCTTTGTTCCAACAAACCCATTGTAATTCAACCCAAAAGAGTTAGGCATGCAACTTTCCAGCACATTGTGTGTGGTTGTAGCTACACAACTCATTTGTTTCAAACACGAGGGTAAAAAAATCTTAGTGGGCTTTGTGGGGAAATGCAATGCCACCCAATGAAAAGCCTAATCAAAGATATTAGAAAGGAGATGAGGAAGGGATTTATTTATGATAGTGGTTATTTTTCTGTTTGCTTTTGTGAATTCTTTCAGTCTCATGAAGAAAGGAAGCTGTAGCATGGTTGCTCCCAAGGCCAACTCCTGTTGGATTCACTGTCTAACATCCGTGGGGACTCCTCCACCAAGGCAGATCAAACACCTGCGTTGTTACGGGTGTGTCAGTCAGGAAATACAGATACTTGCACATTAACACACTTAAGACAGCAGATGCTTCGCTTCCCTGCTGGTCTGAGAAACAAAGTTCATCAGGTGTAACATGGGTCATTTCACATAGTCAATCAAGCTTTAAGATAAACTTCATCTGAAACCCAAAACTTCGTGGTTTTGTTCAGCTTGGACCACTCTGAAGAGCCTATGCACTGAGACATGTCTTTCTCATTTCCCATGTCCCTTCTGAGAAGAAACGATAACACACCTGGGCTCCCTAGCACAATCCACATAGTGGATCTAATACTGCCAACCCCCCAAAAAAACTCTCCCACTTGAGTGTAATTTAGCCCTGGAAAAAATAACCCAACTTTATGCTTCCAGCCTTAGCCTGAGGTGTTGTCTGCACTGAGAGTCCTGCTTCTGTGCAGACACTGAGCTGCAGCTTCATGTTACCTCCTCTCTTTCCAACTAGGGTCTGATCTGACCACAGTTCTCATGTTCTTCTCTGTACATTCTATTAAAAAAAAAAAAAAAAACGGAGACCTAAAACATCCAGGAACAGAGCCTTTTTTTTTTTTACAAACAGGTATGANAGTTCTCATGTTCTTCTCTGTACATTCTATTAAAAAAAAAAAAAAACCATGGGCACCTAATACATCCAGGAACAGAGCCTTTTTATTTTTAACAAACAGGTATGATGCCTGAGTCACTTTTTGGATGATATGAGTCTAGATCTTAAAGCAGTCATCCCTTTAGAGGTCAGGGGCCTGGATTGAGCCCCGTGGTATGGACCCATGCTGGATCCTCACTCTCTGCCCCTGCTCCAGCATTGGGTACCTCCCACGGGATGCCGTCCTTCCTGAACGGATCCTGCGTGGGCTTCCCACAGGCTGCAGCTCTTCAAGAACTGCTCCAATATGGATCCATACCACAGGGTCCATCCTTCAGGAGCAAACTGCTCCAGCGTGGGTCCCCCACGGGCTGCAGCTCTGGCCTAGAGCCTGTTCCTGGGGGGGTTCTCCATGGGTTGCAGCCTCCTTCAGGCCACATCCATCTGCTCCTCCATGGACTCCTCCAGGGGCTGCATGCAGAGATCTGCTCCACAATGGTACTCTCCATGGGCTGCAGGGGAACTTCTGCTCTAGCACCTGGAGCACCTCCTGCCCTCCTGCCCTCACCTTGGTGGCTGCAGAGCTGTTTCTCTCTCACTTCCCCACTGCTCTCTCCCAGCTGCTGTTGCGCAGCTTTTCCCCTCTTTCCAGGCTGCTCCCCCAGAGGCACAACCAGCGCCGCTCACGGCCCAGCTCTGGCCAGCGGCGGGGCCCTTTTGGAGCCGGCTGCAGCTGGCTCTTCTCTGACATGGGGCTGCTGCTGAGCTCTGCTCACAGAGGCCACCCCTGCAGCCCCCTGTGACCAAAACCTTGCCACGTGAGCCCCATACAAATGTTCAGCAGGAGAATCCCCTGACAGTCCTGCCAGGAGCCTGCCCAAACAACTAGGCTATCCACCAGCATCACCTCTGAAACCAGGCTGCTGCGTTAATGAGGAGCATAGCATTCAAGGGACAGGAAGGGACACAAAAAGCATCTTGCCAGTCACAACATTGACTGCTCTTTGAGCCTCCTTCCCTACAGAAAGTCTGTCCAGAAGGGTGAATTTTAAAATGCACAGTCCTTGGGTAGGAGTCAGAAAGTGAAACTCCCTATTTCACACCTACGTTGGAGGCCAGAGTACTTAGGCCTGCATACAAATACTTTTTTGAAGTTAGATCTTGGTCTCCTTGGGAGCATGAGTAGCATACTGCTTTTGTTATCTTCATCCAAAAATGTTTGCCTCTCATTTCCCTCTTTGCACTCTTTAAATGACGCATGTAAGGAGACAGAAAAGTTTAGTTGGATTCATTCAGTCATTTCTTGGCTTTTTTGTCCCATCAAGTTAAATTGTCTTGAGCAATGCCTCCTGTGAGTGATTACTTTCAGTCTATCCTACTCATTAGGAAGACATTTTTCCTGATTCACATTCCAAAACATCCATTTCTTAATTCCATCCCATTATGTCTACTTATCCTCTTACATAAGCAGTTTTTGTTCCTTATGTGCATCTCAAATCCACGTGCCCAGTTACTAATTTCATAGTACATATTCAGTTCACATCTTTTTTTTCCTTCTGGAGAACCACTGATTGCTTCTGGTAGTTTGCTGGGATAAGGAAGTACAAAAATGGTCTGAAGCTACAAGACCTTGGCTGTAACAAAGGAAAGGTCCTGCAGCAGTAAATGCAAACAAAATCAAGCAGGAGAAAAAAAAAAAAAAAAAATTAAGGAGTCTGCAATCACATTTAAAAAGAAAAAGAAAAAAAAAAAAACCACCATGAATTTACCTGGAAGTTATCTGCAGCTTTGTTTAATTTAGTTACTAACCTATTCGACTGAGCAGCATTTCCTCAGGGTTGCAGCATTATTATCCTCCCAGATTTCTGGCATAAACGTAGCTGAGTAAAATAGGTTTCCTCTCACGTGCTACACTTCGTGCTGTAGCTAGTACAAATTCTACCAAAGAAAACACTTTACCAATATGCAAAGCAGGAAGTTTTCATCAGTTGATCTGTTCACACCGTTTTCAAAAGTGGACTAACCCACATCCCTTGAACACCGTTTGTACGTCTCAGTTTCTCACTCACCTATGATCCAGGCGAATGCAGGCATCAGTAAAATTTTTTGGAGTAACAGCTGTAATTTGAGTCTGATACATGTTAACATAAAATATCTATTGAATAAATTTACAAGTCAAATGCTAAGCCTGAATGATTACGATCTGTATACACTTAGTCAACAGGGTGATTTCCAGTATTTCACAACCCCAATTTTTAAAACTGAACCCTATAACTCAGCTCTGTCCTTTTAAAACTAAATTTTTTAGAAAACATCTGATAAATATATAGCAATAAAGTCTAGGAAAATGTTATAATTTTTCTTGATTTAAGTAAATTATATCAAATGAATTCACTATATGTCTGTTATCAGATAGAACCACAGATAAAGATTCTGCATTTCTTTAATGCATTTGCTTATCATAAATGCTTCCACTAACATTATGCAAGATTGTTCTTCATTTTCTTCAAAATGCTTAACCTAAATTTTAGGGACTAGTGAACTTCTTTTCAGAGAGTTGCTTTTGGAAAGAATGAAAGCACTTGAAACTTTTGGCAGCTTTACCTTGTTTCATTTAGAGGTTTAGTGCAACACAGTGTGAAGGTTTGATTTTTCCCTGGTCAGGTTAAATTTACACTGATGTCACCTGGAATACCTCATCAGTTGGGTGGACCTAAGACATGGTGTCCCACGACTTGTAAATATTTTCAACCATGTCAGACAGGCAACTGTTAGAACAAGTGGAAAACATCCAGTGAAGTACCAATCAGTAAGGTCCTTCCAATCTAAAACTTACACAGGGGAGATAGAAGACCTAACACCATGCCTTATAATTTAGTAGTGTGTGAGAAGTCAATATACTTCATCACCAAAGCATCACCTGTCTCCCTCCAGCTTTCCTTGCTTTTGAAAGCCCTCTCTAACCTGTCAACTCCTTGTTCAGACAAGTTAATGGGACACTTAAGGAATTTAAGAAAAACTGATGTCATCCTTTCTACCAGGGCCCTTTCTCTTGTGGCTGCACATTACTTAAGCAAGAATAACCCTGAACCCACCCTACTCAGACGTATTTATTATAGAAGGAGAAGCTGTCCTTGAAGCTGAATGCTCCCCAAAAAAATGCATCCAAGTACTCATTCCTGTCCCTTAAATTTAGTGTCATCTATAAATCAAGCAAGAAATAAACCAGATCCCCTCAGCCTT
Organism: Chauna torquata; assembly: GCA_013399475.1. NCBI lineage: Eukaryota > Metazoa > Chordata > Aves > Anseriformes > Anhimidae > Chauna > Chauna torquata. The sequence continues at coordinate 166,153 of VXAL01016045.1, read as the reverse complement.
TTGCTCTCACTACTATAGACAATCCCATTTTGGTATCAATCAATATGGGTAATAATCAATCAAAGAGAGCAGATTAACAGCAGTAAGAAAAGTCACGGCAACAGAAGATTTTCCTTTGCACCCTGGTTCCTGATCAGAAAATTGTCAGGACAAGCACCTTCTTAAGCTAATTGCTGACAAATGTAAGATAAACATCCTGTTACCATAACCGCCTCCCCAAGCTTTTAAGAGAGGGAATGCAATTAAAGCCTTAAGTATCACACAGAATGTGACATCCATTTATTGTTCTTATTCCACACAAACATTGATTAATCTTATTCATACAGGCAGATGTTATTATGAAAGACTTGTCTTTTGGGTAGAGGCAGGCATGGGCAATTTCTGGGTGTAGAAGTTATAGGAAGGCTATAGGAAAAAGAAATGCCTCCACCTCCGCTTGCAAACTGGCAAGTGCTGGGGCAGAGCCTGGCTGCAACTAGAGGCATGGGATGGGGCAAGCCTGGGGCAGGGGCGGGAGTGGGGGCTTGCAGCTACCAACAGATACCTACCTACAGCCAGCATTATCTACCCCCATATGCTGCTGGAAGAGATGGACTTGGCTGGGAAGGAGCAGGTAAGGAGACAGACAGTGCCATGCAGGGTGAGAACAAAAGCCCAGTCAGGCACTTTTCTTTCCTCTGCAACTGCTTGCAGAAAATACTTATGGCAAAAGCATGAGATGGATCATGCCTGGAGGCTGTTTCTCTCTATCATTTATGACTTTATAAACCTCTATTATACTCCCGCTCCACTTTCTTTTCCAGAAGGACAGATTATTCAAATGAAGTCACTTCACACCTCTGACCATGCTTGTCACCTTTGTCTATACCCTTGGTAGATCCCTCTGAGATCAAGTAACCTCAGTATTCAAACCACTGCATGCAAGCAAAGCATAACTGCTGGCATTCTCCTTTGTTACCAAACTGTTCTCTGACAATTCTTGACATCCTGATTGCCTTTTTAACTGCCCCACAACACCAAGGTTGTATTTTCACAGAAAAGTCCACTGCAATCCCAGGCTCCCTTTTCTGAGTGGTAGAAGGCAGTGAGAGCCCATACCTCTGCAGGTGCACAGAGGGGAATATACATCAGAGGTCATTTTCTCCAGTGGGCATTCCCTCTGATAAAAAGAGGAATTCTGCTAACTAGCAAAAAGGATTCAAAGGGCCAAATCGTGATGTTAATTATTTGAGTAAAGACCTGGAATATCTTCCCTGAAATCCAAGAAAATCACCTGCTGGTAGCTGGCCAACATTCATTGCCTGGCCCTGTATGTTTACTTTCAGGCACACAGGTTCTGAGAAGAGATCATCAGATAAAAACAGTTTGATGAAAACCTCTAATGAAGTGTGGCTGGCCACTCTCTGAGTTGCATGTGCAGAGGCTTTAGCAGCCAGGCTGCGCTAAAGAAGTCTCAGCACTTTGCTAGCCATCCCACACAGCTTCTGGGTTTTGCAGTAACCCCTCCAACGCCAGGACATCAGATAGACAAGTAAGAATTTATTCGCATTTATATAGGTCTCCTGCAAATGGATCATCAGGTTAATATGAATAATCCTGAATAGTGAAACGGGGAACTCACCACTTCATAGCTGTGTTAGCAGCTTTTAAAACAAGCAGTCTGTTCCTATGTCTCTGAACAAATCCATCAGAAATTATACGGTTATTTCTCACAGCAGGACTCTTTACTGCCCTTAGTTTCACATTATGCTAAATAAGACATTCTTTGACCAAAGGTATCTTTGATTTTCCTCTGCTTTCACAACTTCCATTTTCACAACAACTTCTGTACAGAAATAGGTAGCTAAGTACTATTGAATAGATCTGTGAGATAGTAAATAATATGATAATTTTAATGCCATTTGTGAATTTCACATTCTTGCCACTGCCTTTATTCCTCCGGTCTCCATATGCAAACTCCTTGGCAAAACAGAGGGGATGGAGCTCACCCTTTCTGGAAACCTGTTACCGTCACCTTCTGGATCAATTTATTAAAACAGTACAATCTATTCAATATATGACAGAAACATACTTTCTAAATATGTCATTGCTATGCTTATACTGTACCACAGAATACCACCTTATACATGTACATTACACTTACCAAACCTATTACTGATAGCAAACTTAATTTCACAGACAAAAGAGCATAATTATAAGAAATCTAACACTCTTGATTTAACACTACTGGGAAAAAAAAAAAAAAAAAAAAAACAGTTTAAAAGTGATTTATGGAAGACTTTTAAGGTACAATGTTACAACTGAAATCCTTGTAAGTAACTGTGTGAATTTAGTGTCACAGGATAATGTTATTTAGTATATTTTACTGAGGAAGAACTAAGAAATTAAGTCTTCTTTTGTTAGACATTTGCAAGCATGCATTTAAATCTACACACTTGCAATGGATACATTGGTTAAAAAAGAAGTCAGGATGAGGAGAGTGCATCTGTTGAAGAAGTATACAGAAATCTGTAACACCAAAGTAGGTGTGAAATTATATCTTATAGTAGCTTTCCCATGGGATAAAGAGTAGGCTCAGTAAATGCAAAATCATGGCAGCTGTTTAGCTGGATAAGACAGTGGGAACTAGATGATGTTAAGACATAGCTAATGAAAATCAATAAAAAGAAATCTAACGGAGCCCAATGCAGAGATTCCCAAAATCAGCCAAAGGCATGCTCTGAGAGAATCAGGAACAAGTAGAAGATGTTTGAAAGACAAGTTGTTGGGTAAAGTACTGAAACTCTCTCGTGCACTGGGAACACAATCATGATACAGAGATCATGTAGGGGTAGCCATCTCACACGGCTGTAATGAAAAACTCAGCTCGTATTATCATTGAGAAACCTCAAAAATACGGTAGGAAACCAGAGGGATCTATGAGAGAAGTTGTTCAGTGCTACTTCTCTTCCTATTGCAGACAGAAGACTCACAATGAAATATTTAGTTCTAGTTAACCACTTTTCTCAAAGTGACACTTGCACCCGGGAGCACACAACTGATGGGAAAAGCTAAAAACTATAGTAGGAACATCTTCTCTGGGACAGAATAGACCATCATGATAAGCCTGTTTCTTGTAGCTATCAGGAATTGCTGCACCAACCTCAGTACGTGCCAGTTGGACAGAAGTGTCCCTGCTAAGAGAAACAGTCAAGTTCACTTTAAACACTTAAAGTGAAGGCAAATCCACCAACACTTGGGAAACTGTGACTTGTAGTCACTGATGGGTTCAGTGGTTTTCTTTCTCTCTTGGCATCCCAAGAAATTACACATCAGAAATTTACATAACAAAACATCTATAGCTGCATAGAGAATTTACTTTTTTGAGAAAATACATAGAACTTCGAATCTCAGAGCACCAGGCAATCACTAGAGTTGGCTAGGAATTATCTAAAGATGTATGGTTGTACTCTTTATGATTTTCTTTCTTTTACAATCAGTGAAAACAACTATGGAGTCATCAAGGGAACTGAAGGTCTCTCTCACGTCCTGGTCTCCTTGGCAGGTCTGTATTTTCTACAGAACAACACATTTCCTTCCCATTATATAAAAGAGCAGACTCAAGGATTTAAGTTATATCAGGTACTGTTGGCTACGGTATCTGTCTCATGAAAGCAGTGCACACCTGGACTAAAACTCCTCTGAGTCACCATGACTGCATGGGCAGATGTGGATAAAACTTGCAGTGAAATGCTTTCTATTTCCAAATCTAAATATTTTTAACACTTTTTTTTCTTCAGAACCCATCCCTTCTAATGACTCCTTTGTGACCCCCATTCACTTCAGCAGGTTTTGTTCCAGACTTGATGATCTTTCAAGGTCCCTTCCAACCTGGGCTGTTCTATGACTCTATGAATATATGCCCTACATGAAGATCAGAATCTCTCATATCAGTAATCTTTCAAAACAGCTAGCAGTGGGGATTTTTGCATCTACCGATGAATGCACTGGTCCTATCAACATCAGGAAGGAGTTACTCGAGTGAAAGAGCAATGGTCTTATCTCATACACATGTAACTACCTTCCTACAGACACAGCCAGCAGCAATGGTTCATCCCTTTTCTTGCAGATCTGTGCACATTCAACAGATAGTCTTCCTCTTCTGTCTGCAGAGACCACAGCAAGGCAGTGATATGTATTTTCTCTTTCTCTGACAAAGCAAGCTCTGTACCCTCTCACCCTTGTTCAGGGCTTTCATAAATGGTAAATCCTTTGTTCAAACATATCTTCACCTCCCTGTGCTTAGGGTAAAAATCAGACATTTTTTGCTATCTCTAGCTAGAGTCCTAAAATTAAATGCTATTATGGCAAAAATTATATTTTACTGCTACATGATTTAATTAATCCTGCAAACTCCTTGGATAATGCTGTTTCCAATTTAATGAAAGAATTTCTTCCAGCTTTCATTTATTTATTTTTAAGAAAGACAATAGCCCTCTTTGCATCTCCTGCTGTCAGCATGTAGTTCCAGCCTGTCCCAAACTAACCTGCTTTCTCCTGTACCATCCTTTTTAAAAATTATACACAGATGTCCCTGTGTACATTTTTCAATTAAAAAATATACATATATTGTTTGCTTCTTTAGGGGCAAAGGCTTTGAAAACAAAATAACCTGGACCAAGTTTTAGAACATTATAAAAAAAACCTAAAACAAACAAACAATCAAGCAATGCTGCAAGGCTTGCTACAGATGGCTGAGAGCAGCACTTCATTTTTCATTATGGGAGGTGGTTGGTGACTTTATTTTTCTTGGCCCTGAGAAAGACCAAGCATTCCTCAAACCATGTAAATATCGAGCTACATCTCACTTAGTGCAAGATGAGCATATACATTAGTGGCTTTTCATCAGACATATGCTAGCCGCTTAAAGACTTAGATTTCAGGGGGGATGGGAGTGGAGAAGGGGTAACAAAGTTCGTGGGAATGTCTCCAGTCCCTTCCCTTCCCAAAGCAGTTCCTGTAAAACATTGTTAACAAGGTACTCACGATGCTTTCAGAGCAAAACGTTAGGGACAGTTTATGAACACAGAAAATGCTGTCTCATCTAATACCTTGTCACCAACTGTGGCCAGTATGGTGCACTTCAAAGAAAGATGCGGCTGACCCAGGCCACCCACAGAGAAAGTTTATCCCTAGTTCTTACTGGTTGAGGATGGGTCCAGGGTCTGAAGCACTGGGAATTTTCCCTTGGAGGCCAACAGTCTGTTCACCTTACTCATGGCAGTTATCCCACCAGACACACAGAAACTACAAGCAGATTGAGCAAGCAGGATGTGACCCTAAATCATTATTTCAGAAAACAGTTGCAAATAAGGCATTGAAAACACATGCTGCACTTACAAACCAGAGAGCTGTCATTGTTAAATGATATCACAGCTGGTGAAGAGGAATTCTTCTCTGGTGGGCAGAAATGCCCCTCCTGACTAAATTTGTGGACGCATTTTCCCCTCACTGTTGTTCATTGTCTGAATTGACTTGAGCTGTCTTTCCAGTTTGTGTTGCAAGCTTCAGATTTCTGTTCCTTCCAGAAAATGTATAAAACAAATGAAAAAAATACTAGTTACTAACACCACTCTCCTGTCTAATACTCTGTATACATAAAAAGTTCTTGTTTAAATGAACTTAAGAACATTTTGTCTGAGGACTTCAAGTTAATCTGGGAAAGAACTGTCTGTATCTCTTAGACATACCTGCAAATCTCAACTTTTACTTAAATGCAATTGTAAAATCTGAGTGCTTGGTAATTCTTCCTTCTTGGGATCCCAAAAGAAATCTCACCTGAATAAGGGAACAGCAGTCAGAAGGGACAGACAAAGCACCTGGTGAGCATTTACACCCAAATTTTGCAAAGCTGGGAAACTTCAAAGTTCTCATTGACCCCTTTCAGGGTACAATACAAAGTATCATTTCTCTTACTTTTTTTTCTAGGCATTAGATAGTTTGCTACAGTAAAGCAGTTATTTGTTTTGCATGGATTCTCTTTTTAATCTTCTACGGTATTTTGTTCAGGAAGACATAGTTTTAATGTGAACAACAACACGGGAGATCCTGATTGGGTCTGGGGAAGAAAAAATGCTTTTAATGAACAAATTATAAAAAATTATGGAGTAAATATGCTCAGGCAGTAAAGAGAGTTCGTTGTGTTTTGTTGTTTTTTATGAAGAATACTTCCAAAACACTACATTTTGAACCAAGCAACTTTTTCACTTGAGTCACAATGAGGTACTGTTTTTACTTCTTACCTGTTCCATTTTCATAACTTACTCCATTTTAAAAACAAGAATGCAAAGCCCATTACGTTTTTTTTTTTTTTTTAAAAAAAAAAAAGAAGAAGAAGAAGAAGAAGAAAAAGAAAAAAAAGAAAAAAAAAAAAAAGANGAAAGAAAAGAAAACAAAAAAAAAGGACAAAATGTTTTGGCACCTAGAAAAAAAAAAACTTTTAGCTTTTCTTCAAATGTTCAAAATTCATCTCTTCTTCCAGCTAAAACTATTCACTGCATTTTTTCCCATGAATAGGAGGATGACAGATTCCCTAGTGCATCCCTAAGCTAACACTAACTCTGGTGATTAATTAACATTGGTCCCATTATTAGATCCGGAGCCGGCCTGGTGCCCCATCAGGAGAGAGGATGCAGGAGGAGTGCTGTCTGCAGGTGACATGCCTGGGAGGGCTCCAGCAGACAAGCCCACTCCCCCGGCAGGGCAGGAGGAGATGTTGGCCCTGTGGACCCACACACGCCTTGCCTCCTGGGAGACTTGGGAGAAGCAGCGGGCTCTGACCCATTGCGGTTACAGCCGCGGGTGTAGCACCATGCCCGACACTCAGCAGGGTGGAAAGACGTCGTCCTCCTTTCAGAAATCAAGTGCAGTCTTTGTCTCTGCAAACCCGAGCGAGCCCATGAGTAATGCTGCTCCCGCAACTGGCTGCAGTGAGGTCCCACGCCTTGACCTGGCCCGCACCACCGGAGCAGTTCTCAGTAAGGCCCTACATTGAGACTGAGACATCCCAGCCCTCGGCAGGGCAAACTGGCGTTTTACTCAAAGTGAGCAGAAATATAAAAACTCCCTAGCATGACTGGTAGGAAAGGAAAATAATGTAAATGTACTTCTCACTGGAAGTTTTGTAATCCCGCACCAGAAGTTTCTTTACTAATCATTCTGTTTCATAATGCTTTGCTCTGGATTCAGCATCCTTGTGCCTACTGCTTGCATGAAAACATATCTGGAGTGATTAACTCTCAAAAAAATTTTTGCTTTTACCAACTTCTTTAATATTTCCCAACTTCTTTACTATTTCCCAACAATAATTGCACTCACCTCTGCACAGAGCTGTGCGGATTAAGCTGTAAAGATAAGTGGGAAAACGACAGGATCATAATCTTGCATAAAGGACAGAGAAAAGGAAACATCACAAGGAGGAGCAGGAAGTGAAGGGGGAGGACCCATAACTGAAATGACAGTACCAACAGCAGGAGCCATTTAACAGCGCTGACAATGTAACATCAATAGAAATAAAGTAAATATTAGCATAACATTCCCATTTCCCTTTCCCCACTTTATAACTCTTCTTCTGTCTTGATATTTGATAGCTGGACTGTTTTGTTAGTAATCAGTAGAATGGTGAGAAATTAAACAAACCAACAGGTTTAGCAAGATAGCTCCCTTTGAAAAAAAAAATTTTTAATAAAGTGATTTCCCAAGCAGAGAGAGGGAGAGATCAAAAGAAGAATAACTGAGGTCTCCAAGGAAGAAAGAGAGAGAAAGAGAGAAAGAGAGAAAGAGAGNAGAAGAATAACTGAGGTCTCCAAGGAAGAAAGAGAGAGAAAGAGAGAGAGAGATAAAGAGAGAAAGAGAGAAAGAGAGAAAGAGAGAAAGAGAGAAAGAGAGAAAGAAAGGAAGGAAGGAAGAAAGGAAGGAAGGAAGGAAGGAAAAAGAAAAGGGGGGGGAAAAAATGAGAAAAGGAAGACTTAATTATCTGCTAGTTTCTTTTCCTAGCATGTTTCTTGACTTGGCACAGCTGGAGGATTGCAAGCTTACTGCCAAAACATCAAATATGCCTCATGTGGGCTCAGTGCTCATAAAATTGTGTGTGTGTGTTTTTATCTCACTTTGTATGATTGCATGCTAAGATAAAATAATGGACTCGGCAAGATAAGTACTGGCAGCTGTCTGGATTTTCAGTCTAGTGTTCAGGGTCTATGCAAGGAACCACGAGGGGCTTTTTCTACATAAGCTGGAGCTCTTTGCAATCAGTAAGCAGCAAGTTTTGAAACTAGCTCTTTCTTGACGACACCACAGTCATTCCCCAGGTCCACTCATTTTGCAGTGATAAAACATCATTCTGAGAACACATTTCTGCTGAAGGATGTGCAACAGAGTTCAAAATGCTTTTGTTTTTTGAACTAGTAGGCTTCTCTTTGTAGCCTGCAAACAATGAACTTTCTGTATGGTCAGCCCCCTAGTAGGACTGTAAAAAGATTTGAAGTTTAGCACAAAAACAGGCCCCAAGCTGTATGGGACAATTCACTCACGAAGGTACTCATTCTCATTCATGCTAATATTAAATAGGATTTACTTTTTAAAACCAGAAATGGACACTAGCTTTGAAGGAAGCTGGAGAACTATACATGATAAAGCTGCCAGATTTCTAGTCATTGAAACTAGGGGCAATGTGTTGCTGCCCAATTAGTATGTGTGTCTTCAAAAAGATCTTTTTTCTGTCTCAGATGTAATTTCATTTGTCTTGTAACTTTTCTGTGACTTCACTTCCTTTTCGCTAACTTCTCTCTGGTTATGACAGGGAGTATTTTAGACTGTCAAAGTTAAAAATAAAAATAAAAAGTCCTCCTGTATATATATTTAGACTTGCAAAGGTATTCATATATCACTGTGACACTATAACATAAATAAAAATACAGTTTCTATCTAGTAAAATTAACATTTCCCTTATCGTATCAACACAGGTCTTAACATGACAGAACACTTCAGGGACTTGCATACCAGTCCTTGGTCCCCCAAAAGTAGTCATTTGACATTTTCAGGCAAATTTCCTATTGAAGAGTTGTGGCACGGTCCTTGTAGAAGGCTGTACATTTTGTAGTTTGAAGACTAGTCAGAAAGACAGTTACCCACCTATGTCTTTAAAGGACTCCCTCAACAGTAAGATAAGTTTCATACACAGTGGCTATGACAGCTTAACATTCAACCAGTAAAAAATTCCTTTGTCTTTTTCCTCTCTTCACAGATTCTGGTGGCATGCCAAAGTAGAGTCACTGTGCAAACGTGTGGTGCTTAATTTGGCCACTTAGTCTGCTATCTGTTTTCCAAGACGGTTTTCGCCACAGGCTGATAGCTACAACCTTGATGTGGTTTTTGATGCCAGCTAGAAGGGTTAAGGAATGCCTGGCTCCATTACCCATAAAGAAATATCACTCTTTCTATGAGAGATCTGGTGCAGAAATTATGAAGGAAAACGATGAAATTTACCTTGTGAGGACTTTCTCACGGGCTATGATGCTTGGAGCAGCGAGGACACATCAGACTGGGCCATAGCACTGTTGGCAGGTTGCTTTACAACTCAGAAAAGGTAAGTTACAGTGACTGCAGGCAGTGCAGGTTGGCGAGGTTACGTTAAACATAGCTCTGGGCACAGGTATGAGTCATGCTCAGGTGAATTAAGAAGATCACTCAGCACTACCAAAATGCCCTTTGAGGCACAACGCCCAGGCTCCTCTCTCCCTCTGCTAATGTTTTAATAGCTTTTGCTTTTTTATTTTTTTGGCTTGGTGAATCGTGTATGTAGTATTGGTAAACATTCTAAATCATATGAAAGGCTGGTCAAAGTGCTTTTCCCCACAATTAATAATGCCTTTTGTAATTATATTTGTTCTTGAAGTTCTTTATGGAAGACTTTCCCACCATTATTTGTGACTCTTCTCTATCCTCTATCATGTGATTGTTTTATTGCAGGAGGATGGGATTACCCTATTATACTTAGCACCTCCCACCAACACTTGGCTTAAGATGGTTATTTTGTTCATATTTTCCTTTTATGTTTCTCAAGTCTTCTCTGGCTTTTTTCCCTTGAACTCTGGGAACAATGATGGAACTGAAATGTGGAGAAGCCTAATGAAATATGAAATCTGGTGACAGAATAAGACGTGATAAAAAACAGTTTTAAAACTTTCAATAATCCATTCTTTTAAACCATCACAATTCCCAGACTTTGAAATGGGACACAACATAGATCAGGCAAAATATATCAGTCAAAAGAGCATCTGGATTGCTTTTGGTCCTCTGCAAATGGAAGTAGATTAGATACTTTACAGCCTTGCCTGTTTACATTCTGCAGTAAAATATGCATCAAACACCATTTTTCACATGAAATGTTGAGTTTACGAGTTCTTCATGGCCCCTCACAGAACTTCATGAGAAAGGCTATATACATGGACAGGCAGAATACAATAAAGGTGTTTTAACTAGTACACATGAATCTCTTAGATTATAAATGAGACAAGCTTTGCAGGGGAGAGTAATATCATTTCTTAAAATAGCTAATATAGCCCTCTAACTTGCATACTCAGAAGCGTGGCTGTTCTTCTGACTGAAACTGTTGATATGACTTCTTTACACAAACCTGGTGCAGACTTAAATTCGCATCAGTCAATAAAAGAGTTTAAAAGAAGAACTGTGGCGCAAGTTACGTTAGCGATGTGATTTACTTGTGTCTCACATCTAGACAACTTTATTCAGACAAAAACTGCCATCCTGTATCCATAATTGTGGAAGAGTCCATCTTCTTTCCCTGAAATATGTTGGTTCAAGAGAAACAAGAGGCATTTTGAAGGGAGCATAAACAAAAATTCTCTTTCTTTGACCAAGCCTCAAATATTTTTTCTCCTCTTCTAGAAACCTTGTATCCCCAGTGTAAGAAATTATGTGAAGTTGGCACAAGAGATGCCCACCCTTGATTTTTCTCACTCTGTAGAATTATCTGGACTTAGAACATAAGATATGTTGAAAGCCTTACAGCCTGAGAATACTGCAAATGTTAAGATCTTGGGAGGCTCCTGCAGTGAAGGTATTTCCAAAATAGGAGCTAAAATATGGAAGGAGAGCTAGTGTGAGTCTATTTTAGAAATAAATAAATAAATAAACTCCAGGAAGAATAGTTTTCTAATACTAAATAAAGTCGGTGTCTATCTGTCTAACTGCGTGCTGCTGATACCAAGCACTGACATATAACAGTCTTTGCCTCTGCCTAGAAACACAAAGGAGAGACAACAATGAATCTGGCATTTTACAGATTTGAATTAAAATTGAGAAGCCGGCGAAGAGTTCCAGAAAAGAGACAAAGGGACTTGGGCGATTGCACAGGCTGCATCCTTGATTTTGCTTGTTTGGGGTTTGAGTCCTATTGATAGGAACCTCTTGGAGCACTTATCCTGTGCTGGGTGGCTGGAGAGGTTTCCTGACTCAGTTGCCAAAGCACAAGAGTGGTGAGGTCCAGAGTTTCGAGACAAGTACTGTCTCTCACTGCGGGTGAAACCTGACTCTTGGCTCCATTGCAGTGAATGGGATTTCTGCCACAGGCTTTAATGGGCCAGCATTTAGCCCAAAGTGTTTTCGCAGTTCCCAGCACAGTGGTGTTCCCGTCTCAGGTAAGTCCTTCAGACATTAATTTAACATAGAGTAGTGCGTTTTACCAGAAGTGTCTGGAGTCCTGTGTTCAAAACTTCAGTGCTTAAAATAAAAATTTCAATCACTATGAAAACAGTATAACATGAACAAAATTGAAACAGGATTTCTCCTGAAAAACAGGAGAGAACAGGATTTCTCTCTCTCTCTTTCTGGTTACCAGACTTTCTTTATATATTATTTTGAGAAACAAAGGTACTTTCAAAGTCATTCTTAAAATACTGTAAAATTATTAAGAGAATCAAAAAATGCTAAAATTTACTTATGATATTGATGATAATTGTGTACTTTTGTATCCAAGGATACCACAGCATTAAGGACATGAACCTTCGAAATATGTTACCAGCCCCGATTGTAGTGGCTTTGAAGGGAAAGGCACGTATTTGCTGTTTTCTGAGGAAAATTTGCTGTTTCCATTGTCTGTTACAAAACAATAGGAAAACAAAAATATTGTTATTTCCTATAAAATTTAAATTGTAAAACATGGTTTAATAGGAAAAATGACATCATTCTGATTCTTTTAAGATCTTATTGGTTAAAAATTATGACAAGAAAATGCCAACCCTTCCTTTTAGGAGAAAATTATAAATGCATTATTACTTAATATTTAATAAATTTGTTTACTATGAAACCAGTATTTTTCATTAAACTTCATTTTGATTAAACATCAGGACAGGCTTTAACTCGTTAATCACAGGCATCTCTTTAGCAGGAGATCTTGATGGGCTTCCTCACTGGCTGACCACCTCCCGCTCACTCAGATTGAGAATGAACAGAGAAAATCTATCATAAAACCATCAAACACACTCTTCTTATCAACAATCACTCATCTTCTGTGTTACATCTCTGTTGGGACTAGACCTTACTGTGGGGTTCCCTCTTCTGTGTATTTTACTGAGGGCAAGTAATTTTTTTCTAATGTCAAAGCCATCACTTTCCAGACTAGCTCCTGAATCAATCAACATTTCAGCAACTTGGGGGAATATGAAAAGTCAGCTGCTCTGCTTTAACTTTGAATTAACTCCTGTCCTGAGAGACTGTGTTTCCTGAAGAAAATCATCCTTATAAGTATGGAAATCACTTTTTTTATTTATTCAAACATATATTTTGCTTTTATATTATGTTTTGACTTTATAAATAGAGAAATCAGAATATAGATAGTGAGATAAATTGCTGGGTGTACAATCCACATATAACTTGTGTACATTATTTTAAATTCTCTAGATGGCAGAATTTTCTTCACCTTGAATGATTGTATACATATCAAGAGGAAAAAAAAAAAACACACACACACACAAAATTGATTGACTTTACAGGAACTAAAACCAACCAGACCTATTCACCACAACCCAGTTCACATGTTTATTCCCTTATTACTACACTATGCCCTCTTCCCGAGAGAGAGAGTACATTGACCCAATATTCTAAACAAGTGAAAAGTATACTTTAGCAAAATCTTTATATGCAGTTAGGCTAGAGACAATCTGAAAAATGAATCTGAAAACACTATGTTCACAGTGTTGAATGCAGGGGGTAAAATGCAGGTAAGTTAAATAATTTACACTACGTTGTTATCAGTTATGTATGTATATTATATACTGTATGCTATATTAAACATAGAATGAGCTTGTTCAATGTAACATGGGCTCATAGACTCTCTAATGCTCCAGTGCAGTAAAGAATATATTCAATTCAGCAATGCAAGGATGAGGTGGAGTCTCATTAAAGATGATAAATTAAGCACACACTTAAATATTTGTTGAAATTGGGCCTTCAGAAGGAATGTTGCCTTTAAATATGAATGTGGGCTTCTACAGAAGAATTTTGCTATGACTCAACAATGACATAAAGCATCACTATATTTTAAGCAAACACATTAGGTTTTATCCCCAGCATTTCTACTTGCCCTGGACCTTTTTTATTTGAAGAAGCAGTCTATACTGTTGGTTTTGAGATGGGCTAAAATTCATGGCATAAGGATAAAACTCAGCTGAGGATAAAATTTGCACTGCCTTTTGGGTCCTGTAGGTCTATCAATTGTTAGGACCCTCAAATATCTTAACAAAATACTTCTTAAGTCCCATTCAGTGCTGTGGAAACCCTCCAACTGTAAACCCCAATACCATGCTTGTAAGTCCAGCCTGGACTTTTGCAGTCATATACCATGTCACTGAGAGCTGCATACCTGTAGGCTGAAACAACAACAAAGTGCATGCCGTTCTGTTCACAAAGGAATCAAAGATTTGCTGGTTTTGTACAAAATTTCAGGACACTGCCACAACTCTACCATAAGAGCCATGAGGCAGATGGCTAAGACAAAACTCCTTTTTCTGAATTCCCTGGAGTGATGTAACACAGAAAATAAATGTATTATGATTGTGTTCAACTCTCCCATCCAACCCTTAGCAATGTGGCAAAGTCCAGGCAGATGTAGCTCTCAAGTGAGCTGGTGATCCCATTCTCATGCCTTTAAGGCCAGATTAAAAAGTAGTAGGAATCTTTCCACCATCTCCAGTGGACTTCAGTATGTGTTCTCTACTATTCACCTGCTTTTGCACACTCACTTCTACAATAAACACTTTGTGGAGTGCGCACAATGGGTTAGTGGTAATTGTAGACAAATCTGAGGTAGAAAAATTGGGACTTGTTGATATTTTCATCTCTCTCGGTCTCTCCTAAACCAAGGAAACCATTTCCCCATGCCCTAGCTATCTTTTGGTGGGCACACCTCTGCTCAGGTTGTGATCCACCAGCTCAGGATGTTACATTACAAACCCATGCTACAACGTGCAGAGGAGTCAGCACTGGAGTAGTGTAGCTCCCCCCACATCAACAGCAAACTTCCTTGATTCTCAAGCACAAAACAAATGAAACGTAAGACAAAAACTGCAAAACAAGGCCAGGCAAAGGCAGAATGCTTCAGAAAACTCCCTCCAGGTTCAGACAGAGCACAATCCTGAGGTGTTTAGGGAGTTATTTGGTTGATGCTCATCCAAATTTCTGTTTATCCTATTCTATTCAGAAGGAAAAAAGTCTCAAAAAGTAAAATACAAGCAGAGACTAATAATTCCTTTCATCTCATTCAATCCCTCACTACTGAGTTAGAAAAGACAATGCAGTCCCTTATACTTCCCAGAATATGGGCCCTTTATAGCCTTTAACAAGTTTGTTAATTTTGTTTGTCCTCCAGGTAAATTATTACGGTTTGCTAGCAGACGAGTTAAAGAGGAATTGATAGCCTAGTTACACTGAGTAGCACTAAAAAATTCTGTGAAGAAAACTGTAAGAAATCAAGGAACATACCTTGAAACAAATAATAATCATCATACAGAGCACTTTCATACTGACCAAAAGTCAGACAGATTCAGTAATTTGTGTTATTCTAGCAACAAACTTGGCCTCACATAGCCTGGAAGAAGTCCATAAATGGATTTTGCACTGGCAAACTGGACAAAGTGTTGAGAAACACACTACAAAAAATACTCTCTCTTGACCGAAGAATGAACAAAATGACCTACAGCAACTCCTGCACAGTTAATGTATGTTGTTCTTACAGTATACTTAAAGCATATCATAAACAGGTTTAAAGTTGTCTTGGCGGTTTGGGGTAGATGGTTAATCTGAGTGGTAAGTGATACAGGGTGAAGACAAAATGTGAGAGCTAACAAAAAAAAATACATGTATTTGTTAAAACTCAAGCTCTGTGCTTCTTGTGCGAACTGCTGCAGGGCTAATTTATTCTCACACAAATTTCACCCCAGTCAACAGCTCTCCGCCACCAGGCTGGGCTGTTTCACCCTGATCAGCTCAGAGACCTCCAATAACTGAATGTCCACAAAGAGGAAAGTAATCAAGTCACAGCACCAGGAACCACATCAGGATGGGTCAGCACACTTTGGGTTCTGCAGAACTGAGAAACTACCAGCAGTTCCTCGTAGAGGAGTGATGTAATGGCTCAGCTCTGCAGCCCACCACACTGAACCATACCCGCTTTGTTCTGCCTCAATGCACAGATGAGCCAGAAGCAAATACGACTCTGCAATTAGGAAAGCTTGAAGAATCAGGCCATTAACAGCACAAAAGCCAGTAAAGTGTTCTACAAATTTTGAGGCACAAATCATCTGCAGTTGCTGCTAGCTCGTGTAGGAGTCATGTGCACCTGTAAATTTACCCAAGTGTACAGCAGGGGAGTTAAACAAACAGGTTTTTTTAAGCACCAGGATGAATTTTAGTCACTGGCATGCACCCTTCCAGCCCGCTCAGAGGGAAGGTGGGCCAAGGAAGAGGACAACCACCAGAGGAGGGCCAGGGTGCAGGGAGGGTCCACTGCGTCCTCTGGAGGACCTGAGGGTCACAGCCCTCAGCATCTGCACTGGTGGAACGGGGACAGCCTGTCCCCTCAGCAGAGCAGGTCTGTACCTAACTTGATTCACTTCTGCTTCCAGACACAGCAGCTTATTGCTTGTGCCAGAAAATAAACCTTCCCAATGAAAGCAGAAAATATTCCTTGTGAAGTTGCTTAACTCTTGTTAAAGACCTTAGGTGCAGTGTGAGGCTTTCTGGTTTTAAGTCATATTTCTGAGTAAAATTGTGAACTTAATTTCTTCTATTCATCCGGGCCCGGGGGGGGCGGGGGAGCGGAATATGTAGGCTAGCCTGCCCTCTAGTGCTCTGTGAAGTCAAGCATCTGGCTCCAACATGAGTGCTAGAAGAAGTATTGGCATGCCAAGGGGTATGTGGTGCAATGGCCAGAATGTTTTGAAAGTTGTATGAGCAGCAATCTGTCACAGATGCCCTAATCAATGTCTTGCAATGTCAATTCACTATTTAAAATGCAAGCAAAACCTTGTTGGTTGGTTTGTTTGTTTGTTTTTTCTATCCAGAATGGTGGAAGCATTGCATTTAAATGCAATAGAGTCATGATTTAGAGGGACCAGGTTCTCCTTTTTTATTAGGGCATAGTTTTGCAAGCCTACTCTTAACACAAATCCTGGATGTGGCCTTTGTTGGCTTAACGCAAATACAAATACATAATTTTTCCACCACCCTTATTTCAAGGGTGCCTAAACATATGTGCACATTTTACCCAAAATGATGGTGCTCAAAACCTCGTATATGATTCAACTGGAGTAAGACCTCGGCTTACAATAGCCTGAACTTTCAGTGGCAAGATTATGGATGTATGTAGCAGTGTACAGATCAGTTACTCTGGCAATAAGAAGAGTGATAATGAAACTGGCTAATTGGGGATATAATTTTTTAAAACCTGGAGACACAAATGAACACGTTAATAGGTCCAGTTATCAGGTGAGCAGCTCAGATGAAAAATTCTCTTCCAAAACAAAGCATTTTATTTTTTATTTTGTGAAAGCATTCCCACTGAGTTATGGATCTTTTTACGTTTCTCTTTCCTTATCAGTATTTTTAGCAATTACTTAAATAAAAAGATTAAGATTGTTGGTCTTTCTAGTGTAGTAAAAAAATGTACTTTCAGTAAACTGAATGAACTCTTTGATCAGTTCAGTAGTGGTTTCAGTGGTGTTTTATTATTTTATATAATATTTAATAAAAAGCCATATATATATGTGTGCATATAAGCATCATTTTGAGAATATAAACTGGATCCATTTCAAATACTTTGAACTAAAATCAGCCTCAGTGTTTGATTTTTTAAGTAGGCTTTTGGACTGTCTATAGAGGGACAGATTGTTTCTAGTTTTTGCCAGGGAAGCAAACTAGCACACGTAGTCCCTCTTTCAGGGGACTCTGCCCGCTCCAGTTCCTCTGCTCCTGTTTCAAGATCTGTAGCAATTATTTCTCCTTTTTACTAGCCAGACCAGTGAAACACACACCAAAAACCTCTATCTGACCTTGTTTTCGTATGAAGAATCACTTGAAACTCTTAGTAGTGATCGTTCTCAGTCTGTCCCCACTGTCTTTGGCAGATGTTGTTCCATAGACAGGACCTGAGTGGTGGCTGCAGCCCCAGGGTAGCCCTGGGCCCCACGCACAGGCTGTCTCCACGCAGGAGCCTTTTTGACCCCAAACCACCCTCACCTTCCTGACACCATCCACTTCAGTGGGTCCCAGCCTGCTCCCATGCAGCATGTGCAAAGCAGCTCATGCACCCCAGTGCCATTCAGGAAAAAAGCTGGGTTAGGATTTTTTATTTTTTTATTTTTTTTCCAAATGTGTTTAGACTTAAATGGGTTTAGGGACTATCATAATAGCAAATTTCAGGAGAAGGAGAGGAGGGCAGCCGCAGCAGCAGAGCAGCACTGCCTTCACTCAACACAACCATGCTGGGGAAAGAAGGCATGCCTGTAACCAGGAGCAGGGTCAACAGCGGGGATCCAGCCCTCCTCAGTCATCACCAGAAAAAAAAAATCTACATCTGACCTTGTCACCTGAACTTTCTTCCTCTCCTTCAGGGAGAAATTAATTCTTGTAACATGCCATTCTTCTGACCTGCTTTAGAGAAATGAACCTCACCCCCACCGTGTCTGCACTTGCACACATCTACTGCTGGCCAGAGGAATCCCCTTCTTCTGACACACGAAGGGAGGGAGAAAAATACCAGGATGTGGGAGCTGTGTGTAACCGTGTGTTTAAGAGTTTTCCTGTGGGAAAGGATTTGTCATATTCTTCACTAAGGACAGCAAGCCAGATAAATGAGCCTTCAGTAGACAAGATTTAGGTTTTCCGAGTACTTAGTTGTTGCAGCTCTTCCATAGGAAACATCAATTTTCTCAGTCACCTTTCCATTTGCAGCAACTGAGACATAGTACTTGAGATATAGCATGTATTAGACGTAATATATAATTTGGTATTGCCGTTGTGTCTGAGCAGCAGAAGAATAAGATTTTCATCCTTCCTGTAAACATCTCTTTGAGTGTAAGTAATAGTCAGAACTTGGTCCCTCTTGAGGAAGGATTATAAGTATGTGGCAAATATATGTAACAGCCCCCTCCCCCTCTCTGTTTGCATATGCACAGCTTGTGTCCTTGGCCCTCCTGGAGAGGTACAAAGTCCCTGCTAGTCACTAACACAGCTGTGAAAAATACTACAGAAAGCTGGCAAATCTGAGGCAAACCTAACCTCTTACCAGCAAATTTCTCTATCCCAGAGCTGACACTGATATTCCACTGATTCTTACTGTTTCCTTCCCTTAGATGTTTCTCTACCCCACACATTTTTCCACATAGAAACTCCTACCCACTGCCCTTAAAGAGCGACATATATGTATCAGTGCATACTTCTGAACACCAAGGTTTTGCAGCCACAAGCACAGGGAAGATGAGAAAAATCCTAACTAGTTGAAAATGCAATCACCTGGCAATATGAATTGACTCAAGGCATCGTTTAGGGCCTAATTCTGACTCTCTGTCTTCTGCTGAGCTAGTGACATGATGGACGGAGCTTGCCACATGCATGAGACCTCTATGCCAAAAAAGTTATCACCACCTCCAGCTGAAGTATAATTTCTGTTTCTGAAATTCCTGTTTGATTATGAGCTTTTGGATTTATCAATACACAAACTTCTTTTATTTCATTTGTAACTTGCTTTTTACTTTTGGAGTGGACTAGACTGTTCCAAGTGGCAAAGCAAACATAACCTGGGAGACAATACTCCAACTCAGTCCTTTCCATGTAGACCATTCCTTCACTCCATTTTCAACACTTCAGATGAAAGGCATGAGCTAATCTCGCATCGTATTTCCCTCTGGAGAATATGTCTCTCCCTTTTTTAGGGCCTGCAACGGAGAAGACCTGACAAAAAGCTTGTCTGTCCATGCTCTCGACTGAAATGCAACCTCTCCTGCAGAAAAGAGAGCTGCTGGAACATGGGTTACCACAGACTCACAGAATGGTTGAGATTGGAAGGGACCTGTGATGTTATCTGGTCCAAACTCCGTCTGCTCAAGTAGGAACACCTAGAGCAGGTTGCCCAGGACCGTGTCCAGGAGGCTTTTGAAGGTCTCCAAGGAGGGAGACTCCACATCTCTGGGCAACCTGTACTGGTGGTCTGTCATCTGCATAGTGAAGAAGTGATTCCTGATGGTCAGAGAGAACCTCCTGAGTGCCAGTTGGTTCCCATTGACTCATTCTGGCACTGGGCACCATTGAAAATAGCGTGGCTCCATCTCTTTGCCCCCTCCCTTCAGATATTTATAGATATGGATAAGATCCCCATGAGTCTTCTCTTCTCCAGGCTTCACAGTCCCAACTCGCAGCCTCTCGTTATAGGAGAGATGTTCCAGTACTTTGATCATCTTTGTGGCCCTCCATTGGACTGTCTCCAATATGTCCATGTCAGTTGTGTACTGGAGAGCCCAGAACTGCACACTGGACTCCAGGCATGGCCTCACCAATGCTGAGTAGAGGGGAAGGATCACCTCCCTTGACCTGCTGGTGATACTTTGCCTAATGTAGCCGAGAATACCATTAGCGTTCTTAGCAGCAAGGGCACATTGCTGACTCATTTTCATGTATTCATATATATACCATTTCCCTGGTACCAAACCTAGGCATTTAAAAACCATGACTTGGGACCTCAGAACATAAGAAATTAGGTGAAAGTCCACAACACTTTCAAAACATCATTTTTTTATTGCCATAGGCTTGGACATACACACTTTTTTTCTGCAGCTAAAAGGGACAGGAGCATATCCTTGCTGGAACACAAGCTGAGTTTCTGACCAAAGTATATGATTTTGGAGCTGAGTCTTTCATCCTCAAACTGATAACGATTTTGAAAACACTGACAAAACTACTGTCTTTTTCTACCTTTTTATAGACCACTTATCCCACAGAGAGTATTAACGCTGATGTTTTGAGAGGTATTTGTTCCTGGCTGGTTCTGTCAATGAGAATGTTTCTGTAATATGAATCTCTTCTTTAATTAGGTACAGCTCCCCAAAACCGTAACTCCTTTTCACTATCCTTCTATTCCTCCTTTCTAGAAGACATTCTCAAAGCTGACTTTTTTACTTCTCAACCTATTTGTTTCCTTGAATCTAAAATCATTATTTGTCTTTTCCTGCTTTCCTTGAGCAACAGGCAGATCTGAAGCCAGATTTTAAAGACCGGAGGATGACATCAAGCTCAAATTTCCATATAAATGTTGAACACTCTGTTGAAACAAGCTATGGGCTAATATGAACCTTATAATGAATTAATGAAAATCAGCAAAAAGGCAGAGGAGATAGGAAAAAAGTCTATTAGCATTATCTTGAAATCTAACCAAGAATTTTGGCAGTCCTTCTGTCAGGTTAATGTAATCAGATAAGGTTGTGAAAATACAGAGAGTAATTAGCATTTTTCACTTGGGATAAATGAACAAGTAATTCAATACTGGAAATACATTCAGTTTCATCTTTATTTGCATACAATATGACAAAAGATTAACTACTTCCTAGGTTTCACAGTCGTAACTGAGAACTACATGTAATAATGGAAAGACAGCGGTATTTTATCTGACAGAAAATAGTTGTGTTATTTCTCTTGTGCCCAGGTGCAGTGCTATTAAATGTATAAAGAGTCTCCATTCAATAAACCATGAAGTAAAACAGATACTTGATATTGTTTGTTCATTTATTTGAATGTAGATATGCTCAAAGAGCCAGTTAAGCATAGTTGACTACAAAACTCTTTTACACATTTAATAAATCACTGCCATGGCAACTACAATGTCATTGTGCTCATTTTTATGTGCTTTGTGAAAAGAGAGGAGCTTTGTGCTGAGAAGTTTATACAATATATTTGTATATATGTATACATGTATATATATCCTGCATTAAAAATCCTCATGTGAAAACTGGGACCTGTGCATCCCTCTTGAACTTCCATCACTCACACAAATTCAACTGCTATCTCAGTGCAGGCTCCTTGTAGATCTTCTCTGCTCTGATCTGTCTCCTTTTGTCTAATAGGACAAATATAAATTGTTTTGTCTCATCTCAGGATATCTCTTTGATAGTTCCTTGTGCAGTAGCACTTCCAAACTTGAACACAGCTATAATAAAACTGGATTTTCATCCCACCTCAACTCTCCAATCTCCCTTTCATGCTGATCTGTCCTGCATGGTCATGCTCAGGATCTTTAAGCCAGACATCCTTCTATGTCCTCTCCTGCAGAGGCATATGTTGTATATGGCAAAGCATTTCTCTGTTTACCTAAAGTTTCTTCCGTTCAGTCTTGATTATTGCAAAATGACATTCTCCTGCCTGAACTGCTGTGTTCTTGCCTCCCCACCAGATATCAGAGAGCTAACTCAAAAGAATGATTTTTATACCCCGTTGCTTTTACATCCTTTGCAAGTCCCGCTCCTCGTTCTCCTCCACTTGTGATCTCCTGCAATAAGATTTGTGATTCTGAGATGGTTAGGGGCAGGGACTGTATTTTTCTTCTGTGGCTGTATGATGCCTAGTACAACGGGTGTCTAGTCTTTGGTCAAGTTTTCCCAGTTCATGAAGGTCATTGGTGTCTTCACCAAAGGTAAAATCATGCCTTTGCTGGCTTCCTGTGATGGAGTGACTAAATCACTGGACAAGGGAAGGGCAAGCGATGCCATCTACCTGGACTTTTGTAAGGCCTTTGATGCAGTCCCACACAACATCCTTATATCCAAATTAGAGAGAGATGGATTTGATGGATGGGGTATTCAATGGATAAAGAATTGGCTGGATGGCCACACCCAGAGAGTTGCACTCAACAGTTCAATATCCAGGTGAAGATCTGTGATGAGTGGTATCCTTTAAGGGTGTGTATTGGGACCGTTACTGTTTAGCATCTTATTCAATGACATAGACAGCAGGTTGAGTGCACCCTCAGCAAATTTGTGGATGACACCAAGCTGAGTGTTGCAGTTATTACAACAGAGGGAAGGGGTGCCATCCAGAGGGACCTGGATAGGCTTGAGAAGTGGGCCCAGGAGAAACTGGGGGTTAAATGGATTGAAAGCAGCTCTGTGGAGAAGGACTGGGGTATATTGGTGGATGAATAACTAGACATGAGCCAGCAAATGTGTGTTTGCAGCCCAGAAAGCCAAATGTATCCTAGGCTGCAACAAAAGAAATGTAGCTAGCACGTCAGGGAAGGTGATTCTCCCCCTCTGCTCCATCCTCATGAGACCCCACCTGGAGCACTGTATCCACTCTGGGGACTGCAGCTCAAGAAGGACATGGACCTGTTAGAGAGGGTCCAAAGGAGGGCCACAGAAATGATCAGAACACTGTAGCACCTATCCTATGAGCAGAGGCTGAGAGGGCTGGGGTTGTTCAGCCTGGATAAGGGAAGGCTTTGGGGAGATCTCATTGCAGCCTTTCAATACTTACAGGGGTCTTACAAGAAAGATGGGGAGATACTTTTTACAAGGGCATGTAGTGATAGCACAAAGGGTAATGGTTTTAAACTCAAAGGTTGTATATTTAGATTAGGTATAAGGAAGAAATTCTTTACTGTGAGGGTGGTGAAGCACTGGGATAGGTTGCCCAGAGAAGTTGTGGATGCCCCATCCCTGGAAGTGTTAAGGCCAGGTTGGATGGGGCCCTGGGCAACTTGATGGAGTGGGAGGTGTCCCACCAGGACAGGGGCAAGGGGGCTAGAACTAGATAGTCTTTAAAGGCCTCTTCCAACCCAAACTGCTCTGTGATTCTATGATTCTGTGACTCTATGAACCAGAAACAGCAGCAGCAATGAATCCCAAGCAGGATGGCCTTCAAATTTCTCATGTCCCAGTACAACTAGTTCCCCCTAACTGTCTGACAAGGGAAGGTCCCTAAGGGCATGAAGACTTTCAGCTGGCCCAGGCTGGCACAGCCACACAAGGAGGCAGCTCTGCCCTCCCCGTGATCTCTTGTGGGTCCTTGCTGCCCCCACACCACCCCTCTAGGACACAGGAAGCCAGTCTGGAGAGAGGAGCCAGATGAGAGCTGGACTGAGGGCTCAGACACAGATCATTCCAATCCAGGTCTGCTGCTGCTTTGTGGCTACCTGGACATTTTTACTGGTAAGGAGTGGGCGGAAGACGCCAGGAGCGGGGAGAGAGTGGCACTGCCTCCTTCCACTGCAGTGTCAGCTGCAGTTTGTAGGGCTGTGATCTAAGGGATGCTGGAAGCACGTGCAAGGCTGGAGAGTCTTCCTGTTTCTGTCTCTCTTATATCCAGTACCGTCTCATGACGCTAAGAGCTGCTAACGCCTTAGCTGAGGTTCCGGTCAACACCCACTTTTAATTAACATGAGTGTACATGGACCACGTATAGAAACGAAAGTCTTCTCAACTTCCAGTGACAATACACGAACTTCAACATTTGTGAAACAGTTGTTCTGATCCCTCTGCTCTTGGATCCTCTTCCTGAATTTCAAAGTTGAAGGAAAACATTAGTTAAAGCAATTGAAATGGAGGTTTCCTGGTTTTTCAGCAAATACAACTTCAAAGTCACAATTCGTTATTGATGAACACTGTATCAGGTTTGGCTCCACTACACTTCATTTTCCTGATAAGATGGCCAAAGATGTTGGGGGAATGAAAGGGATTGGGTTTTATTTTAAGGTTTTGAAAGGAATGTTTGTTTTGAGGTAACTCTGTTGAGTCAGCAGAAAGCGCAGAAGTAAAAAGCTCACATCAAAACATCTAAAGAACTGTACATCCTGTTCTGCTTAATTTTTCTCTGTCCTTGAAGTCACCAGCACCTTTTGTATTTCATAGAAAAGCATTGCACATGTAGAAGTGTGACTTACAGAGATAAATCAAGGGGATGTTAGTGTAAATTTGATATGCTAAAATCAAACCACAAACCTAGAAAGTCCAGAACCTGATAACCATGGCCTGGACTGTCAGGATCTTAAAACTGCAGCATGACCTCACTGACAGGCTTCTTAGCACCAAAATGCTCAGCAGCAGTCACACCTCATTTATCTATCCAGTTCCTGGCAAATCAAACAGATGTTAGAAAAAGAGAGGCTGCAGAATTGCAGGTGGTGGACATGAAGCTGACATCTCTCAGGAGGCAAGCTGGTAGGCAAAGCACACTATGTAATCAACCAGTTCAAGAACAAACTGCCCTTGCACCTGCAAAAAAGCTTGTCCATCAGGCACCACAGAGACATAAGCACCCTCACAGGAGATGAAGTTTGAAAGTCCTGGTGTAAAGGTGCCATACAGGTTACTGTGCTCCATCAGTCCCTGTCACAATGTACCTGTGTACATGAGCAATCCCACTCTGCCAAAGCCTGTTCTGAATAGTCTATAAGACTCTAAGTGCATATTTGCTGACAAATATCACTTACCTGCGCTGTTCAGCCCATGGAAATCTCTTTGTGCCACTAAAGTGTATGTTTGATGCAATCTCATGTATGTTAACTCCTACGGCGTGCACTGACACCCACTGGGAGCAGCTGCCTCTAGGTAGGGTTGGTGCTGAACCAGAGAGCTGATCAAGAAGGTTGTGTGGAAAGAAACTGTTTTGCTGAAAGGAAGGATGGTGAAAGCTGCAATGATGAATCTACCAGCAATATGTATTTTCTTAGTTTTGTTCCCCTGAATGGAGTTCACTTGCTCTGGGAATTTCACCGTTCAAATATTTTCAGTGGCCAACAACACCATCTCTCCCTTAAGCAACTAAATCATTTTTAAGCAGCACAAAAAGGTGAAAAGAAAACACACAGCATACAGCCCTAAGGTTGCAAGACACCTACCTACTGAAATTATTGTAATTATCGTAAGTAGTAAGAGCTGCTTACACAGCTGTTTAGATTGTGTAAGTAGATGCTGGTAAAAGTAGACCTTTATCAGCTGTTTCATGTAAGAAGCTGAGTAAACAAGGATTACAAGTGGGATGCAACCGAGTCCCAAATACAAGGTTTTGTTGAGTACAAGAAGAAATTTTGCTATGTCCTTAGCTCCAGTATCTGGAAGCCCCTTCCAGAAGACAAGAAAAAGGAAAAGAATATGTTCAATTTAAAACACAGTGAACATTTTCTCATAGACCTCTTTAAAACAATAACACAGCTGAAATACATAAGTAGATTAACACCTGTGCATCTTCGTCCAGCAGGGAGCAGTTATGTGAAGATCACATTAAAACCAGTGGAGGGTTCAGCATTACATTCAAATTTCCAGAAGTGACCGCTAGAAGACAGGAAACAATAATGTTTTAAGAGGTCTATGAAAGGATCATTGTGCTAGTGTTTCTCCACATTAAATCACACTTCTGTCAGTGCATTTATAGACTACAAACCATCCTGAACTTCCAAGAGTTGCAGCCTAGACTCTGTATGGTAAGATTTCAGTTCCCCAGGAGTGCACTTCACGGGGTACTTCTTGCTAAAACAAATATATTATTACATACTTTTCCTTCACAAAACAAAAGCAATTGTTGTCTCCACAAGACCCACAACATTTGTCTGAGGCTCCAAAAGGCACATGACAGTAGACTAGTTGTAAAAGCCCTTCACTACATCAAAACATACATCTATACAGCTGCAGAGTTCAATTATTATTTTTTCAGCCGTTGCCATTCAACAGCTTACACTCAGTTTTGACTGAAAACTTATTTGCAAACCTTATCGTACTAAAGTGCTTTTTCCAGGGCAAGCTGAGTGCTGAAAACCCAGTCTGCTTAAAATAATGAATTGGAAATAAAAGTAATCATTGAAAGCCCAAGCTACTCAAAGAATTAGTTTTCTATACGGTGGGCCAGCGTACAAGGTTAAATTATTTGTTTACCTGAAACTTCTGAGGCAAGCAGAAGAAAAAGAATCATCTCTCCCCAGCTCCAGGGACATGGCACTCAAATTACAAGAATAAAATAAAGTGCAAGTAGCTACATTCCTCCCCAAAGGCATCACAATCCCCCCCATGCTTTAAATACAGATGGCAAAGAGCCCATACAGACGTAAACCCCTTCTGTCTACTCCCCTTAAAACACCTTCTGGTTTACTGACCATATTTAGACCCTTTGGCAGTCTATAAAAAGTGCTACATGATCTTAGTTGCACTAAAAACAGTAAGAGTTATACTTTATTTCACACTTTTGGTGAAAAAAATACATTTCCTGTGGAGGAATTTTCAAAGGTGCCCAAGGGCTGGATCTACCCAGTGATTTTAATATCCTAAGTCAAATTTCCAAGCACAGCTGGCATTCACAAAGCGGTTGGATTCACAAAGCGGAATTAGACTCAGCATTGCAGCAGCTCACTTCTACCAGGACCCACAGATCTGGACTTGGTGCCTTTATGTGTCACAGGCAGAGAGCTGTCAAAGTGAGAATGGGACTGTTGTGGTTTAACCCAGCGGGCAGCTCAGCACCACACAGCCTTTTGCTCACTTTGCACCCAACAGTGGGATGGGGGAGAGAATCGAAAAACAAGGGTAAAAACTCATGGGTTGAGATAAAGACAGTTTAATAGGACAGAAAAGGAAATAGGAATAATAGTAATAATAATGCTAAAAGAGTATACAAAGCAAGCAATGCACAATGCAAGTGCTCACCACCCGCTGACCACTGCCCAGCCCGTCCCCAAGGAGCAGCCCCCCCCTTGCCCCGGCCAGCCCCCCCAGTTTTATCTTTCAGCATGACTCCTTATGGTATGGGACATCCCTCTGGCCAGTGTGGGTCAGCTGTCTTGGTCCTGTCCCTTCCTGGCTCCTTGTGCACCCCCAGCCTCCTCGCTGGCAGGGCAGCATGAGAAGCTGAAAAGGCCTTGGCTCTGTGCAAGCACTGCTCTGCAGCAACTGAAACATCGCTGTGTTATCAGCATTATTCCCATCCTAAATCCAAAACACAGCACCACACCGGCTACTAGGAAGAAAATTAACTCTGTCCTAGCTGAAATCGGGACATGGAGCCACCAAGGCCACCATGGTGAGAGGAGCCTCCACACTGGGAGAATGCTGGGGAGAGGACAACAGTTAAGGACATAGGCCCAGACCTGCACACGAACATGAATGCAGTGGCTAACCTCTGCAATAGCTATGAGTCCAAAAACCAAGGTCCTCAGACCTGCTGCCTGAAGCCTATGTTTCCCTATGGACCCAACAGTACTGAGGAGGCAGGGACACCTCCATGCCACACCACTTCTTACACTGCTTTTCCTTCCTGCTTGCACTGCAGACCCAGCCCAGCAAATGTGCTCCGAGGACAGAAGCCTCCAGCCTGTTCTGCAGAGGTTTCCACTTTGCATAAACAAAAAACATTCATCAGCTCAGGCAAGGGCCAAAATTTAAATGTCCTTTTCACTTTTTGTCATGCTCTGACACTAGTTGGTTAGCATCACACATAATGAGCGCAAAATTGAGTAGTATCTTGAGAAGAGTTCAGAGTATTATCCTTTTGCAATGCTAGGGTAGGAACTGGGAAAAACAGTGAAAATGACCTTATTATTCTCTTTGTGCATTCGCCATTACGGAGCACTAAACCAGTGGCTGTTGACAAATAAGCAACCAAGACAGGTGCCACGTGGCTAGGACTGAGCCATTTTCTCTCGCTCTTTGTGAAAGCTGTGTATACAATTCCCTCACTACAAAAATGGGAGTTGTAAATTCTAGAGAAAGTGGGCTTTTCGCTACAGATTCCAAAAGCAGAATTCCACTGTCTTTCAAATGTAAAAGCCTCTTCAGAGTTAGTGTCACTGGAAATAAGCTTTCAAACTTATGATTTATGCAGTCTTCACAGTGCAGATTACATTTACTACATTTACTAATGCCTCCAAATTCATCAAGGTTTCATAGTCAGCTGACAATCTTTCCAAATGTTGTAAATTAGGTTTAAAACCCCCCAAGATAAAACTATTTGCACTGTGCAGAAAGGGTTTCTTAATATGTGGTAACAACAACAACAAAAAAGTAAAACTTACTTAGCACAATAGGATTCCATAATTTAATGCAAATAACTTGCAATACTTACTTTCTTAATATCCCCCAAGAATTACCTGTTTTAAAGAAATTCAGCATTGCTTAATGGAGATGATTCTGCCACAAAGGAAATGTTTTAAAAGTCCAGGATTTATTTGCTTAGGTTCATCCTAATTAACTAGCAGACTTTTAATGGAGCCTCTTAAGTTTAAAGACCAGTCTCTCCAGGATGGGTTTCCTTAATCCAGTGCAGACCTAAAGCATGTTCAGATGGCATAGTCCACCTCAGATCTCCATCATATCACCTGCAGGTGTGCATCTCACTGTCCCCTGGGAACTTGATAGGGATTTATCTGTCTCGCTTTGGCTGTGAAATGAATCACGACCTGAAAGCACCTCTCTTTCTCTCTCTTAACTCTGGAGGTCTAGGATGACTTGTTCAGACACAGAAGTCTGTAGTATGGCCATGAAAAGTTAGATAATGTGTCCTGCATCCTGAAGTCTGCCAGAATAATTAACTCTTCATCTAGATAGCAATATAGATCTTGGATGGGCTGAGTAACCCTTTCCATAAAATTCCCTGTACATACTGTCCAAAGAGGGAATGTATGGCAAGAGGCAAAGGTCTAGTGGCAGCCCTTGACTGAGGTCAGCCTGGCTAAATTCTGGCCTAACTGTTGCATAAGAACCTGTACAGAGGAGCTAAAATAAATGCAAGCCTTGCTATGATTTTTATGAGAAGAGGACCCCAAAGGCAGGAATAGAATACTTAGAGCTTTGCAGACCCCAGTTACCTGGGGTTGTGAGGTAGTTTGGACAGGAGAAGACACAAAAGATGCTTTTTTGAAATAAGAAGTATTCCAGAGTCCTGTTATGGCACAACAGAGCCAACCAGCAATCCGCAACAGACAACCAAAAAGCATCAGATTTAATATTAAACAGCACTGTGGAGAGGCATAGATTTTAGTCAGAATGATTACAATTCATGTTTCAATCCACAGACACTGTAAAAACAAGAGATTTAGTTTTATATGAAGCTGCTGAATAAGTCCTATTCCAAGTCATTTGCAAGAGCTACTAAGCAATATCTTATGGAATGGTTATTATTTTTATGTGGCTTAAAGCCACAGAGAAGTGGGGCAGTTTGGAAGTGTGAGAGCTTCTTAGATAGGCTCCCTTTCCCTCAGAAAGGAGTAATCAGGGTTCACATGACACCAAATTTAAAGGGTCATGAATTTAAGGTGCAAGACTACAATTACATTGAAAGCTCACAGCTGTTGTCAACCAAAAGCTAGCTAGGTTTTGCTCTTCCCTGTCTTCCCGGACTTGCCACCAAATGGGAGTCTTAAATAACTGTGCTACTCTAAGACAGAATGACCATGTAGCAGATGCAGTCTTCCTGTATGATCAGTTGAAGTTTTTTCCTAGCCAGCCAGAAAGATGTCAGCCCTGCAGGAAACAAAATGGTTCCCTGAATGTGTGCAAGAATTTATTTCATACTTTGTCCATTGCTATAAAAATGGAAGCAGCAATCAGGTCTGCATTTGTAGGCAGGCAATTCAGAAAGCCTCTTGTAGCATCTTGAGGTACCAAAAGTTTAACAGGTTGAAACCTGAACCGTCTTCTGACGAGGCAGCTCCAGAACTGTCAGAAACACAAAGCTTTCCTGTGCTGGTGCAGGGTTTCAAAATGTTTTCTGAAAAGTAACTTCATGTAGTATTGCATCACCCACACAAACTGAATTCATAGAAGGAAAACGCACATATCAGAATAATCCTTGTTGTTTCATTATGTGCACCAGCCAACAACGTATCTGAGACAAAGATGCAAAAGGCATGAAAGATTGCATGTAATCACAGGAGTGCACCCCAAGATCTAAAAACACCCCCTAGTTCACCTTTAATGCTGCTGAATTCTTGACTGGCCTCAATAGAATTCTCAGCTGTAGATTTCCTTGGCCTCTCAGTCACTTTGTCTCAGGCACTTTTGTTTCCATTTGATGATGATGGAATTAATTTAGCCTGTACACCGAGACTCTTACTGGCTGGAACACCAATGGCCTTAGAGAAATCCAACGATCGCACAGAGCCTTGAACGCGAGGTCTGCTTTCACAAGACACAACAGAAGAACTAACAAACATGTATGTGTTAAAGGGAACAAATCAAAGGGCAGAGGCAACTGCAAATCTGTCCAACAGAGGGAAGATTTGAAGACTCCTAAGGCTTGGCCCGTCATTTGTTTATAGCGTGCACTTCACCATAACAGGATCTCCAGTGAAGGAATTCATTAATATCTATGAAAGGAAGTGGATTGGCTTCAAAGCAGTTTTCTACTGTAGCCATTTCAGTACCACTTTTACATCCAGGCCTTTCCATTTAAATTTTACATACTTTGACATGTTGACCAGTTCAACTGTGCTGAAGAGCTGGCGTGCTCAGTGCTTTCCATTTACAGAGCAGTAATCAGCAGAGCTGTAGATCCTTTTTTAGCAAATTCAGACCTGTTGTGCCTAGTTTGGTTCTCTCGGTTGCCTTTCACAGACCCCTTTGGACACTGAACCCCAATGTCTGTAGGTCACAGACTGAAAACCACTATTCAGAACAGCAGTCATGAAGCATGAATTTGCTGCTTTACCCTTAGAGGAATTCCTCCTTGGACGTCCTGGTGATACGGGCTGCCCAATGTACTACGTTATACTAAGGTTAGTGCTAAGATCTGAGAAGTTATTTGTCCTAGCTTTTGATATATCAAATAAAAGTAGTAAGCAATATGTGGCTGACGAAGGAGGAGTGCACATTAGTGTTCAAGCTGTGTTCAGTGTAACAGCAGCTCTTCAGGAGCATGGGAAAAGACATCCAGTGTTAAAGCTGCTCCAGTGTTTTGGTATTGTTATTGTTGTATGGGCAACCTGCTGCTTTGGAGTAAGCAAGTGACACTGAAGTAAAGATAATGTTAAAACAAGGTTAGATTTGTGTTGTAGATTATTCAGATGAAGAAAATTGCTTCTGTCCCATTGAACATGTCGGAGCATCGCCATCAGACAGCTGTACAAAGCTGTGTTGTTTGCTGTCACAACCAGGACTTCACGCAGACATTTTCTACTGTCTGCCTCAGATTTTGGAATAATATGAAGTTAAAAAAAAAAAAAAAAACTGCAACTGAATTGAAACTGCTGCATTTCACAGAGCTCCTAAGAAAGCTCTGGTGAATTATGACTTCCTTACTATTTTGATACAGAACCATACCTCAGACCAGCTTCTTTAGAAACTAGTCTCGAGTTTGCTCAAAATGTAGCAAATGCTGTGATTAAACCAGTCTGAGCTGGAAATCAAAATATAAACTCAAGAAGTGTATACAGTTTGGGATCTCATAAAAATATTTCAAAAGGATTTTGAATTAAGCTTTCTCACTTATTCAAAAAACAGATTTCATTTTCTAAAAAGACAATGAGTCACTTTGGGTGTTCAGAGCCATATTTTCAAAACTTAGTATGATAAACGCATGGTCTTGTACACATGCATACACCTGGTTTACATGTCTATAGGAAGAATTTACATGCACAGATGTGTTACATGTGTGCAGTATGACTTTTTTCAGTGCTAAAGTGTCAGTGCACTTCACTTTTTACGTTTTCTTCTTTGTCTCTGGGACAAAAAAATAACATAAAAATGATAGCTACCCCGCCATCGCCTTCTGTAAAACAGGATTCAATTTGAGTGCCTGGTACCTGAATGCCCTAGAGACTTCTGCTGTGATAGTGTGTGACTTGAGTTTATTTGGTCATATGTTATTCCTGTTTGATGTTTACATGCTGTACTGTACTGTGGGAGAAATTAATCATACTACGTTTATCAGAGATAAGCTAATCCAACCGATGTCAATGGTTTAGCAGACACAGAGTTTCAGAGGACAGCAGTAAATTATAACTGGATTTGATTAAGAGGTAATTAGCTAAACCTGTTTACCTTAACCTTTGCTGCAGCTATTGTTTTTACTAGAAGAAGAGTGCCATTAGATTGTGTCTGGGATACAAGTTATGGAGCGTACACTACTTTTCACTGTCCAATTTTCATCTGTTATTCAAGGAAGAGGTAGAAAGGTCAGGATCAGATTGCTATTGTACAATTCTCCTGAGATGAGAGCAGAAAGTTTCCTTGACAGAGACAAAATAAGCCATGAAGAACAGTAGTTTATTTTTCAGTAGGATGGAGGGCGAGTCAAATGAACACATGTCTACAGCCTTAGACAGATTTTTGCAATAATTCAACTGTCTCAGTAGATTTGAGAGTCATTCGAACTCACTGAGCATTTTAGAGAAACAGGGCAGAGTAATACCAATTTGCTGTGGACTGCAAAATAGCATAGTTGAGAACAGAACTGGGTGAATATTTTTTCAACTGTACCACATTTTCATAAATTATTTTTTAAATGTATTCATTCAAGAGAACTAACAAAACCCAGAGGAAACCAACTCTCAAATTGTTTTATACTCATATAATTGACCAGTTTAGATAACTTGGTTAAAAATAAGGGTTTGTATCAGTCTGCACTGTTGGCTTATTGATAGCATTCAGCCAAATTGTAAGCACATTTGAGAACTGTGTAGATTTCTGTTTCTTGTTTGAAGGAGCTTGAGTTTCATAACAGAAGCCAGATAAGTAGATTCCCAAGAAAACACAGTTGCTGAAGGACAAGATATAAACTGTTTTTATGGTTTTATGGCTAAATGCATATAGATTTAATTCCCTAGTTTTGTTACGTATAATTGTTCAAGAAGAGTACCCACACTCCTAATGGCTTTTATGTAGCTTGAAATCCAAGGCAGCAATTGCCTATAGCTCACTGATTGTTTCAGCTTCTTCATCTACAGTTTTCTCCCAAGAGTTCACATTTACAATTTAAATCCTGGAAAAACAGGGGAGTTTTCAAGCAAGCGCACAAGGTCTCACTTCAGTCAAGCTGCTTGTGGATGAGGAGGGACAGTTCCAGAGCTTTAAAGTATTACTCACCCAGCAGCTCTTCTTCTTTTACCTCAACAGAGTTCAAGCTCAAAGATTTGGAGCCCTTATTGGAAGAAAGGCAATTTCTCACACTGTTTAGACATGTTGGGGAAGGAAAGATGCATCAGTTATATGTAGTGCATGTAGCCTCTGTAATAAAGCTGGTGATTTAGCTGCGTTTTTCCACTTGAGAACAATGGTTATTGCATATCTTTGTTTTAATCTGTTTTTGTTTTAATCTTTAAACTTTGCCAGTTTGGGCAAAGAAGGACTCATACAGTATAGCCTGATTATTACTCAAAACAAGAACACATATTTGGTCAGCTGAAAACAGATATGGGAATCCCTCCTCCCATCTGTTTTCCTGAAATCTTTTTGGTACCCAAGAGGAGAACTTTTGAAACACAATAGCTCCTTGCAAACAGAACAACAAAAAAAAAAGTTTGACTTTCTGCTTACATGGTTGTGAACCTGTGTTGTTCAGACTTTGTGTGGGACAAGGAGAGCACTGGAAATTTCATATCTGCCAGTTCAGTTACAAATTATCCCACTGTGCTGAATGAGCAAAGGTTTTTGCTGCTTGGCAGTCTGGGCAGCCCAGTTTACTTCTCCACTGGGTAATAATTTAAGTGGCTAAGGGCAGGTATGGGAATGTTAGTATCTCAGGCCACTGGCAGAGGTTTATAAGCAAAAAATGGTCTATTACTGTCATATTTGTTACAGCTTTTTTGGAATAATGAAATATGTGCTCTGTCTTTTTAGATCTGTAGGGTTTTCTTCCATATAGCTAGCCAGATTTGCTCTTCAATAGAGCCTTTGGATAGACACAATTATTTTTAACTACTATATTTCCACCGTTAATTATATCTTTAATGCTTTTTTAATGGGTAGACTGCTCATGTAAGTCAGAATAAAAGACTAAAAGTGAGAGGGAAAGTGTGTATGGCCTTGATTAGGAAATCCAGTTCCAGGTGGAATTTTTAGCATTATAGAGAATCACAGTTCAGCTCACAAAGACTTTTTTTTTTTTTTTTCCTAGTGATAGGAATTTCACCTAACCTAGGAATTATTTTTAACTTCAGAATACGAAATGTCTTATTCAGAGCTTTCAAAAAAAGCTAGATTGTGCTTGACTCTCACAGGAGACAGATAAATTGCTAATACCTCACAGGCACTCTGTCCTCCTAAGGAACGGACATAAATGTCACTTGATATGAGTGCAGTTGCTGAAACGCTGTGATTACAGTGATTCCTGCCAAATAATACAGGCTTATTGTTTCTTTGCTGTAAGCTTTTGGAGGGACAGATCATCTTTTCATTCTTGTGCTGGAAAGCACCCAACTCAACAGTGTTGTTGCTTAGGACGAGGACTTCTGGCCACTACAGTTGCACAAATGAAAACAAAAAATAGTTATAATTATATTGAAACTGACTAACAGAGATACATACTCACTATGTATTTGGTGTTTCACTTTGCTATGACCAGACATAAATAAAAGAGAGAGGAGCAAAGATAAAACTACTCTCTTTTGACCCAAGAGATTAAACAAAAGGCCAGCTCCAATTCCCTTTTTCATGAAGAAAAAACAATTACTTATGACATCGGTTGTGGTTGGATAAAATTCTGTTTTTTTCATAGCGGCTTTCCAAAGTTCTGGCTTCTATAATAGAACAGAAGACAACCTCAGTGTCACAGTGTCAGTGAAGTCCAGTAAAGACTGTCAAAACTTGTTATTCCTGTTCCATGATAAACATCAATGTTTTGGGGCAGGAGGGTAGATCTCATCTGCTATTACAAAAAGATAATGTTTTTGAAATAATATCTAATCGTTTACATTAAGAATTTACCATTATTGTATGCACATTATGGTTTTGATTGGTGGCTCCTGATTTTCAGGCTATGTGGCTCAATAAAGAAGCTTAAAGTTTTTCACTCATTCTGAGAGCAAACTTCCTACCAGCTTGCATAAGGCTTCAATATAACAATAATAAACACAGAAGATAGAAATAGATGTTGTGGGTTCAAGCCTTTGTGTGTTTCTTCTCTCTGTCTCCTGTGCAGGCAGCTGAGCATTCAGAGTAGCAAAAATTTCCTATTATGTCAGCAAAGTATTATAAGATGTCATTTTTTGGCTATTAATGAATGAGGCTTTGATTTGAAACAGTAAGACATTTAGTGCTTGTGCCCATTTTTAAGTCTCTTCAGCTTCCATTTCTCATTTAAGTTTGTTAATTATTCCTCACACTGGCTGTGTAAAGTTCATTTGGTGTTGTTCAGGTCCTTTGAATGTACGTCTTTACAGACTCATGCTGAAATTATTTTAGATTTTCCCTTGCATCAGCAAGTTTGTTGTGGGTTTCAAAACCCCTGGATGCTTTTATTAGACTTCTTTTTTTTACTTTTTAACTCAGCCTTAGAATCCCTTAAACAAGATTAGTCAAGGCTAAGATTGTGCCTCTTGCTTATATTACCCATTCTTGGATCTGCCTGGCAGAAAATTCTGTCTGCATTGTTGTTTTCCACAGAAGGTTAGGAATTCTTCTTAACCTTGCATCTCCTCTCATATCTCCAGTTTATGTTCACCTTGTTTATGACAAGTCTTCAATTTATAGTTGCCACTGAATTATGATGTTTAGCATCATGATGCTGCAGTGGACCCTGTTTATGAGACACTTAGAAAACTCCTGCTTATAACAAGGTACATCACCAAATGCAGTATTTCTCTCAGTATTTCTATATCAGTGACTTCCACATTTTAAAGAGCTTTCGGTTTAAAAAAAAAAAAATACAAGACAATGCTCAGAATAAGGCAATTTAGAATTAAAGCATTTGTGTTACATCTGGTATAAAGGGTTGTGACATTTTACGCACAAAAAATAAGGCACATTAAAACATGAGAAAGTGTCACATTAATCTGGGTGGCCAATATATATCTTCTTCAGATGTCACTGGTCAAGAATCCTTAAATCAAGGAAAATCAATATTCTCATTTTAGAAAAACAACAGATGCTGGTGTTGAGCAAAGAAAAGTGATAGTGGGTTGTGGATTTCCATGCAGATACACCTGAAGCTTTTACATGTCGTGGGTACAGCAACTGAGCTAGATTGTCAGTTATTTGTTCAGCCTGAGTCTCCAGTTTGGTGTACTCCCTAATAGAGGTCCTGGTGACCTGCAGTTGCAACTAATTGTGGTGGTGGCAACTCTAAGGGTTGGAGGAGGTTGGTCCTGTGACACCATGGGAGGCTGGTCATTGAATTTGGACAGTGCCTGAAAATGCTTTTGGATTCAGTGACAGCTGTGCACAGGCCTCAGAGAACAGGTCACAGTAACTCATGTGAATGTTACACAAGAATAAGACAAGTTGTAAGTGGAATTGCTTCTCAAAACAATAACTGCTTTGGGCATTACTAAGCATTGTAAGAGATTCTGATTACTTTTGTGACTTCCTCGCTTCCAGGTTAGCCTGACACTGCTGCCGCTTTCTTATTTGCTATGGCAACTGTCATGCTAAGCTGCATGTCGCTGCAGGACCAGGCTGTTAGGGCAAGTGTCGACCCATCCAATCTAAGCCACTGAAAATGTACAAGCTTGCTTAAGTCAGCGGTCTCAGCTCCCACTATGGTTGCAGGGAATTTACTTCTCATGACTGATTCATCCCACCCTAAGCCAGGGCTCTAGGTGATAAATCACCTCCTGGAGGTGCCTCTTCTCTTCACGGGGTATGAAGAGAGCTTAGAGGAGCACAGAGACACCCAGATCTCAGATGCTGCAGCTCGACCAGACTTCTCTACCATGCAGGAGGAAGAAGCAAAGGTGACAATGAACCAGTGCACATACATAGGAGCCCAGGAAGGAGTGTTTTCTCCCAGTATCCTCCTCATCCTCAGAAATGTCTTCACAAAGACAGCAGGGGTGGATGTACCTGCCCTGGGTTCCACACAAGCAAAAGGAAAATTTAATGTCCGTTATGGAATCCCATCTAAACACCTTCTCTTAATATGTTCCTGTCTGTCCCCTCTGTATCCTCCTCCTGCTGCCATTGCCCAGTGCATGGCATGGGTGAGCTGATAACCCATCTCACTCTGCAGTGGAGCTGACAGCCCAGGAGTTCACACCAGCAAACCTGGCACAGCTGATGCTGCCTGACACTGCTTATACCCTTCTGCCGTTCATCAGTGGAAATCCGGACAATCACTTACTATGTTTTGCAGTGGTTTGATCTTGAAAGTCACAATGTTCTGGAGTAACACACTATGAAAACCTAAGAAATTACTCAGCAAGCAAAAAAGAATGCTTTAAAAACTGCTCTCTAGCAATAAGAGAGTGCAATTAATCTGAAAACTTGTCAGACTGCAGACTAGTTTTAGGCTTGGTTTGAAAACAGCTTGTCCACTGACTGGACCTTCTAGACTACTTTAAACAAATATGTTTTGCAATATATCCCACTGTCTTTCCTAGATGGATAATTCATAAATTAATAAATAAACAAATAAATATACACAACATATTTTAAATCAGTTTAACACATTGTGATTGGATCCAGGCTAAAACTGCCCAGAATTTGCACTCAGCCACATTGCATGTATGGAGTGAAGTTCGGATCTAGGTATTCACTTCTCTGAGTTTCAGAGGTGTTAGTCAGACTCCTTCACTGATTTTAATTAAATTGCCATGAGAAATTTCAGGGAGGGGGATGGGAGCCACTATTTAAAGAGCTGTTTTAATCTGTGTTTCCAAGGCATTCCCTATCCTAGCCTGGTCTCATGCAGAGATAAAACCACTGAATTGCTAAATACAAATACTTGTGGGCTTTCAAGATTCCTTGCTTTTTAGCCCAAACCTAACAGGAGAGAAATCTAAGCAATGAGGTTGCAAGATTTTCTTTTTTCTTTTTTTTCTTTTTTTTTTTTTTTGACCCCCCAAAATGTAAAGATTCATCTGTAAGCATCAACCCACAGCTAATGTTTCTGAAAACCAGATCTGGGTGAGTAATGCAAGAAAATTACTCCTTACGCCAACTTTAGGTACTGAAGTCCCACAACACCCAAGCCCCCTAAGCCCAATTTATTTCCCTTCAGCCCGTTGCTTTCCCACCGTGTCCCTTCACATTCCTCTGAGCCACCAAATTGCTTGCTGCAGCTGCATGAGTATATCCTTTCCTATGGGAAATATTCGTGTCTCTAGGAATCACCATAGCAGATCTTATGTCTCTCTCACCCTGTCCCAACATAATGAGAAGAAAGAAAAGCAATCGTCCACAGACCATCATTGCCCACAGTCATCTTTACTCATGAGAGCCCCAGTGGTCAGTAAGCAGCTGGACATAAATGAGAACAGCTCTGGGGAGCTTTGACTTCCATCCAAGATTGTCTTTGTCCCTGCCTTGCCAAAGGGAAAACATAAACGTGGTTTAAAGCACAACTCAGCTGGGCTCAGGAGTTGGCCAAAGGCAGTGCTGGGGTTGTGCAGGGAGAGCAAAGACCCTGAACGAGGGTGTCTGCACTCCAAGTCTGCAGACTTCCCTGCAGCCAAAGTTCCTCCTGGTGTAACCAGAGCAAAGGCAAGGAGCAGATCTCACTTCCTACACACCAATTAGTGGTGACCTCCCTGCTGTAATATACACAGCCCTCTCACTGCACGCAAAGACAGATCCTTGCGGGGACTGTTAAATTTATCCATTCTCATGACGTTTTGCTCCTCTTTACAGAAAACAGCTTCCAGACACTTAAATAAAGGACATTTAAATTCATCCCTATATTAGTCTTTAGTTCTGCTGCAATGTCAGCTGGTTGTACATTCACACTCAAGCTGGGTCCATGGTCAGTTTTCTCACAGTATTTGTCTGACAATGACTTAGCGAGATCGTGTGGCACCAAGTGGGCTGTCAAGCCCATGTGGGACCTCCGCCAAGAAAAGGGCACTTTGGGAGGGTGCTGGCCCATTGGATTTGTGAAATACTTCACCCATTTCTGTACACACCCAATGAATAGGGAAAGTTACACATGTAAAAGTAATTTAATGATCATAAGCAAAATACATAAAAATCAAGCAGGTTTCGTCAGCATCCTCCTGCAGGTCTGCTTCCCACCTCCTCTCTCTTGAAACAGCTCCCCACTGTTTGTTCAGAGGAGGTTCACAAGGGCATCTTTGACAACACTACTCTCACTTCATAAAATTCTGTTCCCTACTGCCTGCTATGGCTCTCTTACCTCCCTGACAGCATCTCCCGGTGCAGATCCAGCTGCCAACTTAAACTCCATAAAAATTAACTTTGACTTTTTTCGTCTCCAGCCTCTCTATGCACTCAACTTCCTCTGTCATTGTGGGTGATTCCTCCACCTTCCCAGTCAATTGCTCAGGCCCATAACCTAAGTATGATCCCCAGTCCACCCTCTGCAGGTCATGCCCTTTGCCTGTTGCCTCCAGTTTCAGCAATTTTCGAAGATTTAATCTTTTTTACCCAGGTCTTATGTAAGCCTTTATCACCTATGGGAATGTCTACACAGCGGGAATGTGTCAGGCAAGTGTTGACTCTCCAAAGCAGGTGGATACAAACCAGCTGAAGCCTGAAAACCATGTAATGGCATTAAAGTGATGCTATGTCCAAGCTAACAGGGTCTTCTGAGATATCTGAGAAACACATGTTCACTCCTGCCCAGACCTCTGTAATAGATTTTCCTCTGGTCTTCACATCAGTTGTGTTGCTGTAGCTCACACACATCACCTTCCCTCAAAATATTGCTGATGGACATCCTGCTGTGGTCCTCTAGCCACAGCATCATCCTCTACATCTTCCTCCTCCTCTTCATCAGGTGTGAATGCTTTAATGTGGCTATCATGCCTGCCACCTTATCTCACAACTTGCCAGCACGAGTCTTTGGAATCATGAGTCAGTCCCATTCCTCTCACCAGCAGAAAGTATGAGACTTTCAGCTTGGAAAGCATGAAATTAATCATTGGTTTTACAGCCGCCTTCTTGCTGCTTTGGACCTTGCAACCATGGAGAATTGAGGCTCATTCACTAGTCTGTGCCAGACAGAGGGGTTTGCAGCACACTGCTGGCTCAAATTTTTGCTACTTAAGACTAAAGTTTTGATTAATTTAGGAAGTAAACAATTTCTTTTATATATATTATTAAACTTAACACCAAAGTGTGCATATAACATGCAAGCAGCCATTCCGACCCACTAGAAACTTGTTAAACTGCAAGATCTGGAGACTTCTTAGGTCAAACAGTTAACTAGTCCATCTCAGTAGCCAGTACAGACACTAAAAATGATGGCAAGTTTCAGTAGCCCCTTTGTATTCTTCTCGAAGGATTAATGGAAACTGCTTTTTTGCTTATGAATAGCTCCCACATCTTTCAAGATTGTTAAGAAGCGTACAGCTTTTTTTTCTTTCTCCCATCTCCCTCCCTATTCTAGCAAGCACACATACACCGGGCTGAGCAAGGGGCTATCTCCGAATCTGTGGTGCGGTATCAAGTTGCAGTGAGCTTGCAGCTTGGCTGCGAGTTCAAGCTGGAACCAGATGACTTACTTCACTAAAGTTTCTCATGACATCTCGGTAATTAATGTCCCAGATCTCACTCCATCTCCTCTCTGAGGAGAGCAGCTCTTATTTAATTGCCTCATAATGTATACTCAAAATGAATACTTGCCTAATTGTGCCTAGACAGATGCTTGGATGAAAGCCTGTGAGAAAGCATATAGGCTCTAACACTGAATAGAGTCTCACAAAGCACAATGAAGCAGAAACTTATAACTCTTTGTTGCTCTCTAATCCCACCAAAACAACAAACTTGAATTTTTAAGATACTCTATAGTAACTAATTCAGAATGAAAATTTGCTATACACTGTTTCCTCACCCCTTCAGCTATACAGAATAAGATCTTGATGAGGATTTCTTTAATGCAACAACTTAAATAGGAAAGGATAAATTTTTGAAGCACATTGTGATGCTGGAACTGTGCTACTGCATTTTGTGGAGTAGCATTGTCAAAATCTCATGACAGTCTGTGCATGGACACTGTAAAATGCACACAGATCCATGTCTTCACCTGTATCTTGGTAGGAGCTACCCTGTACATCCTGTTCTGTGCATAGGCAGTCAAGCAGCAGTGCAATGGACACACCAGCAGAGCCTCATATGAAAAGCCAAGGTTGATTCTGATATTACTTACTACCTCACTATTCGTGTTCTCTCTGAGATTTCAGGTGGTGCTTTCAGAGATACATAAGAAACCTGAAGCCATCAGAAACTCTAGGATAAGCAACTATTATAATTCAACCTGCTGCCTTTGGAAGGTTATAACAAGCCAGTAAAGGAGTAAAGGCCCTAAGTGAGGTAATTCACTAACAACATTTGATGTCTGCAGCAACACTGATGTTCCATCAATAACCTGTGCCACCAGTGTGGCCACAATGTGCAAATAAAGAATTTATCCATGGAAATTACTCTGTAAATGAAAACCTTGTGTACACAAAGGGTTACATTTAAGTATGCGGCATTCAGTGGCATTGAAAATTACTCAAAAGTGGGACTTGCCATCACTGGTTCTAAGTATTACCCAGGCTCAGAGACTCAAGACCTTCTTCCAGTCAATAGGTTATAAGACTCACTATTTCTAGCTATCTTAATTTGTTCAAATTGCTAATGCTGCTTCCAAAGGGTCCTTCTGGACTGACTTTTCTCTGTCTTTAAGATAGGACCTTCCATCAGTCATACTCAAAATATAGACACAAGTCCAACCCTTCCCCCTGCTCTATTAGTTTTGCCGTTGTGGGCACAAACTTTTGTTAAAACAGGAAATTTAAAATGCAACATCAGGCTAAACACCATGATTAGTTGTTCATTATTTACTGTTTGTAGCCGAGTAAGAAAAAGAAATATTTACAGTTTCAGTGGAATTCTTTGAATACTGTTTCCTAACAGAACAACTATATTTTTCACTTAAAAAAATGTTTTTTACTTGCTTGCTTACTTTTGGGGGGAGCTTGTTACATTAGATACCAATAAAATTGCTCTTTAAGCTAAAACAAAATTTGATTTTTCATTTTACTGGAAATATCAAAATATGTCCAGGTCTGCTCAATCCCCCCAAAAAATTGATGCAGCAGCTTCTCAGGCCAGCTGCAGAAATGAAAGTCAACCATTCTCACAGTTCTTCACAGCAGAACTCAACCCAAATTGCAATTCCATCTCACAGCCATGTGTCCTATCGGGAGACTGCAGGACACACACACAGAATTATAAGATTGCCCTAGCTGATCCCTTCACATCACTAGTTCAGCACAGCAGATGCTGAATCACAAAAATGGACAGAGTTTGGTTGTACTGTTCCAAGTCTACAACAACAGAGAAGTACAGACAACAGGAAAATACAGACTCAGCCCAAGGCTTGATACATGGCCCAGATTCAGATTTTGACTGTTGACACACTTAAAAACCCTGCTGAAGTCGAGACACGACGTGCCCAAATTGCCACAGGACAAATTGCCACAGTTTAGGGTGCTGCTACAGAGCAGAAATCAAACTCCATTGAACTGAAAACATTAATAAACGTCATAAAAAAATCTAATAAGTTTGTTGGTTTTTTTTCTTTTTATGCTGCATGAAAATCATTCAAATTCCCATATCATACAGTTGAAATAAATCCACTGAAAGGTAAGGTTTTTTTAGCATGCCCTTGGTAACTTTTCAAGGAATAAAGTCTGTGCCTAATATTTAACAAGAAAACAAAACTAC
This sequence comes from Chauna torquata, assembly GCA_013399475.1. Lineage (NCBI taxonomy): Eukaryota > Metazoa > Chordata > Aves > Anseriformes > Anhimidae > Chauna > Chauna torquata. Next base: position 122,810 of record VXAL01016045.1, on the reverse strand, counting down.
TTGGCAAAGTAGCCTTTTAAAAATGGAGTAAAACACATAAATTAAAAGATTTGTTGGTCATTCAAAAGGCAGAAATATTATCCTGTCTGCAGTCTCTTATGAGATACTACATGTGTTGTTCTGGGAGTCAAACGAATTTAAAGAACAAAGTGTGTAACTTCATTTACTTTAAAATATAGTTCATGTAGAGTACATAAGTATTATATACTTATTGTGATGTTAAATGCAAGAAATGAGCTGTTGCTGTAACCTCGAAAGATTGGGAGGGAGAGGGTTCTCCCCTCCCCACCCCCCCCCGGAAATGAGCATTCAGACAGACATTTCTATTGTAGTTGCTTCTACATACACTGGGAGTTCACAAGAAAACCCCAACCACTCCCTCAGCAAGAAATTCAAAACAATATATGAATACCCAAACTATACTTCCTAAATATTAACATCTTGATGTGGACAAAAACATGCTGAGCAACATGGACAGGAGAACACAGATGCTTTTATTTCTGAAAATGGAGGATATATTTGATGCTGACTCCATAATGGTGGTTTGTCTCTGTTCTGCCTTTATCCCAGCATCAGATCACCATATCTTCAAAAAACTGGTTTTGAAAAGGTTTCTTTAAAGAAAATGACATGACTGGGAGAGAGGCCCTTCCAGATCAAACCAGTTTAGATGGGTTTTATTTTTTCTCCAGAACAGTTTAATTTTAGAGCTTTGTCCGAAAAGTCAATTCCCTATAGGAATTTCTCTATTGGAAAAAATATTTTGTTCTATAAAGCTTTAGAATAACGTGGAACAAGAAAACCTCACATCTCTATAATGGCAGCTTGTCAAAGAAGATATTGCTAGCAACCATTACAGGAAAAGAAGAGAAAGGAAAATTTTAAATGTGGTGATGAAATCTTGGTCCTAATGATACGCCTGGAAAGCTGCACGTGGCATGCCAGAATGCTATCTTAGGTCACCATAAAGGCACGTGAAATTTTAATGTCACTTTCCCCAACAGTGATTATGATTTTGGCTCTGTTTTCATTAAAAACACTATTTCGTATGAAATTTATGCTTCTTCAAGCAAAATAAAAATATTGGACTTTATTTCAAGTTAGCTATCACACAGACTCACAGAATAATAGAGTGGTTGAGGTTAGAAGGGACCTCTGGAGACCATCTTGTCCAACCCCCTGCTCAAGCAGGGTCCTCTAGAGCACATTGCACATCACTTTTTAAGAAACAAAGAAAAACAAATTTTTAATCTCACAGCAAGTAGCAGGAATTGTAATGTTGTGCATGTTAAAAAATGCTGTTGCATAGTAAATTACTACAAGCATGCTAACCTTGCCAATTAGGAAACAGAAATCTCCTCTAGGATAAATAAGAAAGATTTTGCAAAGCTGCTGACTTTTTGTAGCTTACCTCTGTATCAGAACTAAGCTTCTCAGTCTTTTATGATGTTAAGTCTTATCATAGAGGGATGTGTGTTAGAGAGGGCTGTTATTTTTTAAGTTAGTTCCCTGGAAGTAGATTTTTCAGATCATTTAAACTATCTAAACTCTGATCTAAACTTTGACTGAGGTTCCTCCATTCTGAAGTTCTCTAAAAGGACTGAGAAGTTTAAAGGCTTTTAGTTAAAAAGATAGCCTAGACATGCTGGCCATTTTCTCACTTTTTCTCTCTCCTGAAGCATGTCACTTCTGCCAGCTTTCTTCCCCACAACAAGAGCTTCTTCTTCCTTTTACTTGATATGTGCTGTTGAAATTGGTGAGCTGCTAGGGAAGCCATGGAGGAACTCTGCACTCAAACCCTCAAATAAATCAGGAGAAATTCCAGTGCCTTGATTTGAAATGCACCTCCAGTAGAAAACCAGCAGGACTGCCCAGGAGTTTGGGAACTTCAGAAATATATCGCAACATGAAATAAATGCAACTAGATACTGAGGCGGCTTCAAGTCACTGAAGAGAGTAGAACTGAAGACTTTATAGTTGCTGTTGTTCTGGCACCATTTCTCTGCTAAACTAAACTATCTACAGCGCACAGTTGTGAGCTGCAGACATTACAGATCCCTAAAGATCTTCCTTAATATAAAATTCCACTGCACACACAAATCATTTGTTTCACAACATAGATACTCCAGCACAACTCAGTCTGGGACATTCTACAAATTTTGCTTTATTTTCCACTTTAAAATATTTAATTTGGAAATTCTTGTAATCTTTCCCCACTTTTTTCCTCATTCAGCTCTGACTTTTATGCACACTTGGGCAATACCCCTATCTTTTGCTGATAGTCTGTACATTTTGCAAAAAACAAATGCCTCCTGACCCTGATGTGCAGAGACTTTGCAACCAGCATCTATGGGCTGCCACAACCAACTGGGATTTCTATGAGACATTAACACAGTACAAAACCTGTACACTGATCCCCTTTTTTCATCATAACAGAGTTTTGAAATAAGTCTACCTAAAATAAATATATCTGTCTTCACACTACATAAAAAGTTATTATTTCATTCAGAAAGTGACTTTTCCTTTCTTCAGACTTTGAAAATGCTTATAATGTTGCATATACCACAGCACTCTAATACTGATGGCATAAAACAACAAAATAAATACTGTGAGCAAACTGTGAGCAAAACTATTATTTTATGTTTACTGTTAAATATATATGTAATGTTTCAACAGATACTTTTTCACAGGAAACACCAGACAAGGTCCAGATATAACTGTAACAGAAGAAGAGGCTACATTATAAATGCACTGCATTTGGCTATTTTCAAGACAATCTTCAAACAAGTAACTCAATAATGGCAGAAAGAGCCAGAAGACAAAAAAAAAACAATGATAAATAAAGGCAAAATGATTTCAATTTGTTGAGATGAGAGAACAGCATGAAGAATTTCAGAGGATTTGAGAAAGCTACAGCTATACATCAACCTGGCAGATGAAAGACATGCAAAACAATATGTATTGCAAGAAATAATGTCTTCTACAGTAAGAAAACCATTCATAAAAAATGCTAGTGACACTATGTGCAAGTATCTTTTGAAATGTGCAGGGACAGGTGTGGGTTTTTAAGGATATATAAAGCACATGTGCATAAAATAATACCAAAGGGATTATAGAGTCACTCAGTAAATCAGTGGGGTACTTGTCTACAACTCTGGCTACTGTTAAAGAGATGCTGTAACAATAGAAGGGTCTCAAAAGAATGGCATAACAACATGAAAAGACTTCCATAAGGAAAAAAAAAAAGAGAAAATATTTGGTTGTTCACAGACGATACTCAGAAGAGGAGAAATGATATCCACCTTTCAAAACTACAGTGACGGAGAAAGTCACTGCTTTGTGATTTTTCAAAATAATTACAAAAATGATATACTATTCAATGACCAAACTGTAGCTAATTGAAAGCTAAAACATAGTACTTTAAGCAAGAAAATAATAAAGCTGTAAAATTCATTGTCACAAAGTATCATTGCAGCCCAAAACATACTGCAGGTCCAAAATGCATAGAACTTTCTATAAATATTATAACCACCTCTGTGGATATGCAAGAGTTTAAGAGTTCTACACCCCAGCCTCCACAAGGCCTACAACATCATTTGCAGCTTGAGTTAACTGAAGAAAAAATGCCATTACTGGAATTTCTCACTGTTCAATTGAATCACCTGACAGTGACCTCATCAGCAACAGGTCAGCAGCAACCAGCTACATGTAAGCTGCCACCACCCCACTGATTTGTGGCCAATGATAAGGATGAAGCTGCTAACTGCATTCTCGGGGTATTGCCCATGTCCCTACTTTTACAAGAAAAATTATTAACTGGTACCATGCAATATCATCCTGCACAGGTTGGTCCACAGCATCTCTCTTCAGCCCTGCCCAACCACCAGCTCCCACCACAGCCCATGCCACACTACAGACATAGCCCGATGCAGCCACTGCTGTTCTTGTCTACCTCTATTTTCCAACAAGTGCTACATGCACTGAATTAATACTTAAGCGTTTTCACTGTATGTATCTTTACTTGTGCAGCTACAAATCATGGCTCTGAATCAGAACCGCTTTTACCACATTTTTGATTTGGTACACAGCTAATTCTGTATCCCTACATGAACAACATAGGCACTTAAGGTTAGAAGGATGCTTAAGAACACAGCTGAACCCAGGTCTTCTTCATTATAATTTTCCAGGCAAAATGTTACATATTTATTACACATTAGATCGAATACGGTAATGGGAACATCTATCTTCTGGGTTAGAACTGAAGATAGTAAGTATTGATGCTCAACATTCACCACAGCCAAGTGAATAATATAAAATGAGCACTGTACGTGGAAATAAATTTGAGTAATAAAATTGTTAGATTAATCAATTCCTCCTCATTTTATGTTTATGAATTAGCAAGTGCCCAGATTTTAAGATCTACAGTTATACTATATATATATATATATTTTTATCTTCTTTATATATATATAACTGAAGATTGTTTACAGTCATGTTGTTTGACTCTTTGGAAAATCAGTACTAAAATCTAAGCCACATTCATTTTACTGGATATGCATACTACATGATATTACATATCACTAGTGGAAAGTTCTGCTAAAAGTATATTCCAGAAATTTGACCCTAGAAACCCTTCTTTATACATTCATATGTTACTTTTTGGCAAGATTACTTGCCAATGTATTTACACAGCAGAAAAGTTGAGCAAATGAGCACAATACATGCTCAAAGAAAATTCATTTTCCACTAAAGCAAACACACCAGAGAAAATGCTGCAGTATTCACCCACATGATATTGAGCTGTCACCAAAACTGCGTAATTGCGCTAGGTCTTGTCCAAGTTACCTCCCATTGGGAAATGCATCTTTCCATACTAATGAAGTTCAACACAAAGTGTAACTTAGGTATTTGCATGTTAATGGAGCTTGCGCATGAGACTGTTTATTCAGCATGTGAGAAATACTGAAAAGAAGGTGTTAACAGAAACCTTTAGCCGGAATAAGACAGGGTTAATTAGGACATATGGAATGGCATCTGAGTAACAAGAGACATTAACATTAACCCTGTTTATCCAGCTGTAGCAGGACAAGGGAGGGTGTGGGGAAAATCCTTTCTTTGACTTACACAAAGGCCTTTTCTGCAATGGTACTCAAGGGCAATATTTTCCCACTGGCACAGCTCCACCAGTGGCTGGGGCATTTGTATGAATAAGGTGAAGAGAATCCATCAGTCCTTTCATCCCTTGTCTAACTCCATCCAAAAATTAAGAGAAAGTGGAAATGCTGCTGCTGGGCAGAAATGCATCATTCAGGGTGGAACAGCTTTATCTATAAAAGCAGTAGCAAGACATTTTTAGCAAAACAATTTGATATAGGGGCCAAATCTATCAATATATGACCTGATCTTTACAAACAAGTTCAACTTTAAAGCACTTGAGTGGACTTCATGGACTTTCGAGGGCTCTAGTTAAGAGCATCCATCCACACGTGGACCTTCTAGGAGGTTAGGGACAAGATATCTGGATTCTAGGAGATCAGGGACAAAACAAATGCCAAAGTGAGCGGAACAGGCAAAATACAATGAAAAGGAGGACGTGTGAGTCTTGTGGCAGAGTGTATTACCGTTTTATATCTATATGTATATTTTTTAGACACCTTGATATATTTTTGTTCCGGGATAGGATATAAAAAGAGCTTTTTCTTTCCTTTTAAGTAGACTGTGCCAGGTGACTTTTTGCTTGTTTGATTTTTTTTTTTTTCCCCTGATTATTTAAGTAGTCCATTCCTTGATAATTCGCGTGGATAATGATTTCTTCCCAGGATCATAGAAGGAACATTTAGCAAGTTTCTCTACTAGCATAATTCTTAGATGTTGCAGCCTTATTTTCTCACAAATTTATAATTGATTACTACAATCAAGGCAAGAATGGAGGAGTTGGTCTCTCCTTAGCCTGGTATTTCATACTTGTGTTTCAGATCTGAAACAGGCTTTTTTTGTGCCATAAATCTTGTGGGGTTTTTTGTTTGTTTGTTTTTCTTGTTTTTTGCTTTTGTTTTAATATTACTCCAGCTGGTGTAACAAAGGCTACAGCTCCTCCCTACAAAGTTTTAATTTCTCATCCTAGACCTTCATACCCACAACAAAACTATTACTAATATTACTAACATATTTCAAGGCAGATTTTTAAATGCAGTTCAAGTTCCTGATTCTTACAGAATATGGATGCTTAGCTTATCTTTTGTGCATCTGAAAAGACTCTCTTTTTAAAAAAGTAGGTTCTAGTTTCTCTTGCCTTTTTTTTCCTGCTATGTGCCAATAAATGTGTATTTTATTCAGTCTAAGCAGAACTGCATTTGACTGATTGATAAGAAGCCTTTGCTTGCTCAGCAGCAACATATCTGTCATTCTGAAGGAAGCAAAAAGACAGAAGTGACAGCTAGCATGCAGGACGAGGTTGTCAAGAAAGCTGCTCTCTTCTTTGAGCACAATGCTACTAAAACATAAAAGTAAAAGAAAAAAAATGATTGAACTAAAGCATCAAACAGTCCAAGCACCTCTCTTCTTGGCATAGAAGTAACTGCTGCTTAGCCTCATGTCAAAAAATTAACAACAGAGTCCTGTTAGGAATGAATTACGTGGTGATCATATTGCTCCTGACACTGCATTGCACAATGAGAGGTTACAGGGCACTGCACTATGATGCAAAGACTGACCGTGGTGCCATCCATCAGGAATACTGCTATTATCACTGCACAGAATATTTTCTGGGCTCAAGTCCATTGAAACTTAACTGTTCTGGACAAGACTGGAATCACATTTCCGCTGGAGAAACCAACATGACAATGAATTGTTACTGTTATTATTGTGATCATTATATCAGTAGATGCAACACAGAACAGAGAGAATCAGAGGCTGAAGTGTGGAAAAGAAAGTCTCTCCATTGCTGAAAATTGGCTCTGTTTCATGGTGGGTAGGATGAAAGACACACTAATGGAATAGAATAACGAAAAGAAATAAGGTTCAGCCAAACTCCCACGAACGCACTGCTGCTTATGCAAAACAGACCGAAAGCTGTCTTCAGCACGGTACTACCTACCAGTTACTGTTTGCATGGCAACTACTTCAGAGGAACCAGAAGTCCCACTCTTTTTAGAAAGCCTTCTGTTCTTCTAAGAATGAAAGGCATCTGTCATATGCTTCTCATGATGGTGGGTGCCTCCACTTATTGCCGACAGTAGAACAAAGGAGGCATTTTGCGCTGAGAATGAAGCAACAATAAACTTGCTCCCATTTCTTCCTCTGTGAGGGAGCATGTTTCTTTTTGATCTAACGAGCATAACACCAACATGAGCAAACCTCGCTCAAAACTTCTGCAACCCTAAGGCGTGTGACTACTTGAACATCAAGAATTATAACAACATTTGTGGAGAGCTCATAACTTCAGGACTGTTGTGATTTATTGGCAGCACTGACAGTGGCCTGGGTTGCTTGCCATGATACAGGCCAGTTGCACTCATGATAGATTGAGGTCACAGAGGGGGAGTGAAATAGGTCCTGTCATATATCCTTCATCAGGTTTTCATTTGTCTGTGAGTTAGGGTTGTGGTAGCAGTGGGAAAAGGGTCTCATCTGAATGTTTATTTTTCTAGCCTGAAGGGTTCTGTTCATTAAACATGCATATGTTTGATACCTGAAAAAGAGACATCAACATGAGGGATTTGTGACTCAACTCACTGACCTGTACTGCCAGTCAAATTGCATAAGTAAAATGAAGAGCTTAGGAGGAAGAAGAGAAAGAGAAAGAAGAGAAAGAAGAGAAAGAGAAAGGAATAATGAAAACAGTGTACAACCAGCCAAAGTTCCAGCACTAGAGCTCAGGACTTGCAAACAACCAGTAGACGCAACCAGTTTCTCTGCAGTAGCCAACATCAGTTTCGCATTTCACACATTTACCAGTGTGTGTGATGAATTTTCTGCACTGGAGGCAGAAGCACTGGCAGCTGCAGCCAATGGAGAGGTGCTGTTAGCTCCCAGTGTTAGGCATGCTGTTGTTTTTGCTGAGACAAGCCCTCAGTCTGCACACTGGAGTTGCAATTACTGAAAGAATCCCTTCTGACAGCACTTACAGCCAGAGAATAACGGCTAAAATATCAGCTCATGTCTACCATTTATCTGTGTGGCTTTGTTTCTTCTTAGGCCTCTGTCAGGATAATTGATGAGAGCTCATTAAAACCAGTCCCCTTTCCATACATCTCTAATAACATCTCAGTGCTCCTCACAGCCAGGTGTGCTTCACTAAATGTTAATGATTTGAACTGAGACTAAGAATAGAAGATGGTGATCTCACATTAGCACCTTCTGACACAGGCGTGACACGGTGAAGCTGCACCACTCTTCTACTCTTCTCACTGGTGGTATCCATACTTTCATGCACTTTCTGCAGTATAATGGACATTTCCTTAAAGGACTTCACAGATTGTTGTTAATGCTTTTGTGTTAGTGACCAACACCCCGCCAATAGTTTACCAAGACACCAGAGCCCCTGAGGAGCAGGGGGTCTCTTCGCGCTTGCATGGAGGCAAATCTAGAGCAGCTCTGCTGAAATCAGCTGAGCTTCAGTGGTGTATGTGGAGGTATCACACTCCAGCTCAGGGGTTTCTTTTGCTACATGATTAGGCAACCAGGGAACTATGAAAAAAAAAAAAAGACGGCTATATATAGGAATCCTTAAGTTATTGAAGGAGCTAACAAGGCCTGAACCTGCTCTCATTTGAATTTTAACAGATAAACAAGAAGGAAAAGAATGACACACTGCTTAAACATATGCTTCCAATTTTCTCAGAACTATTAAATGGAAAATACTGCTCTGTCTTTAACCATTTTCATATTTACTCTGCAATATTTAAGGTTAGAGGTGGGTCATGTTTCTGTGGCAACTATTGTGGAAAGAAAAACTCATTCTGCTGTAGTCTTATGTTAATTAAAATCCATAGGAAAAATAAACAACACATTTTAGATATTTTTTTCAGATTCAGGATTGATTAAGTCGTCATGGTCAGCAGTAATCTACAAAACAAAAGAAAGACAAATAAGGAGACCCTCAAAGCAAATTACCTTTCTTAGTTTCCTTATTACATGAGAAACATGTGTTAGAAGATTTTTTTGTATTTAAGACTTAACCAGAATGGATATCCAAGAATTACCATGCAAGGTAGACAGCTTCAAGTTTCTTGTCTGTTAGGTAAAGAAATTAACTTATAACTACATATTCAAAAATCTGCCCTTCTTTATTTTAGGGAAGTAAAAATTTCTGCTAAGCAGTCTGTTTTTTTCTGACTTGGGTTTTTTTTTTTTTTTTCCCTCATTGAAGCAAATGAAAATCACATGCTACGATGTAAACTCACCGTATTTTGTCCAACATCAATAGCATTTCAATCCTTCTAACGGATGGCCTGATTTCCAGGAGAAGTAAAACACTGACATTTCTCTTTTGGTTCCTCAACTACTTCTATCATCTACTCACCTGCTCATAGTCACATTTTCCATATCTCTAATTTTAAAACAGACAGTTCTGGATGATAGATTTACACCTCATGTAACTCTGTGGATTAACTCTAATGGATACCAGAAATACCAGTGAGCAGAGAGAATCAAACTATAGTTGAAGCTACTAATTAAGGATCTTTCCTGATTCATTTTTACAAATGCATACACTAAATCAGATGAAATTTGTGAAATTATGTTCAAAAATGTATGTTTCTTTATTTCTGAGAATTTAGCACTCAGCAACAGATCCATACAAGCCTCATTACTCTCTTATGTACACAAATAATCTAGCTGGAGGCCCGTAGCTAGAGGTGTCCCCCAGGGGTCAGTACTGGGTCCAGTGCTGTTTAACCTATTCACCAACGACCTGGACGATGGAACAGAGTGGGCCCTCAGCAGGTTTGCTGATGACACAAAGCTCGGAGGAGTGGCTGATACCCCAGAGGGCTGTGCTGCCATTCAGAGGGACCTCGACAAGCTGGAGGGTTGGGCCAAGAGGAACCTCATGAAGTTCAACAGGGGCAAGTGCAGGGTCCTGCAGCTGGGGAGGAATAACCCCAAGCACCAGTACAGGCTGGGGGGTGACCTGCTGGAGTGCAGCTCTGCAGAGAGGGACCCGGCGGTCCTGGTGGGCAGCAGGCTGACCATGAGTCAGCAACGTGCCCTTGTGGCCAAGAAGGCCAACGGGATCCTGGGGTGCATTCGGAAGAGTGTTGCCAGCAGGTCAAGGGAGGTGATCCTCCCCCTGTGTTCAGCCCTGGGGAGGCCATGCCTGGAGTATTGTGTCCAGTTCTGGGCTCCCCAGTACAGGAGGGACATCGAACTACTGGAGCGAGTTCAGAGGAGGGCTACTAAGATGATTAGAGGACTGGAGCACCTGTCGTACAAGGACAGGCTGAGGGAGCTGGGCCTGTTTAGCCTGGAAAAGAGAAGACTGAGGGGAGACCTCATTAATGTATATTAATTCTCAGCATATTCTCAGTTGTGCCCAGCGACAGGACAAGAGGCAATGGACACAAACTGAAACACAGGAGGCTCTGGCTCAACATGAGGGGGCACTTCTTTACTGTGAGGGTGACAGAGCACTGGAACAGGTTGCCCAGAGAGGTTGTGGAGTCTCCTTCTCTGGAGACATTCAAAGCCCGCCTGGATGCCATCCTGCACAATGTGCTCTAGGTGATCCTGCTCAGCAGGGGGGTTGGGCTAGATGATCTTCAGAGGTCCCTTCCAACCCTGCCCATTCTGTGATTCTGTGATTCTGTGAAATGCCCCTGAACAATTTGCCATGCTAAGGAATTCTGGAACCTATTGTAGTTCATAGCTATTTGGACCTATGTGATTTAATGTCTGTAGTTCAGGTTAGTTTAATCCTCATGCAATGATATCAGCAGTTATTATATCAGGTTTCATCGTTTCCACACACCCGTGCTTAGGAAGCCTCTTCTTGCTCTATTCAGTCAGGACTAGTCTTCAGATCCCGAGAAAAGAGCTACATCCTGCTAAAGGGAAAATTGAGCATACCCCTCAGATTTTCACACAGATCTATGAAAGGCATAAGCTTTAGTGGATAAAAAAGCAGCCTAATTTTTAATATCTACCTAATTTTTAACTCTCGACTCCATTATCAATTAAAAGAGAACACAGAGAACATCATGAGAGTGAATTTTGCCTTTGATCTACTCTTCCTGGGAGTCTTTTCCCTTTCTTTTGAAAGTGTCCTTTGAGACTAGGAGATCTATCATGTACCATATACCAAACGGTAAACTCAGTACTGATGTCAGTCAGGAAAAATCTAAACAGTAACTGGCAATTAGGTACAAGGAGCTACCCACTTTGCAATGCAGGATAGCAAGATGTCTAAGTGTGGTAGCTTTGCATCAGATATTTCATTCATTTCTTATTTCCTGAAGTAGGTGATCATCAGTTTTCAATGGCTTGTTTTGACCTTATTCAGTGAAAATGAGGTGCTATTTCTGGCATGGTTATGAACCTACTGTTTAGTCCTAAAAGTTTTGCAAGAAAAGGGATAATAAATAGTTATTCACTTCCACTGAATAGCTTTGTAGATTATGTGCTGAGGGCAGTAACAGCTGCTTCTCGTTACCAAAAAGGCCTCCTACCATGTGTACTGCTAGCACACTGAGCTAAGGTCAAGCCGAGTAGCAGGTTTTTTTCCCCAGTATTGTTTAAAAGCTTTTAAATAAAACCATATTTGAAATACAGTCACCTCTGGTAACTGTGATTTTCAAAACCGGAGTCAGAAGAGCTATAAGGCTTTTAAAAATCATTCTGATTTGGAAGGCTTTTCCTTCTCTGCATTGTAGCACTGGGCTATCTATCTCTTTGCTACTAAACTCAAGATATGTTTGAGCAGTTCTTGACGCACTTATTAATCTCTGCTGTACTTTTTCACTCTACACTGCATTATCTACACGAGAGCAGTATCATTACCTAAACTGGAAATTGTTCTGAAAACTTAGTGCTATTTTTTCCTGCAATGTGTTAACACACCTGTTCCTACCTATGTGAAGGGCATGCTAAGCTCTACAGGGCAAAGCCCAGGGACATGGCAGAAGACCCCGCCTGGCTTGGCTTGTGCCCCCAGTGTTGAAATCACTGCCTTTCTTTTCCCTTCCCTGTGATGCTGAAATGGGGCTCCTTTCCCCTGTGAGGGAACACCTTGATAAAGAGCACCTCACAGACTACTCTGATTGAACACTTGCCAATTAAACAAGAAAGCAGGGTACGAGTGGGGAGAGTCATGGTGTGTGTGTTGTTCTGCACCCCTCCCTGGGCCCAGAGGAGGCCAAATTCAAAAAGGAGGAGGTGGACTTCCTCAGAAAGCAGGGCCAACCCAAAAACAACACAGAGAAGAGCAGAGAAGGTCAATGGCTTTGTTCCAAAACTGTCCTCTCACCACTACATTTCTGTAGCTGGATGGTTGGAGAAGGGATTGGCACCCACCTGAGCTTTCCCCAAGCCATGGCAGCTCGCTAGGGGGTTGCTGTAGCTGGTTGGTGAGATTGTGCAACCGGCTGGTACTAAGAACCACCGTCCTGAGGGTGTTCATTTTTTTCCCCTTTAATTTGAAAGGAAAATGTGAAAAGAAAGCAACCCATTGCACTACCTATGACAGAAAGCCAAATCTGTTTGTACAAAGAGGAAAAACAAAATCTGAAGCCACAACTTTGCTGTGGTTTCTAATGGTAGGTTTGTTTGTTTGTTTGTTTGTTTCCAGAGGCTGCTAAAGAGTGCATGAGCAAGCAGAGGTTCCTAACAAAAAGAAAGTGCCAGTTAGTACTACTGCCTTATAACCTGTGACATACTTCTTCCTAGGTCTGAATGTTCTAATTACAGATAAGGTAATGTACACAGTGGCACTTTTTTTTTGCCAGTTGTTCCCAGTTGGATCTCAAATGGGAGTAAGGAACAACAATTTGTACTGCTAAAACAGCAAACATTTAGATCTAATCGTGACCACCACCTGATCCCACCATGGTGTCGCATTTCTGCGGAAAAAATAACCAGAGATCATCACAAACATTTTTCACCCCTTATTTTCCTACATTTCATTTTCCATAATGCCAAGCCTTCCACCCTGCCCCAAAGCTACATAATTAGTGGCATAAAGCTGTAAAAAGTAGATTAATTTTATGAAGTATATGCCCCAGTATTTCTTTCTAGATTACTAGATCTTTTATATTTAATCAAAGCCGACTTGGAATTTATTGGCAGAATTGACATCTGCTCCAAGAGTTGACTACAGTAGAGACAGGGATGCATTTGCCTCTATCCATGCAGGCATTCAAAAGGGAACAACCTTCACCCTCGGAGAGCTCTGTTCCCAGCAAAGTCATGCATTTTGTGTTCAGTCTTACACAGCTCAGTGCTTTTGATGAAAACTATGACCAAAAAAAAAAAAAAAAAGAACAACTTTCACAGTGTGAAGAAACCTAACCTAGATGCTGATGATGCCACAGCAGCTGGCACCAAGTCTCACTGCCAGCTGCCTGGCATCTGTCACATGCTGAATTGCCATAGCATCCTCACACAACAGAAACAGAAAAATAGAGACGATTCCTTTTACGTAATGAGGTTCTCAAGACATTTGCAGTTCCAATAACTTATACAGAACTTTCAGTGGTTATCAGCATGCTTTTCATTTGAGTCCAAACTGTTCTAAATACAGCCCCAAATGTTTTAGCTCACTCAGCCATGACTAGGCTGGAAAATTATCATAAAGGATTGGACACCGAACAAAGGAAAGAAATACGGTAATATGTTCTGCTAAAACAAATGGATTTTTATGGAACCTAGAAAAAAAGAAAACCATGCCATGTCAGGGAAGATCTCTTAGCAAGTCAGAGTTTGGAGCGAATGCAAACAACAAAGTGAAGGTGACTTAGAGCAGTCATGTTTTTTAACACTATGAAATTTTTTTTAAACAAGAGCTGAACAAAGAAGAGGACATTCCATTCTGGTCAACAAATCTTGTTTATGATAGCCCTAACCCTAATGAAAAAAATATGTAATGTATTGTTTTTAATTGCAGAACTCAAGATGACTTTAAAGTTCTCTGGTATTGGTTTGATAGTAATCATTGTAAATCCCTATCATTCATCTTTGCCATTAGCTTTAACATGAAAAAGTACCACAGATGGAAAGATGCACCAAAATCTCTGGCCTTCAAAGTAGACTATAGCAGAAAACAGCCTCTTGTAGGACACTGAAGTGACCTCATTATGTTCCTTGGCCTCTGCTCAGCTTTTGACACCATTCATCTCCCAGCATCACTTACCTACTTCCTTGGCTTCACCAGCAAGCAGGGTCCTATGGTGCACACGGCTACAGAGCAGTCACCTAGACAGCAGTCAGCAGCATTAAGGACAGACCAGAAAAATGCCAGTGGTAATTTGGTGGTTGGTGGGAAAAGCTAATAAATGAATAAAAAGCAGATAGACACTAGGATTAAGCAAGGGGTTCTTTAGATAAAACCTTAACTGATGACTGTATCCAATCCCAAATAAGGATGACAATGCAGGGGGTAGGTTTCATGTTATGTAATTGCAGAATTAGATGTTGCAGAATACCTAACAGATAGTTTCTGTAATACTTTCTGTTCTGTCTTCAACCATGGAGGATGTTATGTAATTCCTACTTTTAAAACAAAATATTAATAACATAATTGGCAAAATAACTGAGTTCTTTAAGTAATAGAGAATTACTTTATAGAAAATTCTGAACACTGATGAGATTTCAAAGGTTTAGTAAAAAAGGAATATTGTGTTAAAAGTTAATAAGCATACCATGGGAAATTGTAGCTCAGTTAGCATGATTCTGATCTAAACAAAATATTTGAAAGGCTGATATAGGAGGCATTCACTTAGAAAATGGCAGTGTAATTCATGCCAATCACTTGATTACATGGGAAACGTGTCTTGCTAGAAAAAAAAATAAAAATAAAAATATCTATTTCTTTAAATAAGATTAGAAGTATGACTGATAAAGTTAAATGTATTTGCATGATACACTACAGCAGCTGAGTTACTGATCCCTACTCAGTACACAAAAAACTTTTATGTACAAGGGTTTACTTTACAGTAACCACAACTTTACAGCAGCCATAGCAATAGTTTTCAAGTGGTTTTGCCGCTTTTCTCTCAACAGCTAGGTATCTTCCTTTATATTATCATTTAGCATTTCTCTCCATTCTGCAAGAGTGTGTTACAGAACTCAGAACTCAGTATTTCTGATGACAAAGGCTTGCGAAGAATAAAAATCACAGACTATTCTGAATTTCTCCCATGTAATTTATACCGACTCTGAAACTACTTTGTTACCAGAGTAGTGTAAAGGCTTCTTCACATAAAAGAGAACCCAGCCAAAAAAATGATTATGTGTTACTGGTGTTGATTTTAACACTCTTTGGCTTAAAATGTAAGTTTCTTCTCCTAGCACTACAACCAAAAATTTGCAAATTCTTGAACACAGTTTGCAACTCTTTTGTATCAACAGTTCTTAACTGCAGCCATCATCGTTATCTCCGAGAGAGGAAAGACAATAACTTTTGTATTTGAAAAATGCTTCAGTACAATGATCCATATCTCAACAGAGGAGGTTTGAAAATCTAAGAAGAGAAAACACAAAAAGAAGATGCCATAGAGTCATTATAAGCCACTCAGTCATGCAGAGGAAACTGGCAGCAGACAGGTCATTGATGTGAGGAGACATGGGGAGAAAATGAAAATGATTTAAGTTGTAAAAGTTGCTTTTACACTATTTATATTTTCATAAAAGTAAAGAGGGGAGCAGTTTCTTATCAGCCCTTCTGCAAAGGCTGAATACTATTTAATGCAGCAGGAGATAAACATCAATATACAAGGCACAGCAAATGTGACAACAAATTTGGAAAATACTGAAGGATCGTTTGTAATGGAAAATTTGAAAATGAAACCTTAGCTTCTGTAAATATTGCAAGAAAGAAAAACTAAGATACATTGATCTTATTTGGCACTTAAATATAAATATCTGCTTTTGACCAATCAACCCAAACCAAATAGCATAGGTCTCTCTTGTTCCTTTCAATTCTACTTAAAACATATATGCACGCGTGAGGTATCTGATGGAAGTCTGTGATCAGAAACAATCCCATGCATTTACTTCATGACTCTATGGACTTCTTCACCCCTGCCTTCCCTTGCGCCCTACCCCACAATTAAAGATCCATATATAATTTTCTAGAATCATGAAAACCACTAAGAAAGAAAATAATGAAGCATAAAAATGCATGGAAATGCAAGCCACAAACCACAGTACCTCTGTCAATAAGTAGTAAGTATGTCAAAATCATTCTAAAAGTGGGGGAAAGGTTTGCAACCTTGTTAAGAACTTTCATGGTCTAAATTTCTTTTTCTTTTTCCCCTGTGAAACTCCACCAGTAGAAAGGATTCTTCCAAAATTGGTAACTACAGGCTGGAAAAATGAACTGCACTATGATGAACCAAGACACTGCAGAAGTATCACTAATCTATGTGGTTTGGAAATGAAATTTTGAAAGGAATTACTAATTAATTAATTCTTGCTTTCCACAAAGCAAAAGTGCTTTTCTCTAAATAACTGACAGCACTCAATTTCCATACATACCACAGCATTTAGTTCATGTAGCAGGAATGATATGACTTTGCTCCTGTTGTATGAACTGCATTGCACTCACATTTCATGGAGTCTCACTAGTCACTGAGTGCTTCTAAACTCCTGTGAATTCATTATGGGGAAATGAAATACTGAACATATAAATATTTATGCAAAACATACAACTAATTAAAAAAAAATTGAATTTACAGAACTACTACATTTGGACAAATATTTTGATCAAGTACAATATTTAGATGGACTAGTTCTAGATTCAAGAATCTTACTGAAAAATACAGGGAGTTGCCATAGTAATTGTTATGTTAGTTACTGGCATATTGTTACGGTCTCTATTCACAGATGAGTTGAATCTGAACTACACATTCTCTTGAAGATCTACTGATTTCTGATTTGAACCTTAAAAGGATTTTTCTTGAATATGATGTATCTCTATTCTGTATCTGTCTGCACCTTCACAAAAAATACTTGTAAGGAAATGTTCTTTGCTCTTCACCAGGTAATTTCATTTTACTTATTCAGTTATTTAGTCAACTATCTTTTGTGGTTGCAAATAGGACTCATAACTATAAAGGTGCATGTGAGGCTGATTTATCTTGCCAAACTCAATTTCAGTAAGTTCTGCAGCAGGAAATTTTAATTAAAGATTATCAGGAATTCAATTGAAATAGAGATAGAGACAACAAGGTAAAACCTTGGCAAATCTTCATCTCCCTTTTTCCACTCCTGAATTCAACATCTGTTCTCCTCAAAAATGAGCAAACAAACAAACAGGGATGGCCCTGGTCTACCTCGCAATCCAGCTGCATTAAGCTCAAGTCACAAAACAGTGTTCAGAACAGCACTCCAAGGAGCTGCCCAAGGGTCCTTGAGTTGGGTCACCCTGCAATTTTGCCCACTGCTGGGTATGTGCCAAGTTTGTCTCCTATGAACAAAGTGTTCAACACATAGTTGCAGGGTTTTTTTTTAACTCTTTTGGTTGTATGACACCAAAGAGCACAAGCAACAACTGTTTACCCATGAACTACCAATTTAAAATCCCACTGCTGTTTTCCATGGCTCAGAATCACTTGCAGCTAGGCATTTATTTTTGGCAAAAGCTCTGTGGTAGTGGTAGCTCTTCTGGCCTGCTATTCCATACACCAAATGGATGATTTCAAACGCAATTAAGCAGTTCACTTTGAAAAGAAAACCACATGGTTGCTGAGCAGGACTGTGGGAGGAAAATTAGAAAGCATTGCTTCTCCAAAATGCATTCCATGGCCAAGAATAAATGTATTTTAAATTCCACAAAAATGTTATGGAGCAGTCGTGAGTGGGCCACCAAACTAATGCTTGGTGAAGCATTCCCAGCTCTGTATGCAAAGTATGCAGTGTATGCCCTGCAAAGAATATGTGACTTGTCCCTGTAGCAGTGACTTTCCAGTTAGGATTTTAAACCTAACTAGTGTAGGTGATACTGACCACACTCCACTTACCCTTGCTAACAAGCAACTTAGGAGGGTCTTCTGACTGTATTCGACAATCAAGAAAGTGATCACCATCCAAAAGCTGAGTGGTCATCATTCAGAAAGTGAGAAGGACTACTAAATCAGTCATAGCCTGTTGTGTAGAAATGTATTTTCTCTTTGGTTTGTAGTGTTGTTAAACAACTTCTAAATGTATACTTAAGTGTTGACAAGTTTTTTATCAGGCATATTATAATGATTTTGGTTATCTCTTTTCACAGCTAACTTATAATTATCAACTATATCCAGACACCATGGCTTAGTTTAACTGGCTCTCTTTCTGGCACAACTAGCACAGAAATCAAATTTAAAATCAAAAGTTTAAGCAGCAGGTGTCCAATGCCAGAATACAAGTTGAACACAGGATAGTTTCCAGCTCAGACCCATTCTGATGAAAAAGAGATTTTCTTTTGGATCTTCTAGCAGATCAAAGACTACTTCAGCTAAAATCTCAACATAGTATTAGACCATACAAAAAAATAAAAAATATATAAATAAAAATCCAGCCAAAAGCATCACAGGTTCTTCTTCCATTAGTTGACCAAGACTACAGCTATGTCCCTTCAGTCTCATATCCCCTAGACACACATTGTCCTCACAGGAGACATTGAGGTTGGCTAACTTGCCCTTCACAGCCCGTCTCCTCACCTTCAGAGGTAAGCTTACAGTAGGATGAGCAGAACCCTCTGTCCCTTGGATGCACTCTACACAAGGTAACAAAAGTCTTATTAAATCCTGTTTATGGGATGGGGAGGTTGAAGCTAGGCACATTTCCTGTTCTATTCACCTGCACTTGAGGAATGCACTCCTGCAACACAGAGGTGCTGGTAGCGGCATCTCTCCTCAGGTGAACAAGAGGGCTTGGAAGAGAAGACGCTGCTGTCTCACTCTGTGTAACACTGAGCGTCCACCTCATATGTGACGCAGATTATCCACCACCACAAGTGCATTTATCCTCAAGGTTCCCTGCTGAGCATGCCTGCAATAGACAAAACACTCCCAGCAGAAAATCGAAATACCACTTGAACACCAAGTGATAGTCAACACATGAGAAAGAAAAAAATGACCAAATACTTTCAGGATGAATAAATCACATTCAACCTGTGTTATCATTGTCTGTGTTTCCTAGCAGACATACAGCTGAATGTCCATCCAGTTTCTTGAGTATTTCTGATGATCCCCAAATTCCACAGGGCTTACAATAATCATTAACAGCCAGAATGGATGAACACTGCAAAGTCCAGATCTTGCAATCCTCTTAGACAATTGTTTGGGTTTTCAAACTAGCATGAGTCTACATAATTTCATTCCTTTAATTTAAACCATTTTTCTCTCCCAAGAGTATGTCTGTTTAAAAACAGACATAAAAGGCTTTTTCTAACTGAGAAAAAGACTGTATGTGTAAATAATGTAGGTAATCCTGCACGTATTCCTTCAAAATGGCTAAACTACCGTAAAAGTGAATGTTATGTGTATCTAATTTAAGATATTAATTTCTTATCTTTTCTCTTTCTACTTGTTTTTATGGAAAAGGAGAGAATCCTCCACTCTTTTTCATTTTCCTGCTCCATCATCTTTCCATTTATCCATCTTTTTTTTTTTCCGCTTCTTTCCATCATCTGATCTACTTTTTTTTGTTTGTGTATTGGATAGTTTATAAATTGTTTTCTTCCTTTCTTTCCTTTACTTACTCACACATAGGAAAAACGTAACCTCAAAAACATTTATGTTCCAAATGAATTTTCAAACTCCTTATGTTCTGGTGGGTTAGAAAGTAAGCTAGCTGAATACATCCATTTCTAAATAAAAGTTCCTAAGCACATTTAATTAAAAAAAAAAAACTTAGGACAGATGATAAAACCCCCATTACAACAAAAGCAAAAAATTTAGATGCACAGCACAGGACAAGTTTTAGCCACATACATATTGTGTCTGGTAATTCTCAGTATCTGACAACCCTGTGTTAACAACATGAGCATTTATGTGGAGAGCAAACAACTCATACTTGGACAAGAGTTTTACAAAGTATGATTCAGTGGCTGACTGAAACATAAGACATTTTAAATGTAACAGACACACACAAAACTTTAATCAAATATAAGGAAGACATACATTTGTCTTCTTTAAAAACTTTGATAACAAATTTCTGGATTCACAACACAGGACACAGGAGTACCAATAGTTTATGTGTTATGAAGAGAATATTCCCACTGTTAAAATAAACTGTATTAATATTGGTGGACACAGTAAAGTTGGCTCCTTCAGACAGGA
This sequence comes from Chauna torquata, assembly GCA_013399475.1. Lineage (NCBI taxonomy): Eukaryota > Metazoa > Chordata > Aves > Anseriformes > Anhimidae > Chauna > Chauna torquata. The sequence goes on along the minus strand of VXAL01016045.1, from coordinate 102,336 downwards.
GATACAGTAAGTTTGTAGATGACACCAGGCTGGGCGGGGCTGTTGATCTTCTTGAGGGTAGGAAGGCTCTGCAGAGGGATCTGGACAGGCTGCATTGATAGGCTGAGTCCATTTGTGTGACATTCAACAAGGCTAAATGCCGGGTCCTGCACTTGGGGCACAACCACCCTGTGCAGCAGCAGTGTAGACTTGTGTAAGAGAAGTTGGAAGGTTGCCCAGCAGAAAAGGACCTGGAGGTCCTGGTCGACTGTCGGCTGAACATGAGCCAGCAGTGTGCCCAGCCGGCCAAGAAGGCCAATGGCATCCTGGCCTGCATCAGAAGTAGTGTGGCCACCAGGACTAGGGAAGTGATTGTCCTCTTTTATGTGGCACTGGTGAGCCCACACCTCGAGTACTGTGTTCAGTGATAGGATGTGAGGAAATCGCCTCAAGTTGTGCCAGGGGATGTTTAGATCGGATATCAGGAAGAATTTCTTCACAGAAGGGGTGGTTAGGCACAGGGACAGGTGGCCCAGGGAAGTGGTGGTGTCGCCATCCCTGGAGGTATTCTAGAGACGTGTGGATGGGGTGCTTAGGGGCATGGTTTAGGGGTGGATTTCTTTCCATCCTTAATTATTCTATGATTCTAAGATTCTGTAAATATAACTCTGAAACCTAGTATTTTGTTCGTCTTTTCAGAGTTACTGCTATTCACTCAAGGAAAATCCAATCACAGGAGAGTTGGTGTGTGGCCTCCAGTAACAGCTTTTTGGCAATTTTGAAAAAAATATGGATGGCTGCACTTCATTAGATCCACAGGATTTTGCTGGCTGGAGGGAGAACCAGGGAAGATGTTCATGACTTCTGGGTGGATGAAGAAGGTCCTGCCATTCCTTTACATTTCATAACAGGAGACCTAATTCTTCTTGTTATATGTCATGTTAGATTTTAAAAATGAAATTATAAACTGAGGAATTGTCTTTGCATGGATCCCTAATGAAAGGAAAGGTAAATAGATGATGCAATTGAAAATGTAGCCAAGGAGATGAACTCTGGGAACAGGCTCTCTTTCAAAGAGCTAAAATCACTTAATCTCTGTGGTGTTTCCACAGAGTGCTTCCTAGATGTTGGATCTTCCAGAACCTTTGTCTCCAGGTTTTCATTTGGTTTATGGAGGTTTATTAGTTGGCTCAGAAATCATTTGTGGCTATTTGCGATGCAAATGGAATTTGTGTGTTCTGCCAGGGGCACCGCATTTATCCCCTCATCAAGATCATTGACGAAAATATTAAACAAAATTGGCCTCAATACCGAGCCCCAGGGAACACCACTTGTGACTGGCACCAACCCTACTGAACCCCACTCACAACGACCTTTGGGCTCAGCCGTGCAACCAGTTTTTTACCCAGCAAACAGTACATCCATCCAAGCCATGAGCAGCCAGTTTCTCCAGAAGAATGGTGTGGGAAAGTGTCAAAAGCTTTGCTAAAATCCAAGTAAACCCTGATACGTGGCAGTGAAGACACTAGTCAAGGTTTGTAAGGATGTACATTTATAAGACTGTATTCTGAATTGAAATCAATTTCTCATTGCATTTGTGAGCCCAGTTCTTGAGGACTTTTTCAAAACAGATACAAAATTAACTTTTTCTCCTGTTTATAGTAAAAGGAAGTTTATATTTTCAGAAGTAGCTTATACAAAATATATACCTGTGAAAGGAAACACATAGCTGTATCTGTGCTATATAACCACATTTCTTTGAAATATAAGTACTAAAAGGAGCAAGGACAAATTCAGAACTATCAGCTGTGATCCTTCTTTGAATGAGTGATAGCAAACAGCAGTATACACAGAGGAAGATGTCAACTATGCATCAGCTCCAAAAAAAAATCAAATTCATTAATTTGTACATGTTTTGCACAGTCTGGCTTCAGTTAGTCACAAAGTCTCATCATCTCTTATTCGGGTATTGACTCCCCCATCCATTAAAAAATAAGGCTAAAATACTGGGACTGGACTACTGGTTAGCCTAGGGTAACACTAATGCAGTGAATCAAGTCTCTCATACAGATTGACCTGCTGGGAAGGTAATGGGGGTCTGTTTCAGGGGTCCTTATGACAGTGTCATCAGTTGGATCAGCTGAGACTCCCAGAACCCACTGTCCTGCTGAATTCTTAAAAACTCACCTGCCAGCAGTCCTGTGTGACCACTACAGCATATGCATTATCCATCACGATTGAGTTTTCTTAAACATACAAAACAATGCTAAACACCTTAACTACATACAAAATACTGTCCCGTGGGACCATTTCTGCACCTGCTAGAGCACTTTCTACTAGCTTGCCTTCTGCCAACCCTATGTAGCTCATCTACATACAATTTGCACAGCTCTGCAAAAGAAATTGCTTCTGGTATCTCCAGAATGGATAATCCATCTAGGATGTTACTTGACACATCTAAGCCCACAAATTGGTCTGGTCATAGCAGGAGTTTGGGTCAGGAGGTGACTACAGCATGTCTAAACTGCTCTGCTCACTTTACATGTGATTTTGGTCATATTCCTCTGTTTCAATTTCCTTGTAGTTGTTTTTCCAATTTGGTTTATGTTTTTGCTTATTTACTTTGTCTGGGAATCATTCATTTGAAAAATACCTACAAATGGTCATCAAGAGTTTGGAAAACCAGTATCTTTTCCCACAGCTCTACAACTGACTCACTGTGTGCTCTTGGTCATGGCATTCAATGAAACAGGAATAATGACAGGTATAGAGTTAAGTGCTAACTTTCTTATGGATGAGTGCAGTTCTTGTCACTAGTCTTGAAAAATTGTTATTTAACAAGGGACATTTGTAGAATCTTTGAAGCCTTAGTGTTTTATGAAACGACCATGTATCCATTAAACAAAAACACTGTACTATGAAAGTTTTAGTTCAAAAATGAGTATGGTACATGTAACTACCCAGAGCTTGCTAGCAGTTTGTTTGATGACTTATAGTAACTATTTTATGTAAGCAGTAAGTGATTTTGTACAACAAAGGAAAGCCTACATTAGCTGTTTTCAGTATGTAGCAGAACAAAGCCTACATAAATTAAACTTCAGAATTTATTTGAGCTAAATAATAATGCATAATAGCTTAAACTACAAGCTTACACCATTCACATATGGAAATTATTTTACTGCAGACATCCTACAATTCAACAGGAATGAATCTTGATCAGTACTTTGTGTGATAAAGTTACAGGTCCTCTGAAGACACTGCTGAAATCCCGAGGGTGGGGATTAACCCATCTCCTCCAAGAGCATTGTTTACTTTGTTTCACTTTGATCCCAGAAAAAAAAAAAAAAAGAAAGAAAGAAAGAAAAATGGAAGGTGTACTTATGGAAAGACCTGGTACCACCCGAAGTAAAGCTGTTATTCAGGATGCAGGCTCAGTACCTCTTTTTGTATCTGAATATACCTATTTGGTTCATAATGAACAAATGCCTGATATCAAATCATGGCTGTGCACTTGGAAAGTCTGCAAAATCAAGAACCAGAAATGCTCCTGGAAGGAAACGTCTCTCTCATGGAATATAACCTTATTCTTCACTGGACAACTGGGGTAAGAAAAAGGTAAAGTTCCTAAGAGCTGAAGAAAGGGCCAGAGTGACTGCAGAAAACTGGACTCAATATCAAGTAGCACTGTTAAATTATTTTATAGTTTAAAAAAATAATGAAGTGAGTCCAATAAGCTGAGTCTTTCCCTTTAATTTATTTTGGGACTATATCACATAACAGGAAAGGAAATCAAAAACATTCATCTGCCTAACACAAGTACAAAACACATTTAATGGTTTCCATTCCTCTGAAATGCATTTGATGCAGTAATGTTGGAGGCCAGGCAGTGAGAGACCAGCAACAAAATATATTTCTTTTTTTTTTGTGGGGGTGAATCAAAACATGGTGAATCAAGACTCAGTAATATTATGGGAAAGGGGGGAGGGGAGTCACAATGGAAAAGTTTGTCTTAATGTTACACACCTGCTGCCAAAAAGATATGTCAGAAAGGTATGTAATTCTCACCCACAGCTACAGCCCTGATTAATCTTACTACAATAGTGGCCAGTGAAAGAACCTATTTCCCAAACTTGAAGCAATGCCTCTGAAAAAGCATTCACATCAGCTGGAAAACTCCCAGAAATTCAATATATGATGTTTAAAATATTTTTAAATTAAGTGTTAGCAGATATTACTTAAAAACGAGTTCTAAATCTGTAAAGTAAAACACTATACTTTCTTCCTGGTGACTACTGTGGCTTGAGAATAGAATCTCTAAAAGATGAGGAAGCTTTCAGTCTTGGGGTAGAATGGAATGGATCATTATCCAAAGCAGTCTCAGCTCCAAGAACAACAGTGAAAGAACACCTATATAAGGCAGGTACAACACTGAAAATGGCCAAGAAATAAAACAGAATCACAGTTACAGACAACCCATATGCCAACATTACAACTGGCACCATATTTCTTATCGTTGCACTGTATGTACATACAGTGTGCATGTACAGGTGCATATAAATAAGCATGGATATGTTTGTATGTATATACACATTCACAAAGGCCAACACAAATATGTGAGGGAAACCAAGATCAGCTCCCTAGCAGCTGGAAATAACATGAAAGAAACGGCCTAAAAAGGCAACATATATTTGTGGCACCTTTATGGCTTAGTATTGGAAGTATTTCTTTAGAAAAGCTCCTTGCCCACATTCCATCACTCTTTCCACAACACCTTGTCGAAGGGGCTCTGAAGCAGAGATACAAGGAGTTTGAGCTCACTGAGAATTTCAAAGACTGAAAGACAGAGAACTTAATTTTTGCTCACAAAATATACCCCCCCCCCCCCCAAAAAAAAAAAAAAAAAAAAAAAAGAGAAAAAAGAGATAATAGTAAAAAAATTTTAAAAAAAAAACACTAAGATGGGAATAAGGACATTGGATTCAAGTAATTTAGAACAGAAAGACAAATATATGTGATTGACAAAACTACTGTTTGAAAAAATTGATGAAACTGCAGCAATTGTGTACTAAAAACTAAGTCTTTGAACTATTACCTTTTTCCTCATTTAAACACACCTATTTTAATGAGATTTCTTGCAAAATATTAAATATTTCACAAAATCTATACCACTCAATTTTATTAAGGAAGCCATATTGGCCTCTAGTGGTCTTTTCTACTACTCTTTTATACTGCATCACTCCTATTATTTTCAGGAACCCCATTACTATACCAATATTCGTGACGTGCCAGCTAGCCATCCCAAAATGATAAAACGTCTGAACCATCTCACACAGTCAATAACTAGTCAATAACTTAAGTGTCCACAAACAAATTACTATCCTAATTTCAGTGCAAACACTTTTGGTCAGCTGAAGAGTACCAGATTACACAAGACCCATTTGGGAAAGGGAGAACCTGAGACTTCTTAAATAGAAGGAGAGAATGTAAAATCACTTTCCTCTTTAAAGGAGTGTATTCTTCTGGGAGTCACTACTTTAAAGAGTTGAACTAGACTTGCAAGTAGCTTTCAGAAATGACTGGCTCTAGCTAACATTCATTCATACTGAACACTACAGGTGGGTCTTTTATAGCAAGTTTCATCTTTGGTTTTGTTATACATAACAATATCTCATTAAAACCTATGTGTTTGTAGGAAATGAAGTGTGATAAATGTATATTTCTGTACTATTACATTAAACATTCATCATTCTTGTCCTGAGAGCATGTACAAGAGCCATTGTTAATACATGTTGTTACTGCAGACCTTAAAATATCTGACAAGTATTTTGGCTGATTAATTGCCCCAACCTCCCTGCAATAGTGTGCAACAGAGGAGGGTCCAGGTGGCATCCAGAAAAAGCAGAGAACATATCTCTGCTGGGGGATTCTCGTCCCTTTAGTCTTTCCCCTGTGGAAAGTGAAATATCCCATACGTGACAACCAGTGTGGAAACCCTTACAAAACCCTTAGACTTTCAGGTCACCTCCTTGGCCTGTGCAGCCCTTTGGCAAGCAGAGCCCAGAGACCCACCTCAGCTGCAGATCTGATCCATCTACACTGCTGTGGCTGCACAAACTGTTAGCCCCAGGGCCCCCCATCCTTCACTGCCAGACGGCAACACCGAGATAAACTTTCTCTGCAAAAAGCACTGCATGCTTTGGAGTTTCCTGTGTTATCCTCCAAAGTTGGATCCAAGCCCTGGCACTTAAATTTAGATTAACTGTCTCACATTTTATTTATTTACTGTTTCCTGAGTTATTAATATAATAAGCTTTCCCCATTTAAAGTTACCCCCCACACTCTGAAAAAGCACAACAAAGACCTCTTAAAATGACCCATTTCCTGTTTCTGCAACTGCACCTTCTCTGTGTGACTTCCTCAGTTTGCATAAAATGATTAATTATGTGTGTATGTATTAGAGAAGGTACATGCACATCGCTTTTCCTCTTTGCTAATTTTTCACTAGTACTGAAGATATAAACTACCACAAAGTAAACACATTAATATTAAGCACCAGGATCTCCCAGGTCCAACGGACACTTACAATAACCAACTCCAAAGACACTTTTCATGTCCAGCTCTTACTGCCCTGTCGGACTTGGACAGTGTTAGGGTGACATCGATTTCATTTTCACTCCTACAGCAACTCTCATCCAAAAAAAATCTGAAGCATTTTGGAAGCATAATGATTTAACTCTCACCATGTTCCCATGAAGTCATTATCCTTTGTGCAGCTGGCCAGAGGGAAGGCTCACCTTCCTCCCTTCCAAGGCATTCCAGTCTTAATGGGTTTGTGCAGCCAGAAAATGTCACCCCCAGCCAGGCTGGATCACTGCAGTTGGACTGATTCTGGCACACACTGTATGTTCTTCTGAAGAAATCAGCTGCACACAAACAGCATTGATACGTACATCGCAACTGCAAATTATGTTAAAGTCTAATTAATCTTAGATATATGATAAAGCCTAGAGAGGGTTTTTATCCAGAGGAATCCTCAGCAATGACCAGCAAACAGATGTACTGGCCATTATTTGGCTATAAATGCAGGCAAGAACAATTTTTCCAAACTCTTCCCCTCTTCTTCTTTAGTTGGTCTTTTTTCTGTTGCTGTCCCTCAGCCAGCAGTAGCCTAGCCCCTCACACTGCTCCCTCTCCCTGCTGCAGGAACAGGACAGTTCCCAGCAATTACAGACAACCAACGGCTCCCTGTTTAGTGAAAACATCTGTAATTGGTAGCTACAGATAGCACTCACTACCCAATCCTGGAAGATCTGGGTTTGTCCCACACTCTTCAGTTTCTGGATGAGCCCCAGAGCAAGGCTGAGGTGGGAGAGGCACCCACTTCAGGTACCACTCTGCAAGAAGGCACCAAATGTTTGGAGACAAATGGTGCTGTGAGGCACAACAAACCAGAGAGGGCAACTCAGTTAACACCTGGAATGACCAAACACTTCACTGTTGTCAGCATCAGCCAAGGAACAGGACTGGAAACAGGCAGCACACTGAAGAGCCACCATCCTTGCTACTGGTCTATACAGTAGAGTACTGGAGAGGCCTGTTAGAGGAGAGGGTAAAGGTGTTAGACTGACATCCATCAGCCACAAAATGGCTTTGCTAGAGCTCTGCTTTTTGCAGTCTCCCTTCAAAACCTGCCACTTCCCCTTTAAATAGCCAGAACAGTTTTTGCAGGACGTAAAAACAGTGTGTTTCCTAGATAGAAATCTTGAACAAAGCAAGAACAACACAGTAAAAACATTTTCTATTCCAAGGAACCAGGCAAGTAAAGGTGAGCCCAACGACTGCAGAAGAAAGGAAATTCATAGCCATACTGATTTGTTTGCACCGCCGAGATATAAAGCGTATACATTGAACAAAGCAAACTGCATAAAGAGTGGGCTGTGTTTTGTTTTAAACCAGATAATTTTTCAGTCCAGGTGCTCTCATTATTGCTCTGCTGTAAACAAAATAAGGCAATAGATGGGACTGGTTGTCTGAAGAAAAATGTTTATTGTTCTTCTCCTTCAGTTCTATCAGAAATAATCCTGTCTTAACAAATCGAAAGAAGACATGCCTGTTATCTGCCTCCTTCAGGTTCATAATGGAAAGTCCTCACAGAAAATGTAGACTACTGGCTTTGCTCAAAAAAATGTTGTGGACATCTTATCCATGTGCAGACAAAATGTGCGTGCACTTTGTACACATATTTACTCTCATGTTAATATCTACACAAATGTAACTATACCAGAAGAGTGGATAAAAATGTTCCCTCCCCTGAAAAGTACAACAGATATCTTTGTCAATTACCTCCTATAGAGAAAGCTGTCTAGAAGTATTGCTGCTGGACCAATGGCTCAGATATCTTAGACATAGAAAACAAATCATATTCTGCCCCCTCAAACCATACCAATTTGCTACAAAGAGTGCTAAGTGATACTGATAACATGCAAAACCTGACTTTTTTCTTATGAGGCCAATTTTACACCATTGTAATTCAAGCAGCATCAGTGTAACTGCTTCACATCACCAAAACTGATGAGAAGAAAATAGATCATGTTGATTTCATAGGACTGCAAAGCAAAGCACAGCCCAAATGGCTGTAACAATTATTTTTAGAATGATTGTATGAGATTGACCTGCAAGCAAGCATGACAATTTAGCCTGCCAGAAACTGTTAGCAAAGTGATGCAGAGGTCTTAGAAGATCTCTGCTACAGCCACATGCTACCAGATAGAATACATATCTTCCCATCTAAGATCTTAGATGAGAGTCAGTTATAACAACACCACTGCTAATAGCAAACCAAAGTGCAACTACCTGTGCTAAACCCAAGGTTATGGCCCCAGGATGATATGTTCCAGAATAAAATCTTTGCCCAATAACTCCCAAAGCATCACAGGTTCAAACTGTACACTCCAGATCTCAATAAATGGTATTAAAAATGAACTGTAACCACAATCAAGGAAAATGCAATTCACACATTCAGACTAGGACCCGTAAATATTAGTTGTGTTTTGCCACCTGTGTAGGCACTGAATTTTTAACAGAATTCTGTACAGCATTCAGAATACGCAGCATTAGTTGATCAACTACCTAAAGATAGATCATTGCTGAAATTTATGAATTCTCAAAAGCCATTAGATCTTGCTTTGAGACACGCCTTGTTTCTAAGAGTGTTAAAGTGCTTTTTAAAGTAAGAATCACAGATGTTTTACACAGGCCTTGCTATTTAATAAATTGATCTCTCATGAGTTTTAATTTATGCTTTGTTAAGTAGTGGTCCTGGCTTATGAAGTTCTCAGTCTAAGTGCCTCCACAGATTTGACTGGTTCCAGGTCAGCAGATCTTTCTCACTCCTTGTAGCACACTTCTGCTTTTCATCCTTGTAACAGATACCTCCTTACAGAATCAACATTGCAAGATGTCAAGAGTTGCATTGCAAACCACAGATATGTCATTCCCATTACAGATGCACAAACAATACAGACGGATTGATATTGAATTTTAAAACAGGTAAGTCAGCTTGAAGAGAAGAAGACACTTGTTCTTCTGCTTTTTAACTTTCAGAAAGAGGTGAAAACGTGTGGTTGCATATGAATAAACTGATGGCAAAACTTCTAACAAATGCTTTAAATATTTTAAGATATGTTACTATTTTTTAACTCACTTTCATGATCAGCATTGATTAGATAATTCTAAGATTCTATGAATCTAGAAAATTATGATCAAGAGAGAACATTTCAGTGAAGAAAATGTTATTAATATAGTCTCCTCTTAGTACAATATTGTGGTATTAGATTGCAGTCACTTTTTTTTTTAAATGATCAACTGAAACAGTGTACATAATGCAAAGCACTTTCGGGTAAATGGAGGGCTGCACAGGCTGCAAGCATCTGGTAGAAAGAGTCCATGATTTAGCACCTGCTTTGTATGACTAGACTTTTATGCCTTTCATACTGCATGTGCTAATTCTCTTTTTAAAACCTGTTGTCTGCAGAAAACAGCTTCTCGCAGGTGAGCTGGACAGCAAGGTCCTGTCCATGCCAGAAGAGTGAATAAACCATTAAGAAATGAGGATAAAGATAAAAGAGTTAATAAAATAAAAACTCACTGCTTGGAAGTAGGGTGAAACCCTGTTCCTGCTAACTGCTGAAGGTTTATATTTCTTTATGTTTCTCCCCAAAAGAGCGCAGTTGCATACAAGCAGCCAGAGCAGTGAGTCTTCTTCTCAACTACTGGGATACTAGCCAGAGGAGGAAAAATATTTTGGATGAGCACTAGAAGCAAGAGCCGCCCTCTCATTCACCTTCATGAGAGGCAGCAGTTCAGAAGCTATTGTCGCTGCTCCACCTAAATGCTCATCTTCCCGTACCGCTTTCCCAAACTGTTGCCAGTGGGTCTGTCAGAAACTGCAAGACCATCAAGTACCAGGTAAGGCCCAGGTCAAGCCCAGCTTGTGCAACTTTGTCTTCTCCACGGTCAAGTCATTTCTCTGATAACCTCCAGACCTCTCAGACTTATCTCAGCAGAACACTGGCACCGATTTACATTTCATGTCTTCCACCAAGATCTTGACTTCATTATTCTCCTGCTTAGACCAGTATAAATCAGGAGTAAAGCTTCTGGAACAGAATTGTGTATTAAATTGTGTATTAAATCAGTAGAGAAGAGGAAGCGGGGAAATGTTTTAAATAATAAGTAGATATTCTCAGCTTTTCTTGCTAAAAGTGATAGTTGCAGGCAGGCAGGAAGAAGTCTTAACCAACATTAATATAACTTGTTCTATTACACACAAAACATTGCCAGTTTCCATTTTCTTAGAGTACATTTGTAGAACTATTTCTACAGCACACCATTTCTGTTATGGTATTACTTCCTAGCCTCAGTTAGTATATTTTTTTTCTCCCCTTCAAATTGAAAACCAACACTGTTTTCTGAAGTTTGCAGTAAAATGGGAGGTTCTGTGATCTTTTGCTGAGCCTCAATGCTGTTCCCACCTGCAGTGCCATGTAGCAGGGATTTCCTTCATGCTGTCATGGACACTGGCCTTTCAAACATGAAAAAAATCAAAAAGTATTTGTTACCAAACTGCAAGTCTCTAACAACGTAACAAAAAAAGAAAAAAAGAAAAGAAAATCTGTCAATGCCATGCCTAATAATTAAGTGCTGAGTCCAGCCTGTCACAAGAAAAAGCATGGAGGACATACCATAGCTGCCAGTTGTAGATAACTCCTTCATAATGATGACACTTGATCCCAAAGGGAGCTTATTTAAAGGCCTGTTCAGCTGAGCAGAATGAGACCTGTTCGACTCAGGTTTTCCTGATCTCTTCTGAGAATACGGCTCTCAAAAATGCACTAGATCTTCGCACATGAAGGGAAAACTAACCATACTATCACGAACAAACCCAAAGAGTAGTACATAGGATCAGGTGATTCTGAGACCCTTCTTGGGAACCTGATGCCAGGCATGAATGAGGTCCCAGCCTGCTCTCAGCCTTTTGAATGAACATAGATACCTTCCAGTGATGAAACTTCAACATACAACACAACTCACTCTTTAAATAGCACAGGGGACCTCCCATGAATGTTGCTCTGGCCTTCATGACCAACTCCCATGGTGCCCAGTCAGGTCAGCTTTATCCTCAGAATAGTTTCTCCAGAAATGGCCCAACATTTCGTTTCCAAAACTGATAAGGTTGAGACAAGATAGGAGATATGAAAATGAAAATAAACTAGACTTCCATGATCCTCAGGTTTTTGGGAAGGAGTTTCAGTTGTCAGCAGTTCTTGGGCCATGATGTACGGACAGCAAGTCAGGTCCCACAGTTCTCACTTCCATAAGGTCTGTCTCTTCTCATTTCAGTCTTCATTTCTTTTTCCCACAGTCGAAGGCCAGTAAAAACTTAGAAGTATTCTGGCCAAGATTATCTACTTTGGAGATAAATATCTCAGCACAAGCAATTTCCTAAATTTATGCTTTGATATATGCTTTGATAGGAAAAGCTGAACACAGGGATATTCTATCCCACCATCCTATTCCAGAGACTGATGTGCAAAGTAATCAGAACAATTGATTCAATGTCAGTGAATTCCAATCCATTAGAAAACCAGGCTCTTTCTTAAGTGATCTCTGCAGTTCTTTTTCACCTAGGCATGAAAGCCACAAATACCTTATTTGGTTGTGTTTTTTTTTCCTATATTTCTATCTTTCTCTTTCCCCAGAGTCTTAAAGTGCTGTATGGGTATGAATGAATTAATCTCTATGATACAATTGGAGACATAAATACTACCTTTCTGAAGATAAGGACCATTTTATTAAAGTAGCACATCCCATTTTAATTCAAAATCTTCCTCTCCCATCCATAAAACCAAAGGTGAAGAAAAATGTCACTTTTATACTGGAGAGAGAACATGTGCAGAGAAAAGGTTTATCTTTGTTTATGATGTGTTGTTGAATTCTCTACTTTAAGCTGAAAATTTTTCTAAGCACACTGCCAAAACTATATGGTTCTCTTTCTAATACAATGCAGATGGACACTGTGACATGGAAATGAAAGTGTAGGAAGTAGTATTCATCACTGAAAAGGTCATATTAGAAGTAAATTGGTCTCACTAAAATGAAACCAAATGAATATATAAGTTGTAATCAGTTTGTTTTTTTTTTTTCCCTTGTCTTTTCTTTCAATTCTGAATGCATTTACTCTGTTAGGGTGGAAATATTCTGTGGTTACCTACCACAGTCACTTTTATTCATAAGCTGGCAAGATGTGTTACACGTTGCGTAAAAGTTTTCATCACCAACCATCATTGTGGTGTTTTAACTCAATCATATCCACTAAAAGCCTAGCTGTAATTTGCTGAGTTTCTTGGTCTTTGTCACCATTGGGCTCTCTTCAAAAGAAATAAAATGGTGAGCAACTAAAAGCCTCAGCTTGCGTGTAGAGGTGTGCAAATGACTGTTTGTTTGTTTGTTTTTATTGGAAGGGTAAAATTTCATTTTAAGGTCAACTTGATAAACTCAATTTGACTAAATGTGATGTGGTTTGTTTTCCAGGATCTTCAACCATTTCTATATTTTCATTATTTCTGGTTTTATATACAATGCTGGTCAATCTTAACGTTAAAGATGACAGTTCCAAAAGTAAACAGTAAAAGTTTTCTTTTGAAAAAAAATCAAAAGAAAGCCTGGCACCTCTGAAAAAGGAGGAAAAAAAATATTTTTAAAATGTCATACTAAGTGCTTGAACATTTTCAAAAGTTTTCCCACACTTTGAGTCAAAGTTATTTACCATTTTGCTTGCACTGCATATTCTACCTTTGAACAGTTTTCTTTTCTTGAGATGAAAAAAGAATAGCCCAGCTGGCACTTCAGCAATTTGTGAGTTTGGCTGAAAAGAGAAAGCACCTGGTCCTACTGTCACTGTATTCAGTGGACACATGGGATGGCTCTGGGTAAAACCAAAAAGTAAACCATTTAGTATATCTTTTTCACCATCTATCTCAACTCAAAATCTCTGGTCCCTGCACATACCTTACCAGAAGATTTTTCCATTGTTAGAAGAATAAATAGCATCCAGTGCTGCATTTAATTCTCAGTTGATACTGTCATGAGTTCAAGTATAAATATTGAGTAACTCAAAGAAAATATTAATGTTCATATCAATTAACTTTTAATGACTATTTAACAAATTCCAAGTACTATTTGTTCTTGTGACTCATTGCAGCTCCCCAGATTTTAACTAACTTACACCATAGGCTTTCAAATTACACACTGAAGGGCCGAGTAGCCTGTTGACTTTGGACTGCAAGGTGCCAGAGCCATTCAAGAAGTGAATGGATTTATATTCTGAAATGCAGGTGACAAATATTAGTCACAACTTTGTATTTTGGACACTGAACATCCTGTTCCAAACAGTCTTTAATTTTTTTGTAGGGATAAGGGGTTGTTAACCTTCCTTTGAAGAATCCGCTATCCATCATTTTATGAGCTCACCTTTTAAGAAAATATTTTACAAAACACAAGCTGAACTTCACCTGTGGCTTTAAGGGCATGAGTTTTTCTGTATTGGAATTGCTCATCCAAGCTGGGGAGAGACAAGAAACTGAGTCACAGGAACCTTTGAACTTAAGCTCAGATAGCAAATCTAAGTGCTCTTTGGGTTACCAGGCAATGGAGGCCCTATAAAAAGAACTAGTAGATGCACCAATGCAAGGGCAGAAAACTCATTGTGATTATGGAATGGAAAGGTTGTTCTTCAGCAAAACATAAATGCATTTTTTATTGTGGTCCATGCATTTTTTAAAGATATTCTTGCAGGTTAGAAAATAGTTTGTGATATTACATGCAATTCTAGTTGTGCATTAGTAAGTCGATCACAAAGTGTAAAAGGCTAACTATAAAAATATGTACAATTGTACTATTCAGAGTCATCTACACTTACGTTAGAGCACAGGGGAAAAATAAAGTGCAAAGGCTTGTGCAATGCTTGAAGGAAAGGAAGAGACTTGCCAGTGAGCTGTTTGAGATATTATCTGATTACAAACAAGACGTTGTGGACAGAAGTGGAGAAGGAAGTAAATCTGAACAATTCAGTCTGAAACTTTGAGAGAAGAGAGTTGTAAGGATAGGTGAGAGCACCGTTTTGGCAAATCCCTGGGCTGTTCTCCGTATTACTGAATAAAGACAATCAGAGTACAATGCTTGTAACCACGTGTTAGATTAATGTAGGGGAGGGGAGGCGGGGGAAGCATACTTTTAAATACACAGGTCTACCTCAAGTAGCCCTGGTAATCTTGCTTGATTTTAAGTACTACACATGAAGGGATTTGTTAAGAAAGGTATCTCCTCGATTTACTTTCTACATGAAATTTAATTCCCATAGGGACTGAAAACATAGATTAGCACCCCCAAAAAAATAAATGTAACCTCAGCTTGACAGTATTCATAAAACAGTTAAGAATTAAAATGAATTTGCAAAGGAATCCCTATTTCCTCAGTGAGGTGGCATTATCTCAGTAGCTGACAACTGTCTACAGTGTGGCACAGAGAACATCAGCCTACATGTGTTCTCTTGTCACTGTTTCCCCATGCCTGCCTGCTGACCCCTCCAGTCCTACCGCTGTTCCTGATCCTGTTCAGCTCCTGATCATTAGCCCACTCTTAAGTAACAGCATTTTAAGAACAGATACTCCTGCTTTGTTAGTAGCTCCCTTTACTCTGTCTCTTCGATAGATCACTATTCTTCCCTTAAGCAAGGTGATAAAAATTGAATCCAGGTCAAGAAAGTTTTATCTGTCTCTGTCCCTGCAGTGTTGTTCACCTCCATTTTCTCTCCACACCATCAGCAACTATAAATTGCATCATCTCCAAGGTGCCAGAAGTTTCCACACCTTTATAAAAACTGCTCTGATGCCCAGCTCTACTTGCAGTGACTCCAATATGATCTGCCTAAATTTTCAGCAGCAGAGTTAATAAAGCTTTGGGAACACTGATATTATGGGCTGGGCTGCTTCTTTTGTCTCCAGGAAAATTATCCCTGTTTTCAACCTGCTTCAAAACTGACAAGACATTGCTTGCCATGTCTTGTGCATAATGAAGATTGCACAGCAGTGAACAGCTAATCAGGGCCAAGTCCTCTATTTGACTTGTAAATGCCTCTGGCGGTCTTCCAAACTCAGCGCAATTACTACAGATTTACAACACTTTAAAGTGAGAGGTACAGTTGGTCTAGTAAATCCAGTAACACATAAATGCTGAAAAATCACAAAATTGTCACCATTTAAGTAAGTTTTGCTAAGATCACGTCTTCTAGCTGTGCTGAGAGACATGTGGAGTTCTATATGTAACATCTACTGATTTAGGGTTTTGTACATTAGTTCCTTTTAATATCAGGGACTTAGCAAGGGAAACACATGAAATTGTTTTCTTACTCCATACAACAGATGATGTAAAGTTTTGTGCTCTCTGGCTATGGTCTATTTCATGTAAAGTTTCTTCCACAGGGTGATATCAAGCATGTTTGCTATGTGACTTCTTTCTGCTTAGGAAGCAAATTCTTTTGCCAGACTTTTTCCTTGACGTCAATGGACTTCAGGGGGAACAATGATTTCCCACCCAAAGTAAAATTTGACTCTCACAATTTTCACTGTTTCTCTTTGTTTTTTGGAGACAGCTTTGATGCTGTTAATGCAAGGGGTGAGGGGAATGAAAAAAAAAAAAAGAAGAAGAAATGAAAAAAAATTGTAAATGCAAGAACAGTGTCAAGCTTTGCCAGAAAAAGTAGCAATTACAGTATGCAACAGCTTGGGTTTGGTACATGTTAGAACTGTGAACAGGAATCACTACAAAAGGAAAGGCTGAGAGTTATTTGGAGAAATGGGTGAAGGTAGACTAACAGATTTAAAATAGTTTACAATACGTGTATTGTACTGAGCTCCATGCCACCACAGCAAGACGGCTTCTAGTAGCTGAGCTGGACTTTCTCATGAAAGCTTTTCTATATCATCATTTTGCAGCATGCTTCATGCCACATGCAGGGGTAGTACATCTTCATCCCAGGAGTGCAGGTGTGAAATATGATGGAAATTAAGATCTTCAGAAAGGTCAAATAACCCTTTGGCTCTGTATATTAAATGCCATTCAGGATGTGAAGCACAGAGACTTGAATTCCCTACCTTAGCAATAATGGCCTTTAACGAGAAAGTCTTTGGTATGTTATTGAAGTGAAACAACTCAATTATAGCAGGTGAGAGGTAAACCATTATTATAGCTTTCATTTTAATGATTCACCTGACTATTACTCCTCTCCATGATAGAAAAAAAGGAGTACATTCAGCTTGCTTTTATTAACTACATACTCCTCAAAAGAGTGAAAAGGTTCTTTGCAGCTGAAGGCTAAAGTCATCATCAGTGCTGTTCTTGTTCAAAAAGAGCAGTAGAAATAAAAGACAGTATCTGATGTTAGTACTGTCTGTTTTTATAGCACACGTCTTGAAAGCAACAGGCAAAACACATCCATCAGCCATTTCAAGAGCTGGCAAAACCATACGGCCATTGTGCCCCCCACAGTGCTGCTCTCAGAGGCTTCTGCTCAGAAAATTTCATCTGCAGCACCAATCAGGGCTGCAGAAGGGGAACACTTCCCAGCAGAAGGCAAAAGCAGGGAGAGGAAGGAAAAGTACAGTCTTGGAAGAAAGAAAATAAACAAGTTCAGGCTACCAGAACTACATGCTTACTACCCACCACCTGGATTTTAGGATGTAGCCAGAGATGATGCAAATAACAGTGCTGCCTAGGTATCTCTCCCAGTCTGAAGACGAGGAATTACCAGCAGGATCATACTAGAACACAGAACTCCAAGATTTGATAGAAATGGCAGCAAAGGTGGTAAAATTTACATCTTCTCCAGCAAACCGGACTTTGTCTACTGCCACAATGGGCAGCACAGATGTCCACCACTTGGATGCACAATAAGCCAAGCAATTTCTCCTCAGAGCCAGAGAATGAGCCTTGGTCAACCCTACTGGTAAAGGCACAGCTGTCTTCTTTTTCCTAATAGTTAGGAGCATACCATGGCTGGTTCAGTTGTGTCTCATCTCACACTGTTTTTGCATCAAATATGATCTTAACACAATGCTTCAATAACATCAGTTGACAATTTTACTGCAATTTCTTACTTTTTATTTGTAAATTTCACCATTTGTTTGCAGTAGATCAAGTCACTGTTTTGTTACCCTTGACAACAGCTCAAAAACTCATATCCAAATTTCTTAGCATTTGCCTTCCCTTTAGCTCATAGAAACCTAGGTGATGTTCTGTAAAGCAGAGGGACTACTTGGCAAGAGCACTGAAAACAAGAGTTGGCAACCAGCTGTCAGCAACAGAAGGAACCTTTTCAGTAAACACTGTCAATATATTCATAACTAGCCAAGCCAAAAAAGGGGGGGAAACGTAGTCAGAGTTGTAATGCCCCAGAGAAGTAGTTTGATTGTTGTTTACAGGACAAGAAGTATGTGGCTGGAGCTTTGTTACAGAGCCTCTGAAGTTCGTTGCTTTCCTTTTCCAGATCCCACTTGCATTTACATATTGTCACTACAGATATTCACATACCGGCAATCTGACAGCAAGCACTTAGCGCTTTCAGACAGCAACTGCTACAACATTTTGTTGCTATTCCCTCATAGTGAAGAATTTGCTCATTTTAAAAAAAAAAAAATCAACTTGGATTCAAAGCCTGTTATTCTGAAGCTATCCGCTTATATGCTTAGTACATGATATAGTACTTAAGACGCAGAACATTGTTAAATGCAGATAGTAAACCTCAGGCTACGTTTTAATCAGAACCAAATACTGCAACACTATTTGCATGGGAGGAGAGAAAAATCACTATTTTCAAGCTAAAATAACTCATTCTTCTTATTGATGTCTTGAGCTTTAGGCCTATAAACCAACAGTGATGTCAATGCAGTCACTAAATTACCAAGTGAGAGAAAACTTCAAAACTCAGCAAGAGGCCCTTAGGAAAGGCATATAATTGACAAATTAAAACCTCCACTCCTGCTCTCTCAGCCACAAAGAAAGCAGGATGCTTTAGCTCACTAGCCAAAATGCTTCCAAAGAAGTACTGACAAAGAAAAATCAAAATGCAATAACATTAGCTTCTGATATCTACTCCCTTCTCCACTCAAAGAAGGCACTTATGATCTTATTTCTCTAAGGAGTTGAATTAATAATTTTAATTAGCCTGTCTTTCAACCAAAACAGAAGAACATTTCTCTAGCACATAAGAATTAGAAAAAAAAAAATTAAAAAAAAAAAAAAGGAATCCATCTAAAGTTACAGCTTGTACAGCAAGAAATAATCTGAGACTACTGAACAGCAGCAAAAAAGTCCAGAGTGGGTGTTAAAATTCATATGGGAGAGGCAATGCTGTTCCTAAAACATGAGAACATACAGTCCAGGGAATATGACTGAATCTTTTTGGGGAGAAATCATCAGCAGTGTTCATTTAGGATCCTATTTTATATTGCTTCTAGTTCTTTTTTTCTCCTGAGTAATTCAAGCTGTGTTGATGACTGGCTCTAAAGAGCTGCAATGCATGCCAGAAGGTTAACTCTTCAAAATAGAAATACTCCAATTCCTCCGATAAAAGGACAGGCCAGATAAACAAAAATTCTGGCAAATGTGTGAAGCATAGGCAGAATTCATCTTTGGTGTAACAATAGTGTACTTCACTAGCACAACCACAGGAAAGAATATGAATCATTAATTTAAACATAATTAGTAAAATATGTTCTCATTTCTGAGAAACTGAATTACAACTGATTCTGCAGAACTTGAGATACTAGGGGGGGAAAAAAGTCCATCACTCTTGATTTCATGATAATACACATCACTTTCACTAAAGATAAATGCAACCCTCTTTTCTGTCTCAAAGATGGGTTTAGCAATGGACAAAGGAACCAGAGTTTAAGCCTCACTCTGCCAGCCCACGCAGTGGCACAGCGCTGATCCCGACCCAGACTGAAACCTCTCGGCCACACTCTCCCCAGGAGAAGCCAATATTCCCCTGCCGCACTCCCCTCCGGCTCGCTCAGGCATAGAGGTACCCTGGAGGCGAGCAAAAGCCATAGCTGCGAGTGCTGAGGGGTAGCGGCAAACACAGCAGGACATTTCCTTATTCACGGAGACACTGGGTCTACAAAGATAATGTCCTGCTCTTTGGTCAGAAACACTGACGCCTGCAGGTGTGAACTTCACCGTGTCGCAATAGTGCTGCCAAACCAGTTAAAAAACAAGGTAAACTGCAAGTGTAGACCAGTATTTTATCTAATCATCTAATATTTTTGCTGCTCAGACAGGGTTAATAAGACATACATAAAACTATTTCCTGGCACTTTTGGAAAGCTTCTCTAGTGATGATTCCAAAAATATGAAAGGTTTCAATTTTGCAGAGTTTATATTGGCCTAAAATGTACAGAATTTTATTTTATCACACCCTGTGGGACACATTTGCTCAAAGTCTTTTTTAAGATGGCTTAGAGCAGATCTAGCAACCTAGTCTTCCTCTCCTCTATGAAAACTGAAACAAAGATTAATAAAGAGCTAAGAAATGAAGTGGAAAGAAAAACTTACTCTAAGTGCATTTTGTAAAAGCAGTGCAAGTGTTTACTTTATTTTGCATGTGCTTTACAGGGAGTTTCCTGATCAGGATCAGAGAGCTAGGAGTGCTGCTAATTCCAGCAAATGCTGTGCTAAGGTGGTCAAGCTGCCCTGGGAAAGCTCAACCAGAGCAGAGTTACCGCGGCCCAGCACCACAATCATGAAACCACTGAAGTACCAATCTCCACACTTCTGCGGTTAAGCAGCTCCTAGTGGCTTAAAGTGAGCTTTGGTAGACCTCTATGGCCAGGAACCAGCAAGCAGAGGCCAGTGGCACCGCTAGAGCAACTGAAGCAAGAGGTCTGTCGGACCAACCTGAGGTGGCATGCTCAGCTGCTCGAGCAGCTCTTCCCTTTCCACTTAGGTTGTCCGAAAAGAAAAACAGCTCTCCTGTGCTCAGAAATGAATGAAATCACAAAAGCCAAGATGTTAGGCCAGATTGTCACTTCTAACGAGAGCATTGCAACAGTAGTTGCAAAGCAAAACAGCCTTAACATACTTGTAGATCATCACTTTTGCACTCACCTTATGGTGGATTTAAATCTCTATAAAGCAACATATAAAGAAAAACTGATATTCAAAGCCTCAACTCCAAACTAGAGGCCAAGGTTATACGTATCTTTTGCAATAAGCTTAGACAGTCCTGGAAATAACTTTAAAAAATTACTACTTCTTTACACTTGCTTCTATTTTTAGTTTAACCCACATGAAATTAAGGAACTAAATTGCTGGGAAGAAGGTGAACAGTTATCACAGTTCCACATTTTCTACGCACAGAAGTTAAGCCAACTGTCTAGGAGACCTACAGGGAAATACTGAATATATTTTTGCCCTGTAGGCAAATCTTGGATATAACTTCTCAGAAACCTGTTAAAAACATTTTTCTCTGCTTACAGTTGAGTCATTTAAGGCTTATTTGTTTTAGTCAACTGCTTAATTGGGCAGTTACCCTAACATATTTATTAGGTTAAGTCATTTACAGAGCAAATTTTATTCCTTATTACTTAGTTAGTAAAAAGATTACAGAGCACTGCCTTGGTGTCACTGTATGAATGCACTTAGATGCAGTGCTTGCACAGTCAACATGACTGAAGGAGGTGAATTGTGGGATACTATGGAGATAACAGATCGCACATTGCACCTGTGTCAGTCTTTCACTATGGCCAGGAGAAGACACAGCAAGGAAGAGTAAAAACTTGTGTATGTGCCTAGCTGCTGTAACGTCCATTGCCCTGAACTGCAGGCTTTCCCAACGTATTGTGGGGAAGGTAGTCTAAACAGTGCCAGGAGCCCGTCCTCACTAGGCAGTAACAGTGGGGTGACTGGAGAGCAAGGTCACTTCTTCGTCCTTAGTCCTGAGCTCATCCCAATGACAGCCCCAACACGTGGCACTTCACATCAGCATGTTCGAAGGAAGCACCATACACAGTGCCACTTTATGAAGCATTCTCCCTGATGGACACTTCAGACCTTTTAATATTCTGGCTCAGCAACTTGCCATGAAAATCTCAAGACTAGAAAACCTTGCATTAACTGTACAACAGACTGTACACAAAGTTGTAATCCATACAACACCCTTTAAGAACCAGATTCAGTTCAAAAGGACACAGCCTTTGTACAACTCCCTTACCTCTTGATACTCTTTCTGGCAAAAAGCAAACCCCACCATAGCTAAAGCACTTCCACGAAGCACTACACTCCATTGCATCGTCTCATAAATGTTTCTTGAGGGTTGCTCCAAGCACTTCATATCTGAACACATTCCGTTCTTGAACTGCAGCATATAGCATGCTGGACCAACTGCCTGCTTTGCAGATCATTCTCCTGCTCTACAGGGATCATGCTGTACAGGTGCAACGGGCAACATTTTCTCATGAAGACAGATTGCACAGTCAGGTTCAAGAATTTAAATTCAAATCTCCAAACAAGCTTGAGCTGCCGTTGACAACCAGGTGGAAAGAAATCAATGACTGAAAAGTTTGCAGCTGCAGAGAGAGTGATCTGTATGAGCTGAGATGAAAACTGTCTTTATCCCTCAGTTTTAGCAAACTGCTGGTGTTGCTGATCTTCAACCTGGCATAGATATCCATATTCAACTCTCTGAAGAATCATAAAGACACTTTCCCAGTAAGAAGCAATATGTATGAAGCCCTTTGCCTTTCTAAAACCACTAGAAATAGATATGAAAGAAAAAAGCATTTTTTAAAACTTCTCAAGTAGTGTCAGAAGTCCAGAGCAGTGCCAGACCATCTGAAATGTGAATCGTTCCACAAGGAGAAGAGGGTCTTTCAGGAATCCGTCCCATCTCCAGCTCTGTCCCGTTTCAGCTGCTGCCAAAACATTGGGATTTTATTTATTTTTATTCACACTCCTCCAGGTTCAGACTCATGGCTTTCCTGCATCCCTGGAACCTGTAGCAGTTATGGAACAGATTCATCTTCCCAGATTCCTGAGACTGAAATGTCCAATAATGGTTTTCAGTGTTTTGTTTTCTTAAGCTCATGTTGGAACTCCACATTCACCATTTGGGCTCAAACATTACTTTCCACACTTGAAATCAGTGATTCTGGCTGCTAGACACAGATTCCAACACCAAAACTACTTAAAATGTGTAAGGCAATAAATGTGGACTGGTTTCCCCTCACCCTAAGTGCTATCACAGTCAGAGGAAATAAACCCCTCTGGGCTTAGGGAATAAGAATTGCTGCTATACAGAAAGATGACAAGTGTAAGTAATTTAAATATGACTTGTGTTCAACAGGCAACCCAATATTCAATATTATGGAGCTGTCTTTGTTTTCTTTCAATGCGTAAAAATAAGAATAATGTTCTGCGTGAACATGCATCAGCTTCTATTGCATTACAAAAGTCTTTACATCTGGTGTTTTTTCAAGAAGACACCTCATTTTTAGCCTTTTTAAAAGTCATGAGTTACCTCATGATTTGTTCTTCCTAAATCTGTCTCCCAGAAAAAAAAAAAGAAAAAAGAAAAAAAAACACTCAAGATATTATTCTCAAAGAGCTTTTTTACTGAAGTTTTATTACTGCTTTGGAAAATGCGTATTTTTAACAGCCTGTGTAGACTAGGAATTTTCGAGATCCCCTGGATATTGCTAGGTAGCTCACAATATCTACAAAAATGTTTCAAACAGTAGACTGGCTTCTGTGAAAGAAATTTCAGTATTTGTGGTTGTAAGTATTAACGGAGTGTTTCCAGAAACAGTGACAGGGGTACGTTATTGGTGTTCCTGCTCTGTGTAATAAAAGAATGGAAGTATTTGAGATACTCCAGTTACTCGAGAGGAAGCTAGCCAGGGGGAAAGCAGCTCAGATGCAGTGAAGATGGGGACACAAGAGGTTGTGTAAGCACAGACAGAAAATGTAATCCTGTTGGTGCTTTCCAAGAGGGCCCAGCGAGCTTGTCTCCACCTTATGCTGCTGTTCCTGCCCCTGCATGGGGAACTCAGCGCAGCACTCTGTTTTCCTCACCTGGCATGTGGAATGGGAAAATTGAGGGAGGTCCCAGAGCTGTGTGCTGTCTCCACAACACTACAGGTCTAACACGCGTCAAATCACAGCGCCAGGCTCACTTCCCCCATTGACTCCACGCTCAGTGCACCCTGGCTGGGATGACAACTTGTGAGTGCTCTTCATCAAAGTCTTCTTGAACCACTGACAGGAAACTTGAAACTATGTCTAAAACACTGAAAAACATTAGGTACATAAAATATTTCTATATAAAGTTAATTTGTGGTAAAGCATCAAGGTTAAAAGCTAGTGTAAAAATATGCCTCAGAAGCTGAGTCACATTGTATTTATAACGTGAATTGTACAATTTCCAGATCTCAGAAGCATCCCTCCTGCAGCTCTGTTAAAAGGGGAGAGATCAAATATCAGGAGAATATCCTGTCTAGTCAAGTCAAGGTTTAGATAACATTACCAATAACAGTTCTACCATTCAATTCTTGCATGGAAAGTGAAAGATAATCATATGTTACATAAATTATTTTTATCAGCATTGTCCTCAACACTTCACTAAGCTCTCCCAAGCAGAACATGCATTTTTGTTATAGGCCTATTCAGGAAAGGAAGGAAGCAATGAAAACAAGTAGAGGTCTAGAAAACACAACCTGCAATGAAAGTATGACAAAACTGAGGTTGTTCAATCTTCAGGAGACTGGTGGGAGACATAGTAATAGCCTTCAAATACAAAGCTGACCAACAGGAAGAGAAAAAGAACCTTATTCCCTCTGTTCCCTGACAGATGTGACATGAAGCAATGGATTTGAAGCAAAGCAAAGAAGGTTCAGTAGGATAAAGCTCTCGCATTGTAACGATCCTTCCTACACTCAGAGGGGGAGACTAAGACATCTCTAGAGCTGTGTCTACACCAGTAAATAAGACAGCACTCAGCAATATGCCCAGACACTGGCACTTCGACATCAGCAATATCAAGCTGTTAAAAAAGAGTACCTGGCATGCATGTTGTGCCAATCAAGACGCTCACAAATCAATCCAGGAGGCAGAGCTCATGAGGTAGCTCATCCCTTGGGCCTTCCCCATGCACAGCCATGGGAGAGGCTTGCTCAAGGACTTCTCCACAACAATTCTTCTCAGAGCACAACAGAATTCTTAGGCGTAATCAATGCACTTTTTACTTTTGTAGCCCTCCACTCCTTATTTCAATGCATGCTTTGAACAGTGGGATGGGATCTCATAATAACATAGCATTTGCCTTTCACAAAGAGGTTTCCTCTTGTATTAACTGAGGAGCAAGGATCACACATGTTTATGTGTACCTGTTGTGTGCAAGGAGTGATCACATAGGGAATACAGTTAAGGAAAACCAGGACTGAACTTACTGAAGAATATATTCCTTATAACACTGTCACATTCAGCTGTAATCCATGTGTGAATTTTGCACTTCTTTAGTTATGTGTGGCTTTGATTGCTTTTTAGAAAGAAAGTGGGTCTAGACATCCCATGGATCTCTCCAAACTGGGGGGGTTTATCATGTATGGGTCACTTTTCTATACTACTTATCTAAACCTCTGAGCACATGTACTACACAGAACTCATTTTCATCCGAATTCTTTCACGGGTTGCAGCTTTGTGAGCTGCTTCTTTCTTTTCCCCAATGATTTTCTTCTGCAGCCAGCTGAGAGTAAGTCAATTTCTTTGCAACACAACAGCCAGAAATGGTGACGGACAGCCACAGGAGATGGGAATTCACCGCTCTCTGCAGATGCGGGCCCTCCCAACAGCCCTGCTTGGAGCGCAGGTGCAAAGAGGAGAGGCATCTGCAGCTTACCTTCAAGCCAGGTGAAGGACTCTCAGCCAAGAAGAAAATGGAATCCCTCCCTCCCTTCAAATTTGAGTGCCTTTTGATTTCTGGAGCACACCTGCATTCTCGCAAACTTAGGCTGTGGGACTCCTAAACAAAAGCAGATGAAACTAGTGAACAGAAAACAGTTATTGTTTGGCAGTAGGTAAAAAAAAAAAAAAAAAAAAAAAAGTCAATCACTGCTCTTTGCTCTTACTAATTCTGCTTATTTTGTTTATCATAATTTTTTGTACTTTTTATTTCATAAGCAAATGTGCAGGAAGAACATCTGCTTGGAGAAGGACTTGCTCTGGAACACATCTTGAAGTACCACTTCTTGTTCAGGATTTATGCTTCAGTTGCCATACTCCAAAAGCTGTTTTATCAGGGAGATATAATGCTAAATCATATGGTCTTTCCTCACACACTTCATTAGAAGGAGACATAATAATGCATAGTTGACTGGACAAATAAAAAAAAAACTTTTTCCCATCTAATAAAATTAGAATTTTTGATGTTTTATCCTCTTTTTCAGGGAGGAAAGGCAGAATTTCACAGTCCAAAAAAAAAAAAAAGAAAGCTGAAAATATATATTTTTCAGGTAAGTAGAAACATATGTATTGTTCACCACCCTTTTAACTTCAGCTATATTCCCATTCCCACCCACCCCCCAATGTCATCCTGCAATTAGATTACATTTTTAAACAAAAACACTGACCTAGAAAGCCAGTTTTAAGTCTCAAAACAAAATGTCTCCTCAATTTTAAATTTTCTCTCCCCCAAAACATTTCATGCAGTGGGATTCATCTAAGCCAAACTACTCCCAACAGAAAATCTTGGTTTCCATATGTCACTGAAGTTTCCTAAACCTACTGCTGCTTTATTGCAGGAGTAGACGACACTCCACCCTACTCATCAACCCAGACTAACGAACAGGTCAGGCCCTACCCCTTCCTAATCCTGCTGCAGCATTTGTGAACCATCTGTATGGAGAGGAAGCAGGGCAAGTGAACACAGCTGTCAGGAAAATTTGTGTTTCCCTCTCCTGACTAGCACCATATGCAACCCAAATCTCAAAATAGCCTGGTGGATCCACAAGGCGCTTTGTTCCTTGCTTGTATTTGTCCTCTCTGGAGCAGGGATGCTGAGCAAGGAGGTAATGGTGCTGAGGGAGATGAGCCACCAGGATTAGAGATGTGGCTATGAGAATTAGAATGACTTGAGTAATTACAAATGCCTATATAGCAAGTGGAGAATGGAATGTATTTTACTCTCGTACAGCATCGAGTAAAGTGTTAATTTCAGGAAATTCTAAGAACATAAACGAATAAGGATAATTCATCTTGGTCTAAGAAGGCAGGGTTTGGATAGGTAATACAGTACATACACAAGGACTTTATCCCTTCTTATTTCAATAATGCTCTCATTGTCAATGATGGAGCTTCCTTGATTTCCCATAGGAAAAGTCAAAAGCCGTGGTCTGGAGAGAAACATTACAATTAGAGTCGGACAGAAGTTTTCCAACCTAATTTTTTTCCGTTAGAAAAATGCCTATTCCATGAAATCAACATGTTCCCACGGTACATTTCATTTTCATCAAATCTTTAGAAGGAAACCAGCTGCCTGGTTCCCTGCCAGTTTGCCTGCTTGCCCAGCAGCCCACCTTGCAGGCAGCCGCAGAGAAACGACCCATGAGGCACAAACCAGAGCACTGAGGACTTCTTCGTTCTGCTCACCAAGATGCTGAGGCTCAGGAGATTTCCTTTTGCATCTCCTGCTTGCACAGCAACAAGCAGCTAGAAGCCTGGGCCAAGGCTGAGGATTCTTGTGCTGACTGGAGGTCTAGCATCAATTTTGTTTTGAAAGCAGATGGAAGGAAATGTTCTGTCCATGAGATGCTTTAAGGGCTTGTTCCAGCATAGAGTTATTTTTTATTTTTATTTCAGAATTTCTCACAGAACAGACACTTTAAATGCCATCTGACACCACATTGTAGAAAGTCACTACCAGATATAGTCATCACTGATTCTGGGCTGGGGGAGATACGTATGGTACTTTCATAAGAGGCAGATGACATCACATTTACCAATGACTCCCAGTATTCTGTAAAACACAGGAGAGGGCTAGAGGGAAATACACAAGGACCTATAAAATCAAAGTCTACCTGAGCAGGATTCCTCTTGACCACACACTGAGTGAACAAAGACAATGGAGTAAGATGTTGTATACCTGAGGACAGAAGGAAAAAGAAAAAAAAAGAAAAAGAAAAAGAAAAAGAAAAAGAAAAAGAAAAAGAAAAAGAAAAAGAAAAAGAAAAAGAGGAAAGGAAAGGAAAGGAAAGGAAAGGAAAGGAAAGGAAAGGAAAGAAAAAGAATTATTCAGATTTGTTTAAGAAATAAACCTTAGAGACATCACCATCTTGGTCAAAGAACAGGAGTGAATTAATAGCAATATAAAAGTCAGCTAGGAAAATATCTTGGCTACAACTCTGATTTTTTGAGCTGTGCTTCAGGATCTGCAAAGAGGTATCCCTTGTCTCCTGTGCAAAGGCCCTGATGAAACCTGAAGAGATGGAAACTTTTTATTGTAGGGTCCGGAACCACTTCACAGCACTAAGAGGCAAAAAAAGTGTGGTTTCTCTGTCTTCCAGCTGCGCTAGTCACTGGGCAGTAAAAGACTGAGCAACTAACAAAGAGTAAACAGGCTTCACCACTGGAAAGAAGTTGCCCATCACCCAAGGCAGACTTTGAATTATACACAGGGTGCTAAGTGAGAGCAGGAGGCAGGACTACTGCATGACATAAACAGTGTCAGGCAAGTCCTTTGCCCCTACAGTTCAAACTCAGGGAAGCTGGTCATATTTAATATCCTTTGCTGAAAAAAGAAAAAGAAAAAGAAAAAGAAAAAGAAAAAGAAAAAGAAAAAGAAAAAGAAAAAGAAAAAGAAAAAGAAAAAGAAAAAGAAAAAGAAAAAGCAAAAGAAAAAGAAAAAGAAAAAGAAAAAATCTGAACCTTTTCTCCTCACATGTTTTTAAATACTTGCAATGCAGGAGAAAGCTTCATAGTAGAAAGGACTCATCACTTATTGTCATGCAAAACTATTAACAAGCAACACTACTGGGAAAGTCAATATTCAGTTCCTGCCTACAAACTCTTCAGCGAGCCATCTCAGCTGCAAAGACCAGCATTACAGAATAACGTGGCTAAAGCTCCCTCGTTAAAAAGGCTGCTCAAGCTGAAGCCAAAGTAGCTGAGTGCAACTCTTACTAACTATTAGAGATATAATCAAACATAGCTGTGCTGAATAAACCATTGACAGACTTAAAGAACAAATTGCCTCAAATCTGAGGCCACAAGAAAGGCAGAGTCCAGAAATTACTGTGTTGAAAAGAAAGCCCGTGAATTAATCATGTAAGCATACTAAAACATTAATAGTTTTGAACACTGAAGGTGAAAGAACATTTGTTCACCAAAGGTCACTCTTCCAGCTCTGGGGGGAATTTTAAAGAACACATGTTGGAAAATTTGCCTCAGTATTTGTGTTATTTCACCCCTGGGCATCGTTTGCAGTGTAAAGCAATTAGTCTGGTAGCCAATGAGCATACTGGTGTTGAAACCCTCCAGGAAAAGTCAGCATCACTTAAAGTAACAATACCTCACTGCTGGACCCTGGTTCTCAAGAGTAAGTATTTACTCTTTATTAAAAAGAAAAAAAAAAGTCTATCCCAGGCTAGAAACTGAACAAGCCAGACTGATATAAAAATTACAGATCCACTGCCAGCAGAAGAAAAGCTACTGCAACTGTGAACTCTGAAGCCATCGCCTTTGGAAAGAGGGGAAAATTAACAACATTTTTTTAATGGGTGGATGTAAGTGAGCACTTGTCTGAAAAAGAAGCCACTGACCAACTTCTGTGAAACAAATACTCGGTGTGAACAGGGTATTCTGCACCCAGTCATGATGTAACAAGGACTGCTGTAAAGGAAAACTAATTGGAGGGGCTGTGACAAAGGAAGCAGTAAAGTAATTAGAAAGTCTGATTGCCATCAAACCACGTTTTATTATTTCCTTAACCGCCAATTTAAAGGAAAAGTTAATATAAAATATTTTTTTCTTATTTAGTTTTACATATCAGAGGCAATAGTAATCTCCTTGGAATTTGGTACCTCTCCAGTGTTTATCACACCATTTATCTTCCAGATTTCCAGCTTACAGAGAAGTATAATGTGAAGCACAACTGTTAAATCACTTTACTCTGTTGGCAAGAAATACCATATATTGTGTACAAAAGGAGTTCGGTAGCTGATTTATTCAAATGGTTACATTGCTTACTTAATATGACATAAAAGGCAAAAACGTTTTTAACCATGATAAAGTACACTATATGAATGTTTTTAATGTGAATACACAAAAGACAGATACTGTAAGTTATTTTCGTAACCAGTGTGCTATACTACTGTGAGGCATGCTTTTGACCCCATTCATCTGCATTTTGCCTCCATAGAGGTATGAAACATCCTCAAACCATCCTAAATGGGCAGTTTCTGATTCTCTGTCTTCAGAAGCAGCTTTCTTAAGGAAAACCCTCTGTGGATCCACTACAGTAATATTCACTGAGAGCACGGCTGGCCCATGATGAGTTTTGGACACTCCCAACTTCTGGAAGACTCTCTGAACGTCTCCCTGAAGGAGACGGATGTACGAACTGCGAACTGTATGTGCATTAATATACGTAGGCTACTTACATGCTTGAATGTAAGAAAACAACATAATTACTATCAGAAATCAAGTTCAGCTCCTGCTGTCATTGTATGCAGTATTGAGTACTTACTGCTGCAAGGCAGCTCACTGTGTAACACCAACATCCTCCCCTGTGCCCCACAGGGAATAATCAGTATCTGCACACGCATCCCAAATATTTTGTGGGACTGCCACATCACTACAGGGTAAAAATACAGATATTCTTCTTCATATTACAGCAGTCTGCCACGTGCCCTACAGTTTTGTCTGATAACTAGTTATGGACTCTAATGCTTACAGATGCACATACCTACTCAGACTGCATGAGGGCAGAATTTGCAGTATTCTGAACAATAAAATAATACTCCAAACCTGAGGAGTAAACTCAGGTTTTTGAGCTGCAGGTTCCCAAGACGCATTATCCTGTGGAGAAGAGAAAAGAACACAATTATAAGCAGTGACCTAAGCAAGTGTCCTGGTTTAAGCTGGGATAGAGTTAATTCTCTTCATAGTGGCTGGTGTGTGCCCTGTTTTGGACTTGGGAGGAAAGCAATGCTGATAACACACCGACGTTTTGGTTGTTGTGGAGCAGTGCTTGCACAGAGCCAAGGACTCTTTTGCTTCTTGTGCTGCCCTGCCAGCGAGGAGGCTGGGGGTGCACAAGGAGCTGGGAGGCAGGTGACCCAGACTGGCCAAGGGATGTCCCATACCGTGTGACATCCTATGGGAAAATAAAACCGGGAAGGTTGGCCGGGGTGGGGGGGAACCACTGCTCACTTGCATTGTGCGTTCACTTGCTTTGTACATTCTTTTGTTATTATTATTATTATCACTATTATTTTCTTTTCTATCCTATTTAACTGTCTTTCTCTCAGACCATGAGCTTTTTCTTTTTCTCTTCTGATTCTCTCCCCCATCCCACCGGAGGCGGGGATGAGCAAATGGCTGTGTGGTTCTGAGCTGCCTGCAGGTTTAAACCACAACAGTGTGCTTTGGTGGCATGAAGGCAGGTGAGGGAAGAAATTTAGCGACTCCATTTTCCACCACCTGATAAATGCTGTATCAACTACACAATCCATGCCAGCCACTACACATTCTTTCAGTCAAAATCCCCTTCAGCCTGCCTGCCACACGTAGCGCGTGAAAGCAATGCAAGGTCAATACTGGAAGACATCAAAAACTAGGAAGTATAAAATGGAGATATAAAGTGTGTGGTGTGGAAGAGGAATGGCCTTAGAGTAGGGCCAAAGGAGTAGGGGCATCAGGGCTGGGGAGTCCTGGTAGAGACATTTGGGGATTTCAGCTGGACTGGGGTCTCTGTGCAGATCCAAGGCTTGTTTCAGTGTACAGCCCATATCATATAACCAAGAAAGTCTGCAATCCTTCAGAAAGATTAATCCTTCCTGTAATCCAGCAGCAAAACGAACAACAACAAAAACAACAAACAAGCACAAGTAGAGAGTTCTGCATAAGACTTCCTATTATAATAGCCCAATTGGAAGGAAAAAAGATGCAACTGCACAGCTAGACCTGGGAAGACTGAGACCCACTCATAGCTGAGCATGTGCAAATGCCAAGGTGGGACAAGTGATTAACAGGCTTCTCCAAAGGCTGAAGTTCGTTTGTTTGCTTGTTTTCAAAGCATGTTCCATTAAGTGAAGAGCCCTGGCGCTAGTAGGTTACTTTGTGTACAGGAGTTTTGGTTGTTTCAAGTTGTTCAGAATGTAAAGTGATTTACTGGTATCAAAGGCCCAGTCAGAGCCCATCCTGCCCAGGCAGAGGACTACCCATGTATCCTTTCCCTGGATAAGTGAGGAGGTAGAGGAGCTGAAAATGGTGTTCAAATTTCTGCATAGTAGGTAACCTTGGGTGGCACAGATACAATGTAGGAGATCACCAGTTTTGAGAATGACAAGAAAAAAGTAGTCTATGGTAACCTCTAAGTAATAAAACTGTCAGGATATTGGAAAATAGATCATGTCTGCAATTTCTCTCACTATACCCATTAGATACTAAACTTTCCAAACATTTCACAGCACAACCACAATTCCCCTCATTACAACAAAGGGTATAGTAAGGATTAGAAAAATTTAGGAACCACATGGCACCCTTTACCTCACAGCAGATGCATTTAAACTCCAGATCTACCATTTTCACTGTGGTAGTTATCAAATAGTCACCTCTGAAATAAAACATTTCATGCTAACTGCTATAAGCAGCTGAAGGGAAAGAAATATACAAGTAGGAAATGGGAAATAATCACTGAGGTGGCAGAAGAACCAGAAGATAATATGGGATTATAAACCTGATTTAAAAAAAAAAAAAGAAGAAAGAAAGAAAAAAAGAAACATACACAGCTATTCGATGCTAGTAGTCTCTTATGTCCAAAGTAAGTAGAACAGGAGAACTGTCTTGATTTGAAGCAAACAAAATGTGGCTGAAGCATAAAGTACATTTTCCTCAAAATATATGTAAGGAAGCAATGAATTTACAGAGAGGTTATACAAACCTCATTACTGGTCTTGAGATCAGCGCAGGCTGGATGCTCTGTGCAAATATTGGTGCCTCTGTGCAGACAAATAGACTAAGGGGCATCTTCAGGTCTCTTCTAAACATGAATTTCTCTGACCAGGGAACAGTAAGGATAAGAAGCTTAGTTTTATGTTGGTGGGGCTTACGTCATGAAACTTGCTCAAATCAAGTTCAGTTGGTGGTATTTTGTCTGTTCCTGTTAAGATTCAGTAGATCCTGAGAAATCACAGGATGCAGTACTCAGTCCACCAACTCTACTCCACTAAGCGGTATCCCCATGACTCTGCAAAGAGTGTCTTCATCTGCCTTAACAGCATACCAAATCACAGGAAGACTATCGTATACTCCATATCCTCACTTCTGTCCTTCACACCTATACTCACGATGTTTTCAGCACTATTTATGCACAGCAGACTGTAGTTACTTCCTATTTCACTCCTGAAAGAGCGTCAGAGCACAAGTGACTCCTGCATAAGGTAACATACATGCCTCCTTCCTTTGCATGCATACACACAAGTCAGAAATGATGTGACAGGTAGTCACTTTACCACAGTAACAACTAACTCTGTCAGTTTTCTCCCACCTCTCAAACACTCTTCTCCTTACAAAGCAATAAGCTATCAGATTTGGACACCACAGAATCATAGAACCACGGAATGGTTTGGTTTGGAAGGGACCTTAAAAATCACCTAGTTCCAACCTCCCTGCCATGGGCAGGGACACCTTCCACTAGACCAGGGTGCCCAGGACCCGACCCAACCTGGCCTTGAACACTTCCAAGGAGTCCCCAGCTCCTCTGGGCAACCTGGTCCAGTGAGCCACCACCCTCATAGAGATCCCACCTCCATGAGCTACTGGCTGGTCCCAGGAGACTGGCATGAAGACTGTACATTCACTGTTTCCTAACAACTAAAGGTTTGGAATAAGCTTTCTGAAATTTACAAAAACAGCAGATAACCCTAAGTCTGTAAGCACAAAGTCTTTTTGGTCTGGGTTTTTTAAGACAGGAAGGTGCTATGAGGTTAGAGGAGAAGGTGCTCCTTCAAATTATTCAATGACAAACATGACATTTGAAGTCATTCTAAATTGCTCTCAGAATGATCATTATGATACCTAATCTAAAAAGAACAATAATCTCACACCATCTTTTTTATGCTTATTCTCTTATATTTGTACACCTACATTCATTTTCTAAACCAAATCTAAACAAAGCCTTTCAAAGGTATTTTTTGTTGAAAGTATAATCAAGGTTGCAAGAGACAATGGGGAGAAAGGAAAGCAAGGTAGTTGGAAATTGTGCAAAAGATGGTTTAGAAGTAGAAAGATGACAAACAAGAACAAGCCACTTTTAAAAAAGAAAGTGCAAGAACAACATGAGAAGTAGTTCATCAGCTCCCTTCTCTGTCCCATGAATTGTTAACGTTGGCAACTGACTCACTGCAAATTGGATTCCAGCCAAGCAAAACAATACGCAGAGTTTCAATCCAACCCTGCATGCTAATAATGCCGAACAAAATACTGAGATGTAGAAACATAATCTATCATCATGTAAACTCCTTTCTCTTTTTTCTTTTTTTTTTTCTTTTTAAGGTGAATTTAATGCTTACAAATGTTTCCAGATTTATGACCCAAAGCTGAAGTTCTCTGGCCTTTCCTCATATAGGCACAATGCATCCACCATTTACCTAATCAGTGTGTAACATCCACTTAGGTGGCTGGAAAATCCAGTACAAAGAGCTAAGCCCAGCGGCCAAGAAGACAAAAGCATGGCGTTCACTGAAATCATTCAGTTCCCTCTGCCTTGCCAGCTCAGGAGCAGCTGACAGAACTTGAGTTTCATTATTGGAAAAGAAGGTCTGCAGTTTACAGCACCTCCAAGCTGAAATAGATACTGAAGCTGTATGTATTGTCAAAAAGGAAATTAAAACTTTGGTTTTCAGCATATTAGCATGAAAAACAAAAAGAACAATAAAACACTGAGATTTTGCTTGCCAATTAATGACCACCAGAAAGCAAATAGTTGAAACCACACATGTTCTCAAGATGATCTTGTCTTCTGAATCATCATTATTTGACTTACAAAAATTTAATGTGAAGTTTCAGTTCATCCATGAAATGAGAAAGACCCTTGATCAATGATACTAT
This sequence comes from Chauna torquata, assembly GCA_013399475.1. Lineage (NCBI taxonomy): Eukaryota > Metazoa > Chordata > Aves > Anseriformes > Anhimidae > Chauna > Chauna torquata. The sequence continues at coordinate 67,419 of VXAL01016045.1, read as the reverse complement.
CATTTAAAACAAAGTACATCTTCAGCAGCTGTTTAGATCAGAAAGAAACCAGACAGAAGTTGTGAAAGAGAAAAGAAGTCAGGCCAAAAAGTGATGAAGAAAACAAAAAGCACCATGAAGAAAAAGGTTCCTTGCTGGCAAAGGAAACACACAGTCATCCTTCTGCAGATGGCACACTGCTAAGAGCCATGGTTCTTCATAAAAACAAATGGGATAGCGTAAGCAGAAATGAAAAGTGGGTGTTGATGTTTTGAGTTAAGAAAATGAAACAGTGAATACCACCATAAACATAAATAATATGTTTGCTGTGAGGAAATTTAAGTAAGCCCCAAATAATGTATCAGGAAAATATTGGTTAAAATATAAGAAATAAAGTCCACTGAACCACCATAGACACAGCCCTTTCAATAAAAGTAAATGGGATGATTTTCCTAGAACTGTATTTTGAAGATAGGATAACAGTAAGATTAACATAGCTACAGAAGGCTAAATATTGATGGAAATTGGAAAGGTCACAAACGAGGAACAGAGGATATGGCAGATATTGAAAATTATGAATGACACAATAGAACTTTTCAAGATATTTAAAGAGAGAAGATGATGATTCTTCAAGAAATTACAGTGCATCTGATGAAAATATGAAAAAAAATCAGTTTGCACAGTGTGGTAGAACTACATGGTATATTGAGAGAACCCATTTTTTAAGGTATTGCATAATTTCTGATATCCGTTCAACCAGTAAGAAATCCAATCATATACATTTGCATCCAGCAGAAGGAGTGCAATAGAAATGCTTCCCCAGTACACAACATTGTGCAACTGCTCTGCTAGATCCTGATTTTGAACCATAGGCGATGCTGCCAAAAGCAATACAGGTGGCTCCACAGCTGTGATCCAGTACACTAAGGCAAATACTGCTTTCCTGCTATATCTTTGCCTTTGCTTCACTCTCTGCTGTAAACAATCAGTCCATGTAAACTCATCATTCACTTAGTTGTAGAGCCTGAAAATTGCAGCAATAGACCATTATTATAATAATTATGAAGAGCATTTCAGAAATCGTCTTCCTTTCGATACAGACCCTCTCCTGCTGTGCTTCAAAGAATGTGCAATTGCTGAACCTAGAAGGGTAAATCATCTTAAGGAAGAAATGACATCTAGTGCTTTGAAAGAAAAGACAGCTAGTTTCAGCACACTGCTAATCTTTGTGATTTCACGCTACAGCTTTTTTTTAAAGCACACTACAAAATAGGCACCTGAAGAATTATGAAAGAAATTATTCTTTTTGTAGCCTTAGAATTTTTAAAAATTTGCAGTGATTCAGTAACAGATTTGTTCTACAGTATTTCAGAGAAGAGAAGCCAAACCAACCTCCTTATGGACAAAATTATTTATGTGAGGCACTTAAATCCATGTTCAGGACTCCAAATAAAAGTGTATGATGGTGACCTCCAAATAACCCCTGACAAATTCAAACCTTCTTCTCAGCTGCCTTAATAGCTCTGTAACTCCAGCATAGCTGAGTTTTCCTCCTGGAGTTTCATGATGATGTTCATTTATTCTTGGGAAATAAGCAAGACATTGACAATGACATCATAATTTTCCCAGTGCAGCGTTCTTTGGAGAGTGTCCTAGCAGCTCTAAGCTAGGTGTAAAAAACTAAATGAAATGCTGTCACTGCTTATTACAAAGAAGTAGATCTGGTGATTTTAGTTTAAATGTTGTTTGTTATGCTTCCCCAAGAATAATCACCAAATGTAAAACTAACACTAGCAAAGAATAATGGGAAGAGGAAAAGTGCTCCACTGAGAAGTCACAAACCCCAGGCTGGCAGTGGCGATGCATTGGTGTCCATAGAGGAGATAATTTGTCTTGTAGAACTCTTAATCTGCATTTGCTGGATAAGCTGAAAACCATGCACCTGAGTCTTTCTCTTGAAAAACTGAGCGGCCTGAACGCTCTTTTATGAGTTCATTACCTACCATTCTAGGCTTAATGCTGAGTTTGATTATAATAAGACTTCTTTTCTAACTCCTTGTCAATTTGTTTTAAAGTGTGTCTGACTGATGAACCTGATTATTCCCTTCCAATATCCAAACACCAGGTGTCCCCACACTCTCCACATCATGGGAAGAAGAAAATAACACAGATTAGCAAGCTGGTGATGAGGAGATCCTGGAGACAGCAAGGAAAGGAGAGGGCTGAAAGCAGTAGCAGGGACATGGCCGTGACCATCATCAGGGAACATTGCACAGGACATGGGAGCTTCAGTACAGAAGGAACCTTCTGACCCCGAATCCAAAGCTGGAAACTGCATCCACTGCAACAAAGAGCATATTTTTGCAGGATTTGGGTAGTTTTTGAGGTCTATATTTTTTTTGCAGGCTCTGCACCTCCTAGCAGAGAGTATTATAGCACATGGACACAGTGCAACCTTCTCAACCTGAGACATCCACCAAATGGTCAACAGAAAAATGAGAGATTCCCCCCGGCCTCTGCTTTTCCTCCGTGAATTCAGTGATGACATACATCTCTCTCATTTCTTACTTCAAACACACAGCCAGAAAAGTCCTCTTGAAATTACATTACCACTGTCTGCTTATACTGGGCTGCCCTTAGAAATTAGGTCAAGAAGCTTAGGGTTCACCATACACTTTTTCATTGTTATGGTAATTGGATATGAACTTCCTTTTAAGAAGGGGAAAACTGTTTGACTGCTTAAAGATAATTGCAAAAATAGTTGTCCACTGCATAGTAGTCAAAGTACAGGTAGAAAAGCAGGGGCCTCTGCAGAGGCCAGCCAGCACTGTGCCTACATGGTGCTCTCCCAGTGGGGCAGGGATAGCAAGAAAAAAGGGGAACCTGAGGCTGACAAAAGAGCCACTGCAGCGCAAAATAAATGGTTGTGTGTAGCCTTGAGAGGAAGACACAATCCAGAGCTAAAAAAACACAGATTTGGATCTCTGAGCAAAGAAACTACCTATTTATACTTTGTGAGGGAGTCAGGATTTGGAGATAAACAGGATTACCTGGCTGCTGGATTTCTTAATTGAAGCAACCTGCAATTTCCCAAATATCAGCTAACCATTTCGTCTAAAAAGTGCAGTTGTATCATACCTTACGTGTGAAAAAGTGGGGTCCAAGTGTGACTCCTTGTCAGGGTGCTTCTGTAAATAAAAAAGCAAGCCAGATTTGAGGCATATTATTTGAAACTTCCTTAACAACAGGTAGGAAGTCAATGTCCTTGCCTAGAAGCCTGGCAAAAAAAATGAACCTCCTTCCATAAGCACCAATTATTAATGCCACTCCCCCAGTCCCAAAAACTGAATTTAAAAGAACATTATTGAGTAAGAAAGGTAGATGAACAAGTTGTGGAAGCCAACAACTATTAAAACAGCAACATCTATTAAGCAAGACTCCCATGATCCGGAGCACCCTAGTAATGGTCCTAGCCCTCGTCCTCCCTCTGCTCCTGTGGAGACTAATGAGATAACGTCTTCTAGCACTTTTTCAGTGTTCGGTTTCATAGTTGCTCCCGACAGTTTCATTCTACACGTAACCTCCAAGCTGCCAGCACATTTCCCTGTCCTCAGAGCGGCAGGATGGCAGCAGGCAGAGCCTCAGAGGGGTCCCTTGCCTCTGCAGTGATGCTTTGGCAGGATCCATTCCTCTCTCATCTCGACTCATGCACCCAAGCTCGGTTTGGTTGAAGTGACCACTCACCCTAAAAGCATCAGTACCATGTTATTGCTGTTACACATCTAACCCAAAACAGTCCTTTGTTTTAACTCATTTTCTTCAAGCTGTTGCATGGCTAAAATCCAGCCTAAAGACAAGGCAAAAGCATGTTTCTTCGCCCCACAAGGTTGCTCTTTCTCCTTATTCCAACAAAAGAAATACTAAGTTCCCTTTTCTCTAGGGCATCAGGTTGCTGGAGCTACATAAAAAGACAATGGTGACAACAAACAGCAATAATAATAATAGCAAACAGATTTTGGAAATGTTTTTTGTTCTCCGTTGGGCAGAAACTGAAACTTTTCAACACATCCATGACTAGCAAAACATATTTGCCCTGGAAGAGCAAATGCAAAGCCTGGGAGTGGGCACTCATGCCACCTTTTTCTTCTCTGTCCCTGCCTACGGGCTCATACACGTAGAGACATCTATGGCAGTCTGCAGTCATACAGCTTACAGCAGGTATGGACAACCCTCCTGAAGCTAAAAGCTCCATTAGGAAACAAGAAAAGCAGGTAGTGACATTTTCTTTCATTTCAATGTCTCCCCTTCTGTTCTGTCTCCATTCCCCTCCATTCACAGCACCACTGATGGGGACAAATGCCTACCCAGAGCCGGCTGCTTGGTACAACGTACAGCAGCTACACTATCCAGAGGAGCGGCCACTTCAGTGCATCATGAAAGCCCGCAGACTGCTCTCAACCTGCATTTCCCAGTCTGCAGGGATGCATTCATTTGCTTGCTCTTACTGATTTATTTGCAGGACCTTACCCCATGGATGCCAAACTCCACCTGCACCAGCAGCGCTCAGCCCCAGCGTACACAGCCTGCGGCTGCGGTCAGCGAGGCGGCACATCCCCGGCTGAGCGGTGCTTTCTCATCGCCCTGCCAGCTGCCCGGTGCCCTGCGGGGCCATGGCCCAGACTGCAGCCCATCAGTCTGCTCGCAGGCACGGACTGAACTGCGAAGCTCCAGGCACAGCTGGCTGCCAGCCATGGACCTCTCGCTGGCGAACTGATGTCTGTGCGGGTGCTCCACCACGGCGGGGATGACAGATTGCTGAGCCAGGTCCTCTGCTGTGCTTGTCCTTGATGCATTTGCACCTTTGAACACCTCACTGCCTCCTTCAACCTCCCTCTCTCGGGCCCAGTCTTCCCCTCACAGTTTCTTTTCCCCAAGCAGCATCAAGTTTCTTTAAAAACTATTCTGCTTGAGATGCAGCGGGTAGTTTTAGTGACGCTCAAGTTACAGGCTTAAGATGAACAGATACCACCTGATTTGAACTCCATGTTTAATCCTTTAAAGTTTGATTTCCGTCTTTGGCCAAGCCAAGACAAAATCTCTTGGTGGCACTAAAAATCATTGCTCTCCTGCCCAGCTTTCTTCAGCCTATTTTCTCTGTAACCTATTTTGAGTATACTTCTTAACAGAATAGGTGTTTTGTCTCCTTCCCACACTTTGGGAAACTACTATGTTTAACTTTTTGTCTTCAGAGGTCTGATGGTTTCTTTCATCGCTTTTTGTAAATATTTAATCTTAGCTCCACAAGAGACTGTTCCCTTTAAGCAATATATGCTCACATTTCCTGTAGTTCATCATTTTTTTTTTACCATTCACACTTTATATTCACACTTACAAATTAGCTTCTCTTTTTTCTCTTTATATTTTTTTTCTGACTGTTATATGAAAGGAATCTCTCCTTGTTTTATAACTTTGTTTTACTTTTTTAAAGAAAGATTAAGCATTCATTCACATGGAATAAAGCTGGGTTTCCAGCTACCTCCTGAAACAAAATTTTACGCAAAATCACTTGTGAAACCAGAAAGATCAGCAGATTAGACAGTAGTTCAAGCTTCAGATCAGGAGGCTTATAAATGGCTCTTTTTGACATCCAAATGAACCTGTTACTCAACTTCTGTAGTGACAAAACAGGATTTTATCTTTTTTAAACCAGGGGAAAGTGCAGTAGGGCAGAATAATTATGTTGACTATTCTTTCCAAGCAGCATTACAATGAAGTTATCGCCTGTTGTTCTCGTGACTCATTCTTGGGACATTTGAACAAAAAGGTGCTGACCTACATCAAGAGGATCAGCAATTACAAACAATAACAAACATATTGCAATTCAGGTAATTACTTATGAAGGCATACTTTTACTTAGAAGCAAAAATTCCACCCATTTATAGTCTCTTTTAACCAAATGAAAGCAAACAAACACAGGAAGTAACAGTCCAAGTGACAGAAAACATGTTCAAATGCAAAGCTGGAATTTTCCAAGCAGTCAACATGAGTTAGGCACATAAACATTGCTGAACTCATTTTTTGAAAATACTTGCATAGGAAGAAAACAATGTAAATGCATATATATCTTTTGCGAACATTTATTACCAAAATGTTCCTGCCATGGTATTTCCTAGGCCAAGTAAGTACCTGCTGTTGCATTTAACTCAGAATTACAGTGTTAATAGAAAGTATAGGAAACAAAAAACGTTTGGGAACTTAGTGATAAATCTGAAGGAGAGACTGAACTTTGGGAGCACTGCACATACCACAGCACCATGGATTAGGCAGAAGTTAAATATGGCAATGGCTGTTGATGCCCGGCATAGGATGTTGTATTGCTTGCTCCTTGTTGTTGCACCAGCCATCCAACCACTCATGAATATGAAGTCTAATTTTCATTAAACAAAACAATGTGCTGGTACTTCAGTCAGTAAGATCTGAAGCTCTTGGAGCAGACTAAACACCAGCCACTGTGGAGACCCTATGTTAGGCGCTCATTCCAGGGATCTGGTTCACACTGCCTTTGCTTGCCACCAAGACACTCTGGAGACACACCTTCTTTTTGACCGTTCAAGTTTGTCAATAAATTATCCATGACTGCTTTCCCTCTTCTTTCTGTTATTTGAGTTAGTGTGTAAGTCAGGCCAGGGGAAAGGCAAACAAATCAAGGCTCCAGCAATGCCATCCCAGTTGCAGATATCAGCAGGTAGCCAAGGCAAGGAGGTGGCTCAGAAGCAGGGTTTGCTAACCTTGAGTCTGACCATACCAGTCTATCTGAATGGCTGCCACAGAATGCCAATGATCAAAACACTGTCCAATGTTAAAATGTAATGGGAAGAGCAGTAACAAAACGGAGAAGAGCCCTTCTGGCATACTACAGATGCCAAAAGAGAAGGACTCACAAGACAAGTCTTCATCAGTCTTCTGCAGCCAGTAGGACACAGCACGTCAGATTCAAATTCTATCTCATCAAGCTATGGACAAAGTTTTGAGTAAGTCTCTAACAATGGCAACCCATTATTGATATATCCTACCTAGGTCATATGCACTGAATTTTTAAGTACCTGTTTTCAATGGACTTACAAATGTGCCTGGAAGGTTGTCATCTCTATTTATTAATGATTTGGGGTTGAAAGCATAGATGTGCTTAGGATTTTGTTTTTCACAAGCATTTGTCAAATGAGGGAAATCAGTATTGCTTGTGTTGCTGCTTAGAGGGCAGTGCTTGTATAGGAGGAAAAACCGAAGCAGTATCAAAGTTAAGGCGACAGTAGAATGCCCATTCTTCAGGCAGTAAAGAGCTCACAAATCTAAGTTATAATGCTCTGATACCCTTTTACAAACCTCTGACTCAGATCACTCATGCACATTGCAAGCCTATCGTTCCATCAGAGAACACTCTCCATTATAAATAACTTCCTACTTCAAAGACTAATAAATTACTTTGATGCGCTTTTAGAGTCAGTGTTTTCAATTCGCCAGCATTTTTGCCTGATAGGAAATCATTAAATAGCTGAGAACACCTTGTTTGCATTTACAACTCTTACATCTATAAGGAGGCATTGGCCCCTTTGCCCTCTAAGATACCAGTATCAGTAGCATCCACTTCAAACAAGCTCAAAGTAAACCAGCAGTCCAAACTGCACCCGTGCATGTTTTTTTCCAGGAAGAGCTCTCAAAATGGTCCTTCCTTTCTTCTCATCTATCATATAGTTGACCAAATCAATGAAAAATCATGGCTATGAGTACTGTGTAATCAGTAGAACAAAAGTGTCAAAAAGCAAAGTAACCGACTATTAATCACATCTCTTTGATAACCCTGACCCTACTAAAGCGTAACATCTGTCTTGTGTTTTTTGTGGCTGAAAGCCAAAGCTGGGATCAGGAAACAACTATTTCACTGGTCAGATGTTAACATAGCACAGCATGTTGACTTTATAACCACCCTATGAGCTCAGAGAATTTAATGGAACTGTCTTTTATTTGGCTTGGTCCCATTTATTAATATTACTGGAGTGAGTAACTCACATGATCAGACATGCACTTAACAGAGCCATGTCTAGACAGACCCTGAAGTGCCCACTCTCTTTTCCACAATTAGGCAAAATCTGAAGCTTAGGACTAGTAAAGCTGGAACAGTTATTTCAATTCACACTGAAAACATTCCCATTAGTTATTGTCAAGGTAGACACATGAAACAGCAATTACCGAACAGCAGCAGGCACGAACTTCTGACTGTGGAACAGGTGGTAAAAATTGATGGCATTTATGCCAACATAATGATTAGGCAATAGAGATAAGTGATTATCCAGGAAGTCATATCACCAGAGAAAAGTGGAACAGAAAGTGGAATTAGCCAGTAACTAGTAAATTCTTCTAGTTTCATTAAGTCAGCTACCACTTCCTGGTGACTGATGGTCAGCTGTGATCTGCATCTGACAACCAAAGATTTGGTTGTCAGGGAGACTCAAAAGATATGTAATCCTCAAAACCTTCTAGGGGGAAAAAAAATAAAGGGTATTATAAAGACAAAAACTTTAAATCCTAATCTTGGCATGTGCTTGGAACTACTAATGGTCAGATCATAGAATCATAGAATCTTAGAACAGTTTGGAAGGGATCTTAAAGATCACCTAGTTCCAACCTCCCTGCCATGGGCAGGGACACCTTCCACTAGACCAGGTTGCCAAAGCCCCATCCAATCTGGCCTTGAACACTTCCAGGGAGGAAGCATGCACAGCTTCCCTGGGCAACCTGTGCCAGTGTCCCACCACCCCCATCATAAAAAAAAAATCTTCCTTATATCTAATCTAAATCTACACTCTTTTAGTTTGAAACCATTATCTCTTGCCCTGTGGGAAGAGTCCACCTGGTAGCACATATACCCTGAAGTGTCTGTGGCCACAGATAAGTCTACTTCAGAGCAGGTACACCTCAAAGCATCTGTTGGCCAAGGAGAAGTCCATGCTACAGCAGGTACACCTTGCAGTGTCCATGTCTGTGGATAAGGCCATGCCAGAATACCTTCAAGAGTCTGTGGCCATGGATAAGACCACACACAGCAGTTGTATGAAGGACCTCTGAAGGGACTGTGGCTGATCAAAAAGGCCATGCCAAAGCAGGTACTCCTCGAAGAGACTGTAGCTGTGGACAAGTCCACACTGCAGCAGGTAGACCTCTGAAGGGACTGTCACTCATGGATAAGGCCATGGCAGAGCAGCTACACCTCTAAGGGGCTGTGGCCAATGGACAAGTCCAGGCTGGAGCAGGGGCAAGGGGAGGAGTTCATTGCAATGTTAAAGCCTATGGCCTGGTCCAACAGAACATGGGGTGGAGATTGGAATGGATATGCCTTTAAACTGTTGTAATCCATTATTTGAGTTGCACGTTAAAGGAAGTACTATAGCAGAAACCACTTGAACTAGTGGAAGATGAGCCTCACAAGAAGCTATATACTATAAGTGCAGCAGTGACATGACCTGACCTGGCTTTGGCATCCAATAACTTCATGCAATACACTCCTGTCCTGAGCAACCACCTTTACAGACAGAAGCTAACTCATGGAGTAAAAGAGCTCAGTGGGCATTTTAGGGATATTTTATGGACATTTCACAGTGGTGGTCTATAAACTAAGGGAATGGTATCTGTGTATCAATTGAAGGGTGGTGATTAACGAGGATGTATCAAAAAGTGTGGGACCTGAGCATGATGTAAACAGTATGGAATAAGAGTTGGATACTGTCATGGTTTTGGTTGAGATAGAGCTAATATTCTTCATAGTAGCTGGTATGGTGCTATGTTATAGATTTTTGATGAAAATAGTGGTGATAACACACCGATGTTTTAGTTACTGCTGAGCAGTTCTTAAACTAAGTAAGGGACTTTTCAGTTTCTCGTGCTGCCCTGCCAGTCAGGAAGCTGGGGGTGCACAAGAAGTTGGGACTGGACACAACCAGCACAGTTGACCCAAACTGGCCAGAGGGATGTCCAATACCATATGGCGTTATGCTCAGCAATGAAAGATGGGGATAAAGAAGGAGGAAGGGAGGGACATTTGGCGTGATAGTTTTTGTCTTCCCAACTATTATGAGTGATAGACTCTGCTTTCCTGGAAATGGCTAAACATCTGCCTGCCAGCAGGAACTAGTGAATTAATTCCTTGCTTTGCTTTGCTTGCATGGGCAGCTTTTGCATTACCTAATAAACTGTCCTTATCTCAGCCCATGAGTTCTCACACTTTTACCTTTCCAGTTCTCACCCGTTCCACTTGGGGGGAGCGAGCAAGCAGCTGTGGTGCTTAGCTGCCTAGCAGGGTTGAACAACAACATCCTGTCACTACAACCTCTGGTAAAAGTCTGTTTCTTTGTCTTTCTTATAAGACTTCTTTATATACTGGAAGGCCACTATAGGGTGTTCCTGAAGTCTTCTCTTCTATAGGCTAAACATCCGCAACTCTCTCAGCCTTTTGTTATAGTAGAAGAGCTCCAGTCCCCCCATCATCTTCATGGCCTCCTCTGGACTCACTCCAACAGGTCCTTGTCTCTCCTGTGCTGGGGGTCCCAGAACTGAACACAGTACTTCAAGTGGGGTCTCACAAGAGCAGAGTAGAATCACCTTCCTTGACCTGCTGGCCACACTTCTTTTAATGTAGCCCAAGATACAATTAGCTTTCTGGGCTGCAAGTGCAAATTGCTGGATTGTATCTAATTTTTCACCTACCACTATCCCCAAGTACTTCTTTGCAGGGCTGCTTTAAATCAGTTCATCACCCAGTCTGTACTGATAGTGGGGATTTTCCCAGCCCAGGTGCACGACCTTATACTCGGCCTCATTGGACTTCATGAGGTTCACATGGTCCCACCTCTCAAGCCTGTCAAGTTCCCTCTGGATGGTATCCCTTCCCACTAGCGTATTAACTGCACCACTCAGCTTGGTGTCATCCACAAACTTGCTGAGACTATACTCAATCCCACCATCTATCTCATTAATGAAGACATGAAATAGTATTGGTCTCAGTACAGACCGTTGAGGGACACCACTCGTTACTGGTTTCCATTTGGACATTGAGCTGTTGACTAACTCTTTGGCTGCAGATATTCAGCCCATTCCTTATCCACCAAATAGTCCACCTATCAAATCCATACCTCTCCCATTTAGAGGCAAGAATGTTGTAGGGAATGTATCAAAGGCCCTGCAGGAATCCAGGTAGATGAAATCAGTTCATCTTTCCTTGTTCACTGAAGCAGTCATGCCAGCATAGAAAGCCAATAGATGCGTCAGGCATGAATTGCCTTTGGAGATGCCATGTTGGCTGTCTCTAATCACCTCTCTGTCTTCAATATGCTTCCAGGAGGATGTTCTGGTGATCCTCCAGGAGGGCCCACTCCATGATTTTACCAAGCCCTGAGGTAAGGTTGATTGGTCAGTAGTTCCCAGGATCCTCCTTACTGTCCTTTCTAAAAATTGGTGTGATATTCCCTTTTCTCCAGTCACTGGAGACTTCACCTGACTGCAATGACTTTTCAAATATGATGGAGACTGTTTTAGCGACTCTATCATCCACTTTGCTCAGGAGTCTGGGATGGATCTCATCTGGTCCCACGGACTCATGTATGTTCATGTAGATGGTCTCAGGCTTGATCTTCTCTTACAGTGGGAGGGACTTCATTCCCTCAGCTCCTGCCCTGAGGTTCAGAGACTTGAAAGTTGTGGTAAGAACAATTACTAGTGAACACCAAGACAAAAAAAAATGTTAAGCACCTCAGCCTTCTCCATGTCTGCTATCACTATTTCTGTCTTATTTAGGTGGGGGGGGGGAGGGGGGCAGATAACGTTGTTTTTAGTTTTCCTTTTCTGACAAATGTACCTGTAGAAGCCCTTCTTATTATTCTTCACATTCCTTGCCAAATTCAGCTCCAACTGTGCTGTAGCTTTCTTAATCCCATCCCTACACACCCAGGCAGCATCCCTACATTCTTCCCAGGATACAAGTCCCTGGTTCCCCTGCCTATGCATTTCCTTCTTACACTTCAATTTGACCATCAGGTACTTAATCAGCCATGCTGGTTTCCTGCCTTGCCTGCTTGATTTTGTATACTTGGGAATCAAGAGCCCTTGTCCTCTAAGAAAAATGTCCTTAATTAGCTGCCAGCTCTGTTTTGCTCCTTTATTTCTGAGGAGAGTTTCCCTGGGAGTCCCATCCACTAACTGCTTAAACAACTGGAATTTTACTCTCCTAAATCTCAGGGTCTTGATTTTACTCTTTGCTAGGCCCATAGCACTCAAGATCATGAATTCCACCAGGATATGATCACTGCAGCCCAAGTTGCCACCAATCTTGACCTGTCTAATTAGTTTATCTGTGTCGGTAAGCTACAGGTCCAGTAACATGTCTGCTCTGGTTCGGCTGTCCACCACCAGGATTAAGAAATTATCCTCAATGCACTAGAGGAGTCTCCTGGACTGTCTACAGCTTGCTGTGCTGCTTTTCTAGCAGATGTCGTGGTGATTGAAGTCCCCCAGCAGAATCAGATATTGCAAGCGTGATGTTTTCTGTAGCTAGAGTAAGAACACTTCATCATGGAAGATAGCAACATATTGTCAGACATAGTCTATCCTCTTAGCCTCACGAATATCAATAATAGACTTAAATAACAGCATACAGGAACTCTACCTGGCACTTCCAGTCCTTGTGCTCCTGAAATTCTCCATGAGAACCGCACCCAGGAATTAGCATTTTCTCTGTGAATCTCTTTACACTTGCATAAAGAAACCAAGTAAGAAACACAATGTTAAAAATTGGCTAACAATAACACCAAGTTTGAAGACAAAGTAGTGGTGCATCTGGGCTCTGCTTCTTTTACTCACTCTTTCAATGTGTATTTCCCCATCACTGTTCTGTGAAGCCATCCCAAAAGCAAGAATCAGAATTCAGTAGTACTTCTAAGAGTTCCCAGGGCCTCAAGTCAAGGTCCACCTTTCTGTTTTTTTGTGGACATAGCTTGCATTATGTGCAACTGAGTTTGCAACTGAGGGGTCACAGCTGAAATGATATATGTTGTAATGCTTTCATTAGTGATTTTTGTTTTCGCAAAAACCTAGAGCAAATGTAATGACTTAATGACATGGAATGATGCACCAGCATCTATAGCATTTGCCTTGGTAATTCTGCTGTCTGTAATCTTCATGTGCTCATCTTCCAGCTCCTCCTTCCGCTACGTGAAGTTAATTCTTGCACCACTGCTGTTATTACTGGCATTGCTTGAACAGGCAACTATGCTTTGAGCAACTAACAAGGACAAGATGGTAGCAGCCATAATGAACTTACTTAATTTAAATTTAAACTTTAAACACAGACAAAGCCAAGTGAAGAAAGGGGGGAAAGGAGCTAAATCAAAGCCAAAACTGATGTCCTAAGTAGATTTCATCTCATGACATTTAAACGGCACAGAAGCCAGTGCATCTGCTAAACAGAACTACCTCAACAGTCAGTGCAAAAGGTGGGCAGTTGCCTCAAAGGCAGTTTCTCCTAACTACTACCAAGGGCTCAATTGCCACCTTTATCCGTTGGATATTAGGAAGTAAGAACCTTGCTTTTAAGATGGCTAAACTTCAGTCATTAGACATCTGTGTTTAAAATAAGAAAACCTTCTCCATGTGAGCCTTGGCTTTATTGCATGTTCAAATAGACAAAAACCAAGTCTTCATACGCTTAAATGTATACAAGCTCACTGTACCATGTGTTGTGAGCATTTTCATCCATTTCATGAGATTTAGTTGTTCATGCCTGCACATAATATGCCTATTAGAGTAAATTGGAGGCCTGAGAAAACAAACACATCTTGCAAACACTTGAAACACTGCCAGCTCCTTCATCCATGCTGCCTAATACATGCTGCTAAAATTTCCCTGAGTACACCTTTTTTAGTCAGAGGTATTTATCTGATTATCTTGTCTTTGTTTTCCATTCAATAATATTTATAAAATCATTTAAACAATCCAGATATAATCCTGAAATATGTATTATTTTGATGAGAAACAAGAGTACCACACCTGGGAAGCTTGTATTGTTGTCACTTCCCCATATAAACACAGACACTCACAGGTGGCAATATACTTCCATATGGTGTTAACTCCCAGATCAGAATTACCCTCCTGAATCACAGTTATCCTGTTTTAAATATGCAAAACATTTCAGCAGGTGATTAATTTGAAGCATTTGTGTCTCGTGAATGTGAAGCATTCTCCTGGGCCTTTGCTGGATCCACAGCTTTACCTATTCCAGTGAGAAAAAGAATCTGTCAGCTCAGCAGTTTAATGCTGTGAGGTCTGATTCTTCTCCCTCACTACAGGGTAAATCCACATGGAGAAGCAAAAGCCCTTTTATTAAAATAAAAGAAAATCTCCAAAGAAGCTGCATATAACGTTTGAATCAACATTTCAACACAGAAGGCTCTCAAACTCCAGCAAAGTGAATTGCAAACCAGGCACAGAGTGATACACCATACATACTGCAGAAAAAAAGAAAAACAGTTACCACACAATTCAAAATCCATTACCTTAAGAGGTGTTGGAGTATCTCAAAAGACAGTATTGATTTCTGTAAAAGCTTACCAGCTGATCTCTTTTCATTGTGTTCTCCAAATATTTAAGATCCTAAAGGACCCAACAGAAGCTTGAAGTTGCAAGGCAACTATTATTTTTATGTAAAGCAATAGGGTTAAAAGCTCCTTTTTTCCTTCCTGCTTCAGCTATACTCAGTTCACCACACAGTATCCACAGTGGGACATCTTAGTGCAGAACAGCATGGAAAGCAAATGCTTGTCAGAAGAGTGTTTAGATTAAATCTGAAGTATGTAAGACCGCAGTTCAAGCAGTCTGTCAGCATCCAGTCTGACAACACTCACGCACAATACTCAGGTGTGCACCTCAGCCTCCACCACTCCCACCACTAACCAACCCTGTCAGCAAAAGCTGTTTGGCATGAGGGTGGAAAGAAGAAGGCAGCTGGGCTTAAGGGTGTTGTTTTTTTGTTTTAAATCAGGAGTATAATTACATCAAATATATCGCAGGAATTCATCATGGGCTTTTGTTCTCCCAGAGCATGCAGTATTCTTGAGGAAACCTCAGCAGAACTGGGCTCCAAGTTCCTCACAGAACCAGTCTGAGATGGTGGTGTCCTAAAAGGAAGAACGCACAAAAAAAATCTCTAGCCATACAGAACATCCCACTTCAGAATTATCAGAGATTTGCAAGAAACGGTCAAAGCTGAAAGAATATCAGCTGGGCAAAGTGAATTGCTTTAACCTGTCCAAGATATTTTTTCTAACATTGACCTGTGCAGAAAATCTTCAGTGTTTTTTTTCTGACTCACAGTAGAAGGAAATAATGAAGAGCTAAGTTTTTGTGATGTGTAACAACACACCTGTAGTAGGGACAGTGATTTCAGGACAGTAGTGAAAGAGGCAGAAAGTAAACCCCTGCTTTAGAAGGAACAAAAAGGAGCTGGAAGGCACTTGTAAAATCAGAACACATGGCCCATGTAATCAGTGCACAGAGCATGTTTTAATGAGAACAGATCTTTGAATGAAACCATACTTACGACAAACTTGCAGATTTTCTTCTTACATCTTCCCGTGCCCTCCCTTTGAGAAAGCGTAGGTTAAGTGCACATGTACTAGAGTGAGGACTACTGTGTTTCCATCCCATACTTTGAGCTAAAGCCTCCTAAATAAGAGAAGATAGAGGAAAGTTTTGTCTACACACAATCTTGCAGGGTCTGCAGGGGTGATTGCCTGGGGACACCCATGCCTTACTCCTGATGCATCACTGCTGGAGCACGGGCAGGAGCCCATCACATGCTGCACGAGCTGCAGCATGGGCAGAAGCAGGCACTGCTTATGGGGACCACAGACCTCTCACTTTGCTATCAGAAAAAGCAAATGGGGGTCCCCTCTCCCATGTTGTTTTTGTCTAGCACAGCTCCTTTAATTTAAGGCAACAGGATCCTCATTTGTACCACTGTAAGCAAAGAGGCATTCCCTGGGCTGGTCCTTATGAAGAGAAGTGTATTTCTGTAATGCACCAAGTCCTCGAAGCTTTGCAAGAGAAGAGATTCCTTGCAAAACCCACTTGGAATCATTCTGCCCCAAAGTAGGTGGTTCATCATTTTTAAAAGACTGCTTTAAAAAATTATCTCATGGCTTTCTGCAGCATTCAGTTTTGTGTGCCTGATGGATCCCTTCAGTACACATTTTTAAATGCTAGTGGACAAGCAAAATGAATGGAAAGGCTTCAGACTCTGCTATCCCTAACTCACATCTGTTTCCCCAAAGTCTACCCTCTTGACAGCTGCCTCAGCTGGCAACAAAACATACATAAATACAGACACAGTTGAGTTTGAGGTATCTTTGTTAATATTTATATAGCCTGCCACAGGGTGTTCAGCAGCACAGCTGTTTCCAGCTGATAACTCTCTGCCTCCAGTCACAATTGTACAGTTTTATTTCATGGGGGAATATGTATAATCATAAACATGATACAACTGTCCTGTCTGGTTTATTATCCTGCATATCTCCAAGGACCATTCTGACATTCCAGATGCACTGTATGTTCAGGAAATGCTTCAGGAACTACTAGATTTCACAGCTCTCATATAATATTTTTTAATAAAATTGCCAGTACCCATATTACTTGGATGCAAAGGTCATAGAGCCCAATCATTAAGCAGTGACATGGGAGTGACAGTGTCTAAGTGCACACAGGCACACAGATAAATAGGTAAACGAAGAGATGGACAGATAGATACATACATGCACAAATATACAGATACATATGCGGAAGGCATTTCAAGAAAGTATAAGTGATAACAAGCATCTAACAGCAGTACTGACTTGGAAAAGAGATTTCTTTTTTTCCTCCCAGCCCCATCTCCCACTGCAGGAGTCAACACTTGTTGAACAACCATTCACCATGAGTGAAACAGAGGCCAAGTCCCTTTTCTCATGCTGGTGTATTCACAGACATTGGAGTAACCACTGTGGCTGTGAAAAACTGAGATGAGAATTTCTACCCGGACCTGTATGTGTTTCAGAGGTTTCCATCCCATGTTACCAGCCAGGCAGTTACCTGCCTCATCATCCTCAGGTGAGATGGTGCAGAAAGACTCTCAGCTTGAACGCTTCTGGAGGGCAAATAGAAGCAAACCTAATGTCATACAGCAAGACTGGTCCACAGCACATCATGATAAACCCTTACTTTTGTGCATGGTCCCACCAATTCCACATTAGATGCCACAGGTTACATGAAAAATATTTCCAGAAATGGCCTCAGAAGCTTTCTGTCTTCTTATTTCTGAAAATGCGGGTGGTGGGGGGTGGAGGGGGCAACTGCCTATCTGTGAAGCCAACTGAAGTATTGCTTTGATGTGGAGCTCAGCTGAAGACATACCCTGGTGATAAGTCGTTTATGCAAGAACAGTGAGCCTGGTGTGCTGCTTACATATATTGGCTTCTCAGACACTGACATTTCAGATTTTTTACACAATAAATCTTCATCTTCTAAGTCAAACTGAGGATTTTCTTCTAAATAACAGAACTGACAATAACACTTTTCAACACAACCAGATTATAAAACTGTCAGCCCCAGCTCTGTTCCCCAATCTCTATCCCTGTCCACAGTGGCTGGCTGTGGAAATTTCAGTTTGCAAACCAGTCTACTATTGAGCAGGTTTTGCAAGTCTGCAAATGGAAAGAGAAGGACAGAGAGGAGAATGAACCCCTCTGTGACTTCGGTGCTAATTATTCGTTCTCCTATACACCCCTTTGTCACTGCTAAAAACATTGCTGCTTCACTGTGGCCAAACTGGAGGAATGGACCAGGTCACTCAGAGCTTGAAACAATTAATTAGCTTCTGTGATATAAACCACATTTTTGTGTGCCATGAAGTGCTGCATCATGGGTGAATGCTGATATATTATTAATCATCACTAGATAGGCTTTGATTTAATCACATATTACCACCCTGTCCAATAGGCAATGGCTTTTCACTGTCAAGGCAACAGTACTACAGCTGTGTTTTTTTAATGGCAAATGAAGCAAGAAAACCTGCTATATAAGAGAAAAGTGTCTCCATAAACTCAAACACCCACATGTAGCCCTTGTGTTGTAGTCAAACCAAAGTTACCACCAGCTTTTGGAACTCAACCCACACTTCAGTAAGTCAGTAACACCACTTAAATTTTAAAGGGGGGGAAAACAGGAAAGTGAAGACATAAAGCTAACCCATTTTATGTAGCAATATGTAAACTCATCCCAGTATGAATCAGTAAATGGACACACACAGCAGATACAACTGTAGTATAAACACATCTGCTTAGTGAATATAATCCATAAGAGACTTCAAAACAAAAGCAGGAGATGATATTCAAGCTGTTGCATTTAAAATCATTATTAAATGAACTAGAATCCATTTAATCCATTTTTTCCATTGAAGTATAATTCCCGCTGATTGGATTCCCAAAGAGTACTGTGAAGACAGAGGCACACAATAATATATAAAGGCCCAGACGTTTTCTTGCTATAAGGGATTTGACAAGTACCAAACGCTTAAAAAGAAGATTCACAATCTGCTACGCAGGGCCAGGATCAGTGATTTGCTGAGTAGAAGTCTGTTATTAATTATGAGATGTTAGAGATTAATTTAAAACTTGAAGAGACTTAATTATCTTGTCAGAAGCACCTGATTCCAAATGGTCTTTTTTCAGAAGTGACCACCGAGTCTTTCAGATTTCTAGACTTAACAGCATCCAGTGTCAGTGATTCCACAGCCAGGACATGCTAGAGCAAAAAGCATTTATTTTTTATGTGTGAAGCTAAAATCTGGCAGCTTCAAAATTGAATGCCTCCCTTTTTCTGTGTCATGAGAATCAGAGAATGGTGGCTGTCATCTCCTCTGAACATCTTTATCCAAGCTGTTGGTCCTATGATGCCCTTTTGTCATTTCCCCCTTTAACCATCTCCTTCCTATCACAAACTATCTCAAGCTCTTCAGTCTTCCATCAGAGAGACATTTTTCCATCTCCCCAAACATTTTTGTCACTTTCTCTTCAACAACTCCTAATCCACACACTGTAGTCACTCTCGTCCCAGAGCTGCAACTAGACCCTGAGACACAGGAAAAAAGTTGAGAGAAATTGTAAATCATTATTCAGCCTTCTCTAACTACTGCACAGTCTTGCTTGTAAATTCATTTTTACTCTACAGAAAATTTCAGTTGTTGTCTTTGTCAGCGTTTTTCCACTGCAATGAATTGTAGGAACGTAGAGCTCCAGTATTTCTTACTGTTAATCTTGGGCATTTGATCCCATGGAAAGAGTTCTATTTATCTTTTTCCATCAATACAATTGTGTAACTATGTAATATTAACCTTTCTTTGAGGGGCAAAAAAATGGAGGCATTCATCTCAAATATTCATGTGGAGTTAAAAATATGCTAGGCTTTAAAAAAAGAATTCCACTTTAACAGGTTGCTTGGCAGGTGAAGTACAGCTGGAAAAAGCTAAGCACATGTTGCTTATCCACATGAGAAGAGTGTCTTCTATAGTCTCCATTTCTTCATTGATTTAAGCTCCAAGTTTCCCTCTGCAGGTTGCCCAATACTGTTTCTCCTCAGCTCCAAATGCATGACCAAAAGGCTAAGTGTCTCCAGACAGAAGAAAAAGTATTTCATTCACCCCAGCTGGGTAATACTGTTTTAAAGTTTCTCTGGTCAACGACAGCCAAACAGACACAGAAATATCCATTGGAAGGGACCTCTGGAGACTCTAGTCCAACCTGCTGCTCTAAGAGGGACCATCACCATCACTAGACCAAGGCACCAGTGGCTTTGACCACTCAACTCTTGACATTCTCCATAGACAGATTTCACAGCTTCTCTGGGTAGCCCAATGCAATGCTGCAATACCTTCCTGGAGAAGATAGACTTCCTAAAGCCCAACCTGAATCTCCCAAGCTGCAACGTGTGGCACTTCCCCCCGTTATCTTCTCTGCCAGGGCCAAGAGGTAAGAAT
Source organism: Chauna torquata (assembly GCA_013399475.1). Classification (NCBI taxonomy): domain Eukaryota; kingdom Metazoa; phylum Chordata; class Aves; order Anseriformes; family Anhimidae; genus Chauna; species Chauna torquata. Next base: position 47,333 of record VXAL01016045.1, on the reverse strand, counting down.
AGCTGCACATTCGGGGACACTATTAGGCAACACCTTTAATTACCAAAAGGACCTTCCAGTTGCCTCAGGAGCAATCGTCCTCCCACATGCTCTCCAGTTCCTCTCCTCACACCAACTTCTGGGGCTGCAGCAGTTAGAAGAAAATGGAGTTACAGATGTGTTGGGTCACAGCAAAAGTACCGCTTTCATGCCAACTCTCCCAGCGGGCTCTGGACAACTCATGCCAGCTGATAGAGGAGTAATCAGCTCTTTGCTGGGGCTGGCAAAGCCTGGGGAGTCACAACTGCTGCCTCGATAACCCCAGTCTTTGCTGTGGCTATTAGTGATGAGAGAAGTTGGGCCCTTAATTGCAATGTCTCCAAATGTTACATCACTGTAATTTCCAATACCGTTTCTTCCTCCATCAACAAACAGCATAACAGTTTCTAAGCTAAAAGATCCAGCACAGCTACAAAAACAAAATACTGACAAGTAAAAACACTAAAATAGATGTATAACCACACAGAGGGATTTTCCCACGAAAACTGAAGCAGAAAAATAAATCTGGAAAAGGGT